>JADFUC010002050.1:0-178347 GCA_019722365.1 Lithospermum erythrorhizon | reverse complement strand
CTCAGTATACTTCGTTCAGTTACATTGCTTCTTTATCGTTTATAGGTTAGGTTTGTGTAATTACAGAATAAGTTATGAACCAAATCCCTTATTATGAACCCAAATTTCTATATTATGAAGCCCAGTTTGTTTAATAAAGAAAAAGGCGTAAGGATAATAATCTAACTAGAAACAGCGATTCACCAACCCTAAATACCCCGACGCTCTCCTTTGGCTTTGCGGGCAACAACGGGTATGAAAATTAGTTTCTAGATAATGATTAAACCTAAAACCTTAATTTTTTATTAAAACCTTGCCATAATCTAGAAAAACTGGCTTGCAACATAAATAGATTTAGCTTGCCACATAAATAAATTCTGTTTGCATAATTACAAATAACTTAGCCTATAAACAGATCTAGATCGTCATTGAATTCATTAGTGAGTAAGTTAGACATAATTTAACACAATAAGATTAGCCTATTAGGCTCATCTTAATACTAATCTAAATAAATATAAATGCAAAATAAAAATGAACTTACAATTTATAGTCGTAACCAGTAGTTCAGAATTCTTGAAAGAAATTTTTTATTTATAGGATTTTTTACAATAGAGAACTAAAAAGGGCTTCAATGCTTAAGGCTTCGAAGGCTTGTCTTTCAAACCTAACAATACATCTATTTATAATGTACAGTTTGAAATCGGACTTCAAAGAAAATGGACTCCAAATGGATTCCAAGAAAAATCAACAGTAAAACGCCCACATTTTACATCATATTTCTGTGTCGGAAAATACTTTGATATCTATTATAACTTTCTCCTACTTTATTTCTCAGTTCTTCTTTCCTGAGGAAGATTCTCCTTCATCCTGTCTTTTTCGGGATTGATTTAACCTTTTCAGATCGTCTCTGAATTGTTCGAATAAATCCGTATATTTTAATTCGGATCCTTCATTAGGATCTTGTGCATCCTCACAATTCATTGGAACATGTTGATCCCGTCATGGATATCACTCTTTTTGTCTTCATCAATATAAGTAGATTCCTTTTCCATTTTAATTAAATATTGATCAATTAATTTATTTGTCTTGAAATTGGATATTTGAGTCAACAATATGTTTCCCTTTATTTTGGGTAGCTTGGTATTGGAGTAGAATTAGGCCAATTTGTCTTCAATCTCTTTAAATGTGTCTTCTCCTGGGATTATCCCTGTATTGGGATCAGGTCTCATCATTTTTTCCCAAAACTTGACTTGGGAATGTCTCATCAGGCAGGGCATATTATCCTCTCTGTAGTTTTTACTGATACTGTCCATTTCCATATGTATGGAATGGAGAATTCAATCATAAACAACATGAAAGATTTAATCTTTCTTTCCTGCTCTTTAAGCTGCTGATTTCGAGGAGAAATATTACTCCATTTTTCAAAATATAACTTGATTTTTTCTGGTAATATTTTCATTAGCTCCAAAAATTGCCACCATAAATGAACCAATTTGGTATATTCAGGTTATAAACCTTGGAACATATCTTGATCATCCAAGTATGTCTTTGCTTATCATTTTCATAAAATAGCACTTTATCAAAGGCTTCAAGATAGTCCCAATAATTATATTTTATAGGAATTATTATTATTAGAATAGATGAAAGATTTTTCTTTAAAAGGGTGACAAAACCCCATTCTTCAGGAGATATAATCTTCTTAATAATAATTTTTGAGAAATTATAAATTTCTTTACTTTGTCCTGAAAAATGTGATATTTCACATGAT
Source organism: Lithospermum erythrorhizon (assembly GCA_019722365.1). Lineage (NCBI taxonomy): Eukaryota > Viridiplantae > Streptophyta > Magnoliopsida > Boraginales > Boraginaceae > Lithospermum > Lithospermum erythrorhizon. The sequence goes on along the minus strand of JADFUC010002050.1, from coordinate 176,600 downwards.
CCACAATTTATTAATAAATTCTCAAAATATAATTGAGATTTATAAGATCCAGCAGTATAACTGTGGTGGAGAGTATATCTTTCCAAAAGAGAGTATGGTTGATCTTGCCATCTTAGATCACTATCATTCAAAATTAGGACTATTTTCTTTCTCTCATTTTGGATATAATCCACATTAGGATCTTCTTCAGTTCTCAAAATATTAGCATAGGAAGAACTATTACTTCCTTCTTTCTGTTTTTTATATTCCAGAAATTCTTGATATAATGAGTCTTTATCTTTTGAAAAATCCTTTGTTATTAAGGACTTTTTCCCATGGCTGATCAGGATATTACCTGTTCTACCTCCTCTACCCCTATAAGGGGGAGTTCCTCTGCCATAATATGACATACCTGAAAATTGAAGAAAATAATATTTCTTATTTTTCATCTAAATATTCCCGGGTTAAAAAATCAGGAAGATGATTATCTTTTCTTTTTTTATAAATTATTTCAAAATCAAGAGGTGCTACATGTGCCTGCCATCTAGCAAACATTTGTTTTGAGACATCATGTTTAAAATCTTTTTGAAACATGAATTTTGCTGCTTGACAATCGGTTTTAATTTTAAATTTTTGAATATAAAGATCATCCGGAAATTTTAAAACACATTTTACAATAGCAAGTACTTCTTTAGCTATTGTAGCATAATTCCTCTGGCTGTTATTCCATTTACCAGAATGAAACCTGACAAGATATTCTTGTTTATTTTCAGGATTAATTTGTTTTAGAATTCCTCCATAACCTAAATCAGAGGCATCAGTTTCAATAATTTTTTCCCAATTGGGATTTGCCAACATTAAACAGGGCAAGTCTTTCACCCTTTCCTTAATATTTTTAACGGCTTTAGTATGATCTTCTGTCCAAAAACTTGGTTTCTTTTTTAGCCTATCATATAATATTGCTGTATCTTTAGCAAGATTTTGATAATAAGGAAATATAGTTTAAACTGCCCAAAAATCTTTGTAATTGGGTTTTGTCTAAAATTTTTTCTGGAAATTTTGAGGCAAATTCAATACTTCTATCAATAGGAATGATACTTCCTTTTTCAATATTATGACCTAAAAATCTTATTTTGGTTTGAAAAATATTCATTTTTGGTTTGGAAATCACTAAACCATTTTGAATTATTATCTTTCTGAATATATCTAAATGTTTAAATTGTTTTAGAAAAGATTAAAATATCATCTATATAAACAATTATAAATTCACTAAAAGGATTAAAAATATCATTCATGATTTTTTGAAATTCTGATGGGACATTCTTAAGCCCAAAAGGCATAACATTCCATTCGTAATGACCAAAAGGTACATTAAAAGTGGTTTTATATCTATCAGCCTTACTAATTTGTATCTGCCAATAACTTGATTTTAAATCAAATTTAGAAAATAAGATAGAATCATATAGTCTATCTAATAAATCTTTTTTATTAGGAATTGGATGCCTAATCCATTTCAAAACTTTATTTAATGGTTTATAATTTATAACGAGGCAGAACGCTTATAACCTTTGTTCAGCATGTTTATTAACATAAAAAGCTGTACATGACCATGGTGACTGGGATGTACAAATTAATTTTCTATCTAACAGGGATTGAATCTCTTTTTTACATAACTCCAAGTATTGGGAATTCATTTGACATGGTCTAGCTTTTGTAGAAATCATATCATCAGAAAAATCTTCCTCATAAGGAAGTTCTATAATATATTTTTTTCTATCCCAAAATGCATTTGGATGCTCATTACAAATTTCTAGACTTAGTCTGTTAAAATTTTGTTTAATTTTTCTTGTAATTTAGGTTTTGTAATCTTTCATCTATAGTCAAAATAATATTAATTTTCATTTTTCAAAAAGTTTAATTGATTTTCTTTATTTATAACTTTATCAAAATTGATATAAATTTTTTTGGATATGGTTTTGAAGTGAATTTTAATATTATCGATTTATTATTATATATTCCTATAATCCCTTCTTTATCTACCTTTTTAAAAGGATAAATTTTTGTTATAAAAGGTGTACCCAGTATAATTTGGTTAGAAATATTTTTTACCAGTAAGAAACTGGTAGAAATACAAGTATTATTAATACAAACAAATGCTTTTGGTAATTTGAAACTTATATCTAATTTTCACCATAAGATAAAGTATAGTAGTTCTGAAAATATCTAGTTGGGATTAACCCTTCTTGTATAACATTTAAATCTGCTCCACTATCTACTAGAGCTGTAAATTCTTTTGAAAAATAATTATCAATAAGTAAGGTTATCTTAATATACCACTTTTGATTTAAGAAAATTTCATTTAAAAAATTATTATCCTGACTGTTACTTGACTGTCATTTTGGATAATATTATCATTGCAAATTTTTTCTAATCTAGATATTCTTAAATCATAATCTAATTTTTCATTTTTCAAAATTTTTATCTCTTCTTTGAGATTATTAATCTCTTTTTGAATATCATGCAAGGAAGTAGGGGAATTTCCACTTCTTCTTTCTTTAAGAAGTTTCCATGAACTTCTCCCATAGAATGGGGTGTTATTAGAGATAAATTTATCATATTTATCTTCCTCAAGATGTAGCTATCTCTGCCACTATCCATTTGATCAATAATCTTTTGACCTAAATCGATCTTTAATGTTTTTTAAAAAATCCATGATAATATCATTATCAATCACATTTATTTCATTATCCCGAAATTGAGACACTTAAGAATTTCTGCATTCTGAGAATCCTTCTTTTAATGCGTGCTGCCCAAAAGAACAAGGCTCGCATTCTGAATCTGACTGAGAAGAATCAGATGTTATGATATCAATACTATTATGACTAGATGGCGAAGACATATACGATGTTTCTTCATCTGTATCATTTAAAAATATCTTGTATAATTCATCTTTTTGTTCTTGACTGTAATTTAAATTATTAATTCTTTTCTTAGTCCAACAATTATTAGCATAATGACCAATTTTTCCACATTTATGACAAACAATATTCTGTTTATCTTTTTCTTTATAATCATTCTTATCATCTCTATTCTTATGATGATTCCTATTTTTCTTATGAAAATGTTTTTCTTTCTAAATCTCTACTATTATCATCATTATCTCTATTAATTTTATGATGCTTAATTACCTCGTATCTGTAGGCGATTGCTATTCCAAATCGCTTCGACCGCCTAATTGCTTTTCCTATAGATCAAGCTTCGTAATTGTTTATTTAATCTTAATTCATTACATAAAAGCTAAACCTTCCTCGACATGTGAACCTATTAATTCTTTACTATAAGTAAAATTACTGCGTGATAGCAATTTGGTCTCCTCTTATGTTTTTCTTAACCTTCTCAAGAAAAAGATAGGTGCTCATCAATAAACTTAGATTTCCAATGAGAGCTATTACTCTCCGGGAGTTCCATAACTCGACTAAGAAAAGTATCTTTATACCATCTAAAAATCAAGTAGTTATCTTTACACTTTAAGTTCTCGATATGAGCCGCATTTGGATATTTTCACTATCATCCGAATATCTTCCTGTAAAATGCTCAATAATATTAATTATTAACATGTAAACAACATTTTCTATATTTTGACCATTTTCAACTTTAATGGATGTTTTGATTATCTGTTGTGTTCGTGTTAAATAATTATCCCACCATCCTTTAATTGGCCAAGAAACTCTCTCGCTATTATCATATTTGCAATATTTTCTCTTTAATTATTATTCTGTTTACAAATAGTCCAATACATTAGCATTCTATGTACATGATTATAAATTTGTTTATCTGTAAAATTATCAATATTCCACTCATAAATATTTTTCCCATTAAAACTATTACTCATAATATATTCCTGTTCTTCATTTAGAATATCCATAGGTGAAGGTCTTCTATAATAATAATATCTTTGGGTTGGCTTATTAGCCCATCTCCATTTTTCTTCTTTAATTTTATTAATTTGATCCTCTTCATTAGATGAATTATCTAGAGTATTTATACTTAATTTTTTAAATTTTTCATCAAGTAATTTTTCTAGATCAGTTATTGATTTTAATTTAAAATCTTTAATCTCAAGTGAGAGGGGTCAATATTTGGAAGAATACCCCCAAGTTTCTTCTCTATACAAACTTGTTTTCCTTTTTCTTTGGCCAAACTTTTCTATTATTCTAGTAATATTATCGATTTTTTATTTAAAGAAAGGATATTTTCTCCTAAAACATTAATAAATAAATTTGTATAATTATTTTGTTCAATTAACATATTTATCTGCTTCATAGTAGTTTGTAAAGTATCTTTTTTCAAAGATTTCGCATGTCAAGGAAATTAATTTAATAATATTCTTTATAACTGAATTCTTTTTCGTGATGATATCTTTATAAATTTGTCCATCTAATAATTCTATAATTTTCAATTACTAAAATATAATTTCTAATACGTGTTAACATGAACCATGGAACAAAAAATATAAGATTTCATTATTTTCTTCACGCTTTATAAAACTCATCCCGAAAGTTTGTTTTTCTTCTTATTAAAATTACTAAAAACCATTTTCTAAAAAATTCTATCCGTAAAAGAAATTTTTTAATGAGTTGCCTGGCCTGAGAACCAGTACTAAAATCTATAGTGGTCGAATAATCCATAAATTATCTAGGAAAGTTTATATCGTATATACTGCCTCGCTAACCTAATATTATTACTATTATTCGACAATATTGTCTTTTCCAATTTGTAAACCATCTACTCTATAACGGCACCGATTCATCGATTCTCTATCGTCAGAAGATTGTATAAACTTGTAAAATTCAATTTGAATTCAATGTGAGAGATATAAGACCTGGCCTCTGACATGTGAGATCTATTTCTTCTTATATTAGAAATTATTATTCTTTCAAATTTACACTACGTATCCTTCTCTGTAGTCAAACATTTATTAAATTTGTTTGATTTCTCGTCATCGTGGGAATGCCTTTCTATGACCCAATTTTCCGAAATTCTATTTCTTCCCACTTAATAGTAAGGTCTTCTAGTAGTAATACTAGATTTACTAAAATTAGTTTCAATTAATATGGTTTCATTTTTAGGTTTATCCCTTATCTCTACAATGAGGATTTAAAGTAACCAAAGGTTTATAATAAATCCTATAACATATAAGATATTACTTCAAGTCTATGCATAACTATATCCATGAGTTTTCTACATTTAATGTTACAAAGATTCAATAAATTTATATTTATGTTTGATAATGTAAATTAGGATAAACATCAAAATAGACTGGTCCATAGATAGACTTGATTGAATAATTCCCATGCGTGGATCAAGTTTCCACCCTTAAATTTCTTCCATCTCTTAAAGTCGCTATAAAAGCCTGTAATCCTTCAAAGAGTTAAAGCGTTTAAAATACTGAATAAGTCCAATATGTAGAAATCTATAATTATTTCTTTTATAAGGCAATATCTTTTTCACTCAAAGATTAATTTCATCTCTTCATTATTAAGCTTAAATTGATTCCTCAAGAGTTTTAACTATTTGTTTTAAACCAATTTTTTCAAAGGCACCTAACTTGTATATAATTTTAGGTTCAATCTTTGGAATTGTCCATTTATTTAATAAATTCAGATTATTAGCAAATCATCAGCATTAAGAATCGTTTTAACAAGATTTTTAGCTCTTAATAAATTCATTAAGATAAGAAAGTTAGAGATGTTAAATTATATCCTTCTTAATTAATTATAATGATTCCTCCGCTCGATATTATCTTTATCGCTTATAGGTTAGTTCGCGGTAAATTACAGACAAGATTATGAACCAAATCCCTATTATGAACTAAATTTCTATATTACGAAGCCCGGATTTAATTTAATAAAGAAAAAAAGGAAGGAATAATATTTTATCTAAAAAACAAAATGATTCACCAACCCCAAATACCCCTGACGTGACTCCTCTCGCTCTTCATGGGCAAACAACGTGGTACTTAAAATTAGTTGGGGATAATGATTATACCTTTCATCTTAATTCAATTATCAAACCTTGGCTATAATCTAGAAAACTCAAGTTTGCAACATAAACAGACATTTAGGCTCACACATAAATATATTCGCTTGCATAATTACAAATAACTTAGCCTATAAACAGATCTAGATCAGCTATTAGATCATTAATTAATTAAGTTAGACATAATTTAACAATAAGATTGCTCTCTAATAGCTCATCTTAATACTTTAATCTAAATAAATATAAATGCAAAATAAAAAAATGAACTTACAATTTATAGTCAGAACTAAGAGTCGTGAATTTTTGAAAGAAATTTTTTATTTATGATTTTATTACTATTATCTCTCGATAATATTGTCTTTCTCCTATCTATTAATCAAACTAAACTAAGCTTTTATTCCACTTAAATGGAATCGGATATACGTAATACGATATTCCAATCATTCATGTATTGACGCATCCTTTATGTTAAGCTCACAAACTCTCGATTCTCTTCTTTGGTCTATAAGCCTATTTGTGACTATCAACGATTCTCTCTCTCAATTTATCCCCAATTGAGGCAACTTTCACTTTCTTGCGGATATTTTATTTATAATTATGTCTTTGCATGTAATCCCACAACCTCTAAGATTCTCATCTCCTTTATTTGACACTACATAAGCCGATATTTCAGCGTCAAGATTCCATTATGATTCATATAACATAAAGCCGATCTTATTACTATCCCGTAAGTACGGAATAATATTTACTCTACCTTAATCTACTCATTTTTCTTAGATTAAAATATAATTATTTATTAATTGAGCATATATTAATTTGTTTATAAAGTTAACGATATGATAAATCAAATATTATAGTGAAATAATAACTCATGAAGCGAAGATTATTGATATCAAATGCCCTATCGAGATTTATAAGAATATATAGTTGCCCAATAATATTCAACTTTAATAATTTACTTTTTTTAAATTTTCAGAAATAAAATTCAAGTGACGGTCTCGTAGTTCACGAGTAATATTGTTGATAACTGATATAGCATAAGCTAAACCTATAACAAATCAAAAGCTCACAAATACAATTTCTAATATTAATCTTGCAGTTAACTCGAAAAGCAAATACCAAATGTTGGAAATATGAGCTCGTTGAACAATTCGATTGTACAACCGATTTAATTACATTTAATGATATTCAAATAAGATAAGTTCGTATATATGTTCGATTGTTCGTGATTGACATATTAGGATTAAGCTCGCATCGATATTGGGAGGTTATGATGGCTTACTAGGTCCGCTCATAATATATATATATATATTAATATAATATTCTCGTTAACATAAATTAATATATTACTCTTGTCAATAAGGCCTAAGAGGTCACACACGACAACAAAGTCAAACTATAACGCGATTATAACTTCCAGTTAAAGTGTAATTGTAAGGGAAATACTATACGAAATTCTAATTGGTGAAATTTCACCCCACATCCGCTTCTAAAAACAATAGAGAATTAAGTGGGTGGGCTTTGCTTTTTATTCTATGGACCTAATTTAGATTTGAAACTCTATTTAAAGGCCACCAATTGATTAATTCATTATGTAATTAATTAATCATCTTTTTGAGAAAGATGAAAAACAAAACCTTCCATCCCCATTTGTTCGACTATTATGTAGGAAGAAACCATGACTTTTCTTTCTCCTAAATTCCTTTGTACACTTTAATTGTTCTAGTAAACCGACAAAGGATTCGATGAATCAAGCCAAGCGATTATTCTGTAGTACTACTCATTTTAGTTTGCTTAGCATTTCTCTGATCATATTCCGCTACAACTACAAGGTGTAAGGTGTATTTAAATATATCTCATCGAATTATTGTTTTATAATCTCGTAGTATTCCCCGGAATTGATATGTATAATATTTGACGTTATTTTAATCCAGAAAAACAGAAATGAGTTTGTTACGAAATATAATTATAATTATTCTATATAAAATTGTTTATATGTCGGTACGAGATTTTATATGTTAGAAATTGTAATATGATATTTGTTTAATTCAATAGATATGAAATATGTGATTAATTTAATAAAACATGAGTAATACTTAATCCAAAATTCATGATTTTTATGTAGTTAAATCAGAAATATTTTTCTTAATTTTACAGATTTTTTTTTATAGATTTTTTGAATTAGTTTCAGATCAAAGAAAAATATTTAAATCGATTGATTACAATAAATCAAATACGGTTTATCTGTATTAATTGTTAAGCTTTAATTTGTATTTTTCTATATAGTTAAATTGGAAATATTTTTTTTTGTAATTATGAGAATTTTTTGGGAATTTTTCGAAAATTTTATATCGGCCGATTTCGACTCATTAAAACCGCCGATCCGTCAAAATCGAACAACGCGAATGCTGTGGCCGACGCCAAGACGATCGGGTCGTGACACGCCAGGCCATCGGTACGCCACGTGTCACCGTACTGACTCGGTCGCACCGAATGGACTCTACCGAGCTTGACTCGATTTGACCTGGTGGCCGACTGACCACCCGACCAGACCCGCTGACCCGACGCTTCCGCCGACTTAGTCCGGCTGATCGAAAGCGACCTAGGCCGACGGCCGATTCAATACTTTTGCTCCATGGCCGACGGGCCAGCCTCCCACTGGCTGTTTCGACTGACAGTCCCTGGGCTGGCCAATAATGCTCGACTGGCTCAAGTTATTTTAATGGTTTATTTAAGTTCAATTTATAATTTAATTCTTTAAACCAAAATTTAATAATTGACTTAATTAATTATTTTGACAAATTTTATAATTCTAAAATTGATATTATTTATTTAAATTATATTTTTTAAAATATTCAAGTGTTAATTAGGATTTTTATTTTGGAATAAATATTCTAATTAAATTAAGATATTAACTTGCTTTCCTAAATGGCATAAAATGTGTTTGTGACTTATTTTTACTCGGTTTTGCTCAAATTCGATATTTTGATATCAACTAAAGTTGTTTCACTTAATTTTAAGTTGAAAATTGTTTCGATCAATTAAATTTAACTATTTTAATTGTTCAAATTTAATTGATGAAGTTTAATTAGTATTTTGAATATAATTGAAACTTAGATAATTATTTAACTATATTAAATAATTCTAATTTGATTAGAACTAGTTTAATTGACATTTTGAATACAATTAAACTAAGAATTAATTTTATTTAATTTCCAATATTGATTAGGAATTTTAATTAAAATACAAATTGATTCTTTTTCTTTTTAATTAGAGACCTCAATTATTTGATAATAAAGTTTCAAAGTAATGATATTATCTTGAATTAAATGATGTAAAATTAATAAATAGTATTTTTCGAAAATTCTAATTGTTTAATATTAAGAGCGAATACACTTAAAATATATTTTTAAGTGATACAATTGAATTAGATTCAAATAAATATTTTATACCAAGGCAATTGAATTGTTTATTCATATTGATGAATATTCAATTACATATATTTTTAAAATCTGTTTTGTAAATTCGCTTATCTGCTTATCCATGTAGACTATTTATTCATGTGTAATTTAGTAGTATTATATAATGATGGACGCTATGACTGTTGTTATAACTTACGTGTATTTTAGAAATACAGCCTTGTCTGTGGAGTTGTTTTAATTTATAATAACTTTGACGTTTTGCCTTTTTAAGTTAGCGATGAATCAGAGAATTAATGAAGGTCATTTAATTATAAATGTAATTAATTAAAAGATGGAGACCCACTAGAAGAAAGCTTCCATTATGATAAAAAGAATTTAAGAAAAAATGGACAGTTGTGACTAGTCTAGGTTTTGCATATTCATTCATAAGTCGTATCACGAATCCCTATGAGTTATATTTATTCTTATGACTAGTGTGTATGTATTTGCTTGATTTAATATAAATACTTTTGCATGATCATTAGTATCACTAAATATAACTAATCTCACCTAAAGTTAATTAATATTGTCATACCATATCCAAAAGTCGTGGTTGAGGTTACTTCATGGACCGACATGTTAGTACGACATAATGCTACGCACTGAATGCTCACTGAATGGATGGTTCAAACGCATTCCCCAAGTCAAGACTTAGGCTTCGCTACCTTAATCAAACACATCGCAGGGTATTGGTTACTTGCCGGGTGCATGATGCTCCATATCGGACCTGACAAAAAAAAAAAAAAAAAATACCATTAATTACGCCTAGGTGAATTTTTAAAGGATGTCAAGAGTTATGCTTGACAGGAACTTGGTATACTATGCCATGGGATTGTGGCACAAGCATTTAAATTTACCATTGTGATTAGGAATTCTATGAGTTGTAAGGTTTTATCTTTGCATATATAACATAACACCTTTTCACCTCTATTATCTAACTATTCACCATATGAGACATTTAAATATGAATTGTTACAAATGTGTAATCAAGCTTAAGTGAGATAGTCCTAATGTCTTACGACTTGAAGTCGAGAACTCATCGCTTCCTATATGCCTCGAGTATGTAGGACAAACTTGTGAACTTATGTTCAATAAAACGAAGTTTGTAATTGAGATTTTAAATTAAATCAAAGATGATTATGTTAATAATATAACGCTATTATTTCCATAGCCATCAAATATAACTATACGACAAATATGACAGATCTAACGAAATTGACGATGTCAATAAGAATAATATATTGTATATTGCCTTTTAATTCATCATACAAGTCTTTTGAATTTAGTAGTTTTTCATTTAAAGAAACATTGTTTTATAGTTCTTAAAATAGTTATTATAAAATGAGCAATACCTTTTTCCTTTGTATAATACCACAACAAGCCTGTGATACTATAATAAGTGAACTAATACTTAGACGAAAGTGAGAAGTATCACTCATTCAAGCATAAGCAAAAGGGATCAGAACTATATTTGAAAATAGAAAGTAAAGTGACTCTTTGAGTCTACTACTCTCATTAAATGTTGTCCAAGCTTAAAGCCAGCTAAGTTACACCTCGCTGCAGTAACTATCGATTTGCCTTACATATTTTTAAAGCAATGACGACAACAGAGTAGTAGCTATGAAGGAGAAATAAGTGGTCCCAAAGTGAAAATCAAGCTTTTCAAATCGGTGGATCACATTCTTGCTTGAATCGCTTCATCAAGAATGATTTGATCCTCGAGACAAGCTTCATAATTCGGCTACTTAATTCCATCAAATCGGTTGAAATATATATTCATTTATTCCTTTTCTACAAGCATGTCTTGATTAAAGGAATATAATTCAACTTCTCCTCTTTTAAGAACTCGAATGATGAACAATACTTAAGGACGCCATAATATCATGACTCAATCGACTTAGATATCCACATCTCAAGCATGCATCAATCAACTCGCTAATTAAATGAGGTTTACAAATCTTAGTTGATGAATGTATTGTCTTGACAAATACATGTCAACTTAAGATAATGGTTACAAATCGATTAACAATAACATGGAACTGTCCATCGTTATAAGGTATCGAATTGATGAGTATAAATCATCTAAGGAATGAGATTCTACAAGATGACTCTTTATATGACGTTGTGAGACAGATATAAGAGAATGTATTGAACCCGGTTCAAGTACAGAAACAACTTTCTATTTACACACTTAAGAGATTCCACACTTATATTCATAACTAGTACGAATGAATCGAACTCCTAGAAATGATTTTAAGAAATCATTTGATATGAAATAAAAATATCATGAACAAGTACAGACTCTGTTCATACCTATTTCATAAGTTTTCCTTCTAGTTATAATATATTAGAGAATGGATGTTCATAAGTAATGATTCCATGTGAATGGATACTTGATATCCGTGATTCGGTCAGGTAAAAATGTTCCTAAGCAATGGTCCTTGGCGATAGATACTTGACATTTCTGTGGTGCACCTACATCTTAAAAAAACTATATTGTTGGAAACTAGTATACTATTAATATTCAGCCAGGACTCGAGATATTTACATAAAAAGGTAAAAGTCTTCCTGGAGAAATAAGATGAACCAAGAGTTAAAAAGTCAAATGGGAGCTAATTAACAAAAAATCATTGTATATATGTGATATGCAAGTTATTATAAATGACCTTACCATATTTGAGTTGCCGATGGTACGGGTCGTGAATCGTTTACATTAGTAAGGAGATCTGTATCCGCCAATATACAATATGTGATTGAAGCCTTTATATAACAACTATATATGATAAATATTATGGAGTTTAAAAGTGAAACAAACTTTAGACAAATTTGCTTGAACTTGACATGCCTAATGAGTATCTTCTCCTACTTAGACTTATGTATCGCTTAAATTATTACTAAAACACTCACCGAAAGTCGTGAATTGTCAGGAAAGATATTTCAAGAATGGGAAGAGAACAGAGGTAATAATAAATTCTAAGCAATTTTAAGATCAATTACATTCTTTCTACAATGTTTAGTTATCAAACTAGATTCAACTTTATGGTAACTATGGAATTTATTTCATTTAAGTCTACCATACCTAAATACAACTAAGATTCTACTTGCCCATGTGGCAATATAAAAGTTTTAATCTTAATGATTGATACCTTAACAAAGAAAATAGTTTGATCAAGTTAAAGATAGCATAGTAATATGCAAATAATCACTAGTATATAAGATATACGGCCCATGACCTCCAAAAATTCTGAGGAAGAGAGTAATGCTGTCGGCTATGTTCTCGAACATGAGTTAAAAACCTTTGGACGTAACAACGCTATCTCGCCTCGATAATTTTAGCCATTAATACCACTAAAATCAAAATGCTTTGGTATATGAATGTAAAGACCATTCTTGAGAAACATGGTTAAAAGATGATGATCATAATTATCTGTTGTTCTTGGATGGACCTAAATGTATACAAGCATTAAAGGTCCAAGATGATCAAGCTTAATATCCTTTGGCTGTTTTCTGAGTAATTAGAATACATGATTCAATCAATCAAAACGAACCCGGATGATGCATAATTTAGTATAGAAAGCTCATTCATTTTCTTCATAAACTCGCTCAATATTGGCTTTTATTCAAATACAAGTTTACCGTATTATTTGTTGTTGAACAATGATACTCTTGTTATTATAATAACAAATGGATTCCAATAGCGATCTAAGTTTCTTTAGAGAGGTCTTCGACATGGATCCTAACAAGAGATCCTCTATCGCTTCCAGAAAACTACAGATTGTCGTTTTGGCCAGTGTTCAATAGCTAACTCAAACAACTTCATACCGATCACGCTCGGATCGTAAAGGAGTATGATTACTTCAACTCTAATCAATCATACTGGTACGCATGCCTAAAACGCATTCTAATGCACATCGGACTTGACCTAGAACCTAGAAAATTTTATATCTGTCCTAAGTAGATTCTCATAGAACTTATGTTAAATGACTCCATCTCTAAGACCTCGCTAAGACAAAGATTTCACTCATGGAGTAATATATTTTGGCCAAAGCCATCCTCTCCAACAGAGGACTATAACTACATCGTAGTCAGGTACCGCAAAGGTAGCCATGGGAAATATTGTACACTGGGATGGGATTTGTACGATACAACGGTTAGATTTCGGCCTCGAGAATCAGGCTATTACGATGCATCTCTAGTATTGTACCGAATCACATTAATTCATACAACCAAAAAGAACGCAAGAAGCCTGCGGACAACAAATCTTACAAAACTTGATCGTTAGAAATCGGGTAAGAGAATCAAGCTGCATGTAATCGATCAATACAATCGGTTAAAAGTGATCGTCCAAGGGCAAGCTGAAGATTGAAATACGAGATATTAGATCCATAATATGTGAAGCTGAACAATCTGACAGAAATCGATGATTTACATTTAATATTATTCTAATTAAGATAAGTTCAGATATATGTTCGATTGTTCGACAATTGACAGAGTTAGAGGTTGCGATACATTAGTGGTCCGTATTATTATAATCTATATATTAATATAATGTTCGGTTAACATAAATTAATATATTACTCTTGTCAATGGCCTAAGAGGTCACACACGACAACATGGTCAAACTATAATGCGATTATAATTTTCGAGTTAAAGTATAATCAGAAGGGAAACATCGATAAATTCCTCCAATCATGGAATTTCACCCCATAACCGCCAAAACAATAGGAATTGTGGGACGGCTTTGCTTTTTCTACGGACCTAATTTAGGGTTTGGAACTCATTTAAAGGGCAAATTCAATTTGATTAATTCATTATCTAATTCCTACTAATCACTTTTTGAGAAAAGATGAAAAGCAAAAACCCTTCTCCTCCCTACCCCATAGTTCGACTATTATGTAGAAGAAAACCATGGCTTTTTCTTGCTCCTAAATTCATTTGTACACTTTAATCGCTCTAGTAAACCGAATGAATGATTTGATCAATCGTCAGCGTAGATTGTTCTGTGAGACAACCTATTTTGGTTGTTTGAAGACTTCTTCTAATCATATTTCACCGCAACTACAAGGCTTAAGGCATGAAATATATCTCATTGAATTATTGTTTTATAATCTCGCAGTATCAGAATTGATCTCAGATAATATTTTGATGTTATTTTAATCCAAGTAAAAACTCCAACACCAAAGAGACCCTAGTTTCTTCATAGACAAGTAGAATCTCGTATCAATTAATTTAATAAGCTCAAGTCCCTCACCGCTTGAGTGACATCCCGTGATTTATCTTTTACGTGTAACTGGACATGAATAATATAGGACCTTTAGATTGAGGGTTTCCACCTTTTCTAATAAGAGATTATTAGGCTAGAATCCTGCAATGATTAGGAAATCAACTCCTTATTATTAGTATGGCACTGGCAGTTTCCAGTCAATATATATAGAAGGCACAAATCAATTCTTTCATTTATTACATATAAACCAGTCTCCCTAGTATTTGACTGCCGTTGACAAAAAATTCCAATACATACAATTGATTAAACAACTAGAAGATACCATCTTTTTCTTACCCATGTGCCACAAAGTTAAGATGAGAGATGATGAATAAAGATTCACAACTCCAACTCGGAGCCTTGGACAGATTTAGTTCCAATAATTCAAGATGTAGTGATGGATGCCAGTAAGTTTATGAATTCTTATTTTTGGGATTTTCAGTGGTGCAGATTATTTAGGGTTATCATTTAGTAATGATCAAGACAAAAATGCTCCCGGATACAATATAAATCTGGTTGAATTAGAGGCCTATAATTTTAATGTTCAAGATTCGGAGATCAATACGAAGGCTTCCATGGTGCTTTCAAATTAAGCATGAACAACAGAAAATATTCCGACCTCAATTACGGAGAGGAATAGTTTCCAATATTTTTCGGTAAATTTACTATGGTCTGGGACATCGGAACCATTGTCCGATGAAGTTAATGTGGATAAAGACTTGAGGCTTACATTAAATAATGAGACAATTGACATGACCGGATTAATAGCCCTAAATTTAAAAAAATAAGCACTCATCAACAACAATGATTACGAATCCATTGTTACCTCTAGTGAATTTCAACAAATTGGGTATACCCAAGACACTCAACATTAGGTTCCGAAGAATACATAATAGGGATGCATTTATTAAGGTTAGTTGCAACAATGTAAGATTGTACCTAAAAAAATTTCACGACGCTTATTGAGGTCCATTGACTGCCGCATTACAATTACTAGAATACGCGGCAAAAGAGATTTGAGAAAAATCCCGACTCCAAATTTGGGCCTGGCCGGAGTCGGGAGCCTGTCTTCATTTCTGGTCCGAAAATTCAAACCGGGCTTTATACTGAAATGGGCTTTGAGACTTAGTCTGAAATTGAAAAATTAAAAAATATATAAAAATAAAATAAAATAGACCCGACCATACCGTCTCCAAAACGCCTCGACCTTTCCGCCTCCATTCAGAAATAATTATAAATTAAAGTTGACCCGTCTCTATCCTGCCTCCATTCCTAAATTAAAACTCCGATCCAAACCTCCCCCATTCTCATCGATCTACACGCTCCTCCCCCATTTGCATATCGATTTCTACAAACGCCCGGCCACTCCTGCACCACCACCGGCAGCCTACAATCGCCCCCTCCTCTCATGTTCCGCCCGCCTCTCCCCACCACCACCGGCCAGCAACGCCCCACTCAAAAACCTTAAAGTCACAAACCCCCCATCACCCCCTCCTTTACAATTGATTAAGGTAATTTGATGGCGGTTAATTTTAGTTTATTATTTGTAATATTTGGATTATGTTTAATTTTTTGTTATTTGATTATGTTTGATTATTTTGATTATTGATTATGTTTAATTTTGATTATGTTTAATATTTGATTATATGAATTTATTATGTCTGTTTCGCTATTATTTTTATTTTATTGTTAATAATTAATTTATTTCTAATATTTCAAGAAAGGAATAATTGATAAATTGGTAATCAGAGTAGTTGAATAGTGAAATAGTTATATTCTGCATAATTTATAGTTAATTTTTTCTGAATAGTTATATTCGAAGTTAATTAATAGTTATTGTCAAGCTGAATTCTGTTGAAATAGCTGAACATGAATGTTGTCGCTGGAATAGTTGAATTGTTATTATTTTAAATAGCTTTATATTATGTTGGAATATAGTTGAATAGTTGGAATATACTGAGATTAAATATTGTCAATAGTCAATATTTAATATCATTATAATAGTCATATTCCATGAATTAGTCAATATAATCGAATAATATCATTAATATTTAATATAGCTAAACATTGTCAACAATGATTTGCCATTCGAATAGCTATATTTATGTTGAATATTAACATATTTCATAAACATATGTGAGAAATTTATCAATAGCGATTGAATGTCGCTTGAATAAATAGTTTAAATCAGTCAATATTGATTAGTACAGCAAACATGAATAGTATAGCTTTGATTGTTAATGGTTGAATAGTATGAAGACTGTTAAATTTAGTTAATTTGTAATGGTTTAATTGTTAACTAGTTAATGGTTGAACTTAAGAACAATTAACTAGTTAAATTAGTTAACTATTAAATAATAGTTAATGAAAATCAATAGTAAATGGTTAAACTAGTTGAAAGAAACTTGCTTAATGTATAGCTTAACCTTGTTAGTGAAACGGTGTGTTAGTGAAATTGTGAATGTTGTCCTTTGTTAATGTTAGTTAGCTGCAAGTTGTTCATTGCTATTTATGAAATAGTCATGAATTGTTATTTTAAACAGCTATATGCCTAAACAGTTGTGTTTACTCGTGAATAGTAAGCACTGTTAGTTGTGAACAAAATATTGTTAAACATTTAATATTTCTAATTTGGATTGCATGATGGCATGTGTAAAATAATATAAAGGAGAAAGATAATGAACACAAGGTGCCGACCCTCCAAAAAAGGCCGAGGACTTCCTAGATCAGATAATGGTTTTACCCCCTGAGAACAGCCTCTCAAGATTAAGATCAGCTTTCATACACACGGGGCCGGCAATAATTATCACGAGACCGACTACTGGCTCAGTCACCACGCCTTTTTCCTACCGCAGACGCTGATTAACACATTGAGGGCACGGATCGGACTGACGACTCAAGTCAAGACGCCGAGATCAAGGAGACTTCCACCAGATGAACTCCCCATGGGCGGTTAAATTAGAGATCCTACAATTCGTATCCCTACTAAATTAGCTCTAAATTAATTGTTAGTTATTTCATTTATTTATGTAGAATAACTTATGACGTTTTAATGTTTGCCCGCATGTATTTACGCGGGTTCGACTGTGTTCCTCAGCCCTGCACACTGACGAGATTGTGGACTACATCCTGGAGATCGCTCCAAGTAAGTCTAAAAAATAGGTTGAGTTATTTTATGATTTATAGTCTAATAGATTTTGTTTTATTTGTTTTTTCGTGAGAGATATAATGAGCAAAGAACGGGACGTGATGAAAGGTGCTCTCAATCATATTCGAGCTAAGAAGCCGGAGAAACTGACGCCACAATATACACTGAAAAGTACGGATGGGAGCCGAGTCGATTATGCAGCCAGCCTGCCAGCCAGGTACCTCCGTCCGATTGGGGAGCAAGATCTCCGCTTATCGGGACGTTCGACGAGCAGCTGGCCGGATCGCGAGACAAAGCAGTCAATCGATTTAGCTCTAAGATCCATTCTCGGGAAAGTCACCGGTCGAATCGGGTTGGTCGAGGAGGTAAGAAATAAATATTTGTTTAATTTTATTTATTTACCTCACCTTTACTAAAGCTAATTCTTATTTGCATCAAAGAGGGCCCACCCATCCGTTGGATACCCTCGAGGAGACTTAATAATCTGGATTTGTAAGCACATGTATTTGTTCATTTTATATGTTTTTTGTTTATAATATTTCTTAATAAGCATAATTGCTTATGCAATATTGTTATAGTTAAGAGTTATTATATTGTAAATAGTCATTTATACAATAATATAGTTTTATATAGTTTAACAGTCATATACTGGTGAATAATTTATAGATGTGAATAGTTTATATAGTTGTTATAATTTATGTAAATAATATAGTTTGTTATAGCCTATTAGAAGTTTATATAGTTGTTATAGTTTGTTTAGTTTGTTATAGTTTGTCTGCTTACACTATTTAGTTTATAAATATCTGAGTTCATTACAGAAACAAAGACAGAAAGCTTCCACGAAAAGCCTACGGGAGATGCCAAAGACCTGCAGCCGACTGCGAAGTGACTCATGATTCCTCTCACGGTGGATCATGGCGTGGGCGGTGGTGCTCGTGGCCGGGCGGTAGAGCCTGCCAGCTTGCTGGTAGATGATCCACTACAAGACTCAAATTCACCTCCGCAATGGTGCTGTGGGTTCGAGAGTCAGCGGCCGCAGAAAACGGTAAGCAGAAGTAGAAACAGAAATATTGGTGAGCCGAAAAAGTTCTAGTGGAGGAGTTGCCTGTAGAAAATGAGGTCGATGAACAGCCATAATGACTTGATTACCAATGATTCTACATAGGTAGCTCGATTTAAGGACGCACACTCCACTCAATAATCTTTATATGCCCCATCATTAATTTATTTTGTTATCCCCAACCTCAAGACGAGCCGGCCTAAGATGATATAATAAGGATTAGATTATACATTGTTGCACATTTGAATTTATTTTGTAAAGGTGCACTTACGAATGGTCACAAAATTTTAGTACAAGTCATGTATTTTATTATTGAATTATTTGCCAGGCCTGTTTGTTTACAGCGGCTGAGATGCTGCAGTCAAGCCTTTGGTGTTTCTTGCGTGTCGGAACTACCATTTATTTGTCATCCGGTTTTACAGTTCAGCTTAATCGGAGACGGTATGGAGCCAAAATGACTTTTGGGTGTATGAAAATTATCCAGATGGAGAATGAGACAGGACGGAGACGGAGCATGTAAAAATTTCAGTCTAGGACTTGCCAAGAAACTTATAATTTCTGAATTTAAGAGATTAAAAGCACTAGATTCTAAAGTATCAGAACCCCATTCACATACGGTAATTTGTATTAGACAAAACTAATAATTTATATCAGAACAATAATCAGTAATATGTTATATCATTAATTTAAACTGAACTAACTAATAAACATATGAGAATAATGTGATATTATGTCGTGAATACCATAATCACATATACTACGACGATTACACGCAAGGATTTAGATTATAAGACTTGCTCTTTCACTGACCCATCACACGTTAATATAATTTAGGCTTAACCTTATATTTTCACCAGATATGTCGGAAACGTAATATATCACATTGAATGGCATTCCATTTAATTCACACAAACATTTTGAAATATAATATCTCCACTAACAATCATGTGAATCAGAATGTAAAACCATTAAAGGATGAATGAGTTTGAATTTGAGACTGGTCATTTCATCCCGTCTACTTTTTAATCAAGTTTCCACACCGCTCTACTAAGAGACGGACTTGGATGGGTCGTGACACTTTGAATTTATCCCAGCCTGTAATAGTATAATATTTAAACCTTATTTAAATACTCCTACCATCCAAAGCAACCTAGTAACTGAGTTTCACCAAAGAAACTCAGAGCAACCTCTGACCATCACCCTTCAATATATAAATATAAAGAAAACCACCAATTTGGTACATCCATCTATACCGCACTAACCTTAATAAAAGACTTACTAAGATGATGATCATGTTGACTACTATGGTGTCTTAGAGGAGATTTGGAAGAGCTTTAATGTTGAAGCCACAAGACTGCCTTTCAAATGTTTTTGGTTTCCTGATTATAGCAAGTCGATGTTGCATCCAAAGAATGGAAACCTGTTCAAATCAAACACAAAAGGTGAGTTCTAAAGATGACCCGCTTTATCCTAGCATCCTGTGCACAAATAAGTATACTATCTCCGTGTACTGCTCAGCGGAGTATCATAGCAGTGGGTGTGTTTCCAATGAAATCGGTTCAGAAGCCTGGAAGTCGAATTTTAGCTCATACGCAAAACGGATGTCTCCGCTTTTTATATCGGGGAAGATATCTCTCCAAGTAAGAACAACAACCCTCCCTCGCTCCTATTGACATAATCAGACGCTTGTCGTTGTTGAAACCATGCTTGCTTAGTTGCTTGAAGAGGAAGAACCACGCTGTATCCCATCGTGAGACGGTTCGATTACGAGTCAGACTATCCCAATCACCATGACGACATTTGGTGAAGACAACCTCGGAAGACGACACAATCAAATATTTTAAGTCATGTTTTTCTATATAGTAATTTTGCAACTTTGTATTAAACTTCATATTGAAATGCACAACGAGTGTGGGTGTATTTTGTATTTATTGCTTTCATTGCGGTTCAAAAATCGTGTGTGGATATGTATTTATTAAGCTTCATATTGTGTTTACGACAGGAGTTTGGTTTGTAAACTGCATTTTTTTTCTGCAGACGCTAGAGCTCTGGACGAGACGGGCTTGAAATAAACGATGCAAATTCTTTTTCCGTAATTGGAGATGTGATTACATGGTACGAAGCAAACGAGACTGGATTAGACAAGTCAACTTCGATTTCGCCTCCTACAAAATTGAGGGAAATTCAAAAAAGTAACTTTCAAATGGAGACGGGATGGAGACGGGATGGAGACAGGATTCCAGAATCTCATTCCCTATATATATCTCACATTATCATCATTCCAACTATTTTTTTCCCAAACCCACCACATAATATCATCTTTTTTATGTTATTAATTTCATTTCCATAATTTTATTAGTTTCCTTCTAACATTAAAATTTTATTTTTATTTTGTAGGTCACTTTTAAAGAGGTAATGATTAATACTGAATCAATTTTTTTATTTCTCAGTATGTAATTTGAGTATTTGTTAATATATTTGTAATTTATATTTGTTACTTTATTGTAGGAAATACTTTTTACAAGTTTCAAATAGGTAATTTGGTTTTTTTTTTTAATTTAGGTTGAATGTTTGATGTTTTATATAAATTAATGTTTGATGTTTATATGAATAACCTGTTTAATACGCTTTGATATTTATATGAATGAATCGCTTTTGATCTTTATATATGAATATGATGTTTAATATGTATTTGTTCTATGAATTGTTATATTTATATGTTTGAATCTTTTGATGTTTTTATATTTGTTTAGCGAGTTGGATGAATTGAATCTTTGGTGGATATTTGTTTTATGATTCGATGGATTTCAGGGCGTTGGCAGAGGTACCCCCGCTGCCGTAGCGCACGCAAAGAATCGGGCTGCTTTTTTTAAAAAACGCAGTAAGGGGCGCTGACTGAGACCTGGCCGAGACGGAGTTTGAATTTTGCACGGCCTCCAACGACGGAGCCTGCAGAGTCGGATTACATTTACGTGAACAGAAATGGCCTTTTAGTCGGTTCTATTCCGAGACGACCGAGTCGGGGAACACGGAGACGGCTCGAGCCTGGGAACACGTGAGACGGTTTGGAGCTCCGCTAACATGGCACGGTTTGGAGCCCGAACAATGGCATCGGGTTCGAGTCGGTACATGGGCATTGCCTGAGCCTGCAACAGACGGTTCGAGTCGGGATCAGCGGAGACGGTAAATATTTGACTGCGGAGACGGCATGAGCCGGGTTATGGAGACAGTTGAGCCATTAAGCCCGAAAATATTCGCTTCGTTTTGAGTCGGAATGAGACGCAGAGTGATTTAGAGATGTGATAAGTGAGTCGGGCGTGTTCCCCGACTCCATCCCGCCTAACCGACAAATGGCATTTGCCTGAGACAGACGGCCTTTGCCCGATTTTAGTAAGCGACTAATTCATTGGTTTTACATGTATATTTCCTATAGAATGAAACGGATACCACGGCATGGTGTTTGTTATGACATGTAAAACCCATGAATTTTAACAATCAACACAAAATATTTCTTTTGACAGTATGAATACCATGGCATGAGCAACGTGTGAATTACAGATTATGATAAAACATATAGAGGTAATGCAACATAATAACTCATCTACATAGCTAATACAAAAAGATACATATATACGTAATATAATAAAAGTACAAATAAGAATGTAATGACTAAGAAGAACAGATCTACACTTCACAATAATACGTGTTGTATCATAACGGGGATTCATTTTCAAGTAAAATGGATACCACCACAAGGTTTACCAAGGTGTTTCACGTGTTTGAAATTGTGATTATTGTAACCATGAATCTTGAACAAATAACACAAAAATAAAAGCAAAACCATCAACACATTCATAGAACAAAGTATCAAACACACCATTCATTCACCTAAAATTTTAACAATCACCAAAATAGACAAAAAAAACATAGTTCAAATTCCACCAATCCCAATAATTTTAACACTACGGAATTAAAACATAATATATAGATGAATCCCAGGCTTTAATTGATAAACAACATGCTTTATTAATAGTCATTTTCACCTTTGGATCCAACTTCTAACCAAACAAGAATAACTCATACAAATTCAACAACTAAAACCACTGACAAAAAGTCCATTCAATTATTTACATCATCATAACAAGAAGACCGAAATCAAATTAAATTCTTTGATTTTTGGGTATTGAGACCTTCAAAAACATGTAAAATACCAGAAAAAAACTATAATCAAACCATCACTAAAATCAACATGCAAACTAATTTTTTATTAAATATGTGATTTTGCTGTCTTCTCCATTTTTTCTTGAATCTTTGCAAATCTCTAATAATCCCAAATTTTGCTTTTTTCTATTTCGTATAAATTATGGGTTTTGTAGTTTGTTTGTGGGTTTTGAGAAGGAATAAAGATTTTTGGTGTTAATTACACTATTTTGCAAATTTAATTGGGGACTTAAATAAGTGGGAATTTAATTAGAGGATTATGGAAAGATTTTTGTGACAAATTGAGGGACGGGGAGAAAACTAGGAGAATTCAGTTCACATTGACGCATTTAGAGTATTTGAGTGGCAGTAGATTTCTATTTTTTTTTTCTTTAATGACAAACAAAGATTAACAATTTTAAATAGAACCACCACGCTTATAACCCTATAAGCATCTAAGTATAACTCCCTTTTAGATACATCGCATCAAAAGGATTGGAACAAAAAACTGAATACTAAATATAAATTTATTGAATGGTATGCCTTAATTTTTTCATAATCAAGATTCGGAGATCAACACCATGTCATGTTACTAGATTCAGCATGAACAACAAAAAAGAATTCGACGTGAATTACCGGAGAGGAATAGTTACAATACTTACGGGTAAAAAATTACTTTGGTCGGGCACTTCGGAACCTTTTTACGAAGAAATCAACACCATGAAGACGCTAGAGGTGACACTCAATAACGAGACAACAAAAATTACGAATCTGGGAATTTCAATAAATTGAATATAGATAAGACCCTACTCAAAATCAGGTTCCGAGTAACGCTCAACGATCACAAAAGAAAGGATTCCATCAATAGTTTTCCATATATCAATAAATTATTTATAATTTGATTTTGGTTCCCAATTATTTATAAATGATTCTTATGTTAAGTCCTACATCTTCCGCACAAATTATAAATAATATGACAGATGGGTTATTAGAATGTGTTATGACAATTTTTTAAAAAAAAATTAAAGAGGGACATGGCCGCCAACAAAAAGCCGAACTCCAGCATTCTTACGAAAGCTTTATACGATACTACCAGACTATCAATTATCGACTACGCGTTAATAAATTGAGTTATTCATTGTCAGTTTCCGAAGAAAAAGTAGTAAGTTCTCTAGTGTTAAAATTCTTCATATGTAACATCAATAAATTGTGGATTAATTTGATAATATTTAATTAAGGATGGTTAGAACTTGTGTTAGAAACAATAAAATATATTGTTATTAAGTCATGCCACGTGTATCGGTTCACTACATTTTTCCTTGCTTATTATTGGTTCCTTGCTAAATTAGCTTCATAGTTTCTATAACTTACCATTTGTTGTTGGCATAATATAATATTACTTCCAAAAAATGCCTCGTCTAAGCTCAAGGAAAGAGCAAGTTCCGGTTGGTCCAATTGTAGACCCTTGCTGTTTTCGAACACAATTCCACGGCAGGGCAGCCTCTAAGCCACCAAATCTACCCTCTCATTTCAATTTCTCAAATCCACCACCAACCTCAAAGCAATACCCTCCTAGTGGTAATTTAACTCCAGAGAACTCAGTCCTCTTCCACCGTTTCACAGTGCCCCAAACAACGCATGGTGGCGTTTACTTATTGGGGTTCGTTTTACTTGGACTATTCTACTTCTTCAAGAAAATTAGAAAACCTATTCTCAATGGCTATGGAGGAGAACTTCAAATTTAGGCAGTGTGGTACTTTGGTGAAGGATCGTTTCTAAAGGAGCAAGGGTCCCTATAGTAGTTTATTTCCATCATACTCCCTATTGTATAAGTATCTTAGACATAAATAAAATATAGTGTTATTAGCAAAAGGTACCTCTTGCATCTAAGATAATAAATTAATAATTTTCATATATACCATCTTTTTTTCTTTTTTCTTGTTGAAAGCTATAACATCTATTAAAATAAAGTTTGTTATTGAAATTGTGACTTCATATGTGTTTCTATGTTTAAATTATAATACAGTACTAATAGAGATACTATGTCTGTAATTTGTATTTGTTAAAATGAAAACAGTGAATATATTAAATACTGATCCACATATTTGTAGTCGTAATAAATATATTTTAGTGATCACGGTCATAATAATATCCTATTTTTTCCCACATATTTCGGTAACCGTGTTGACAATTTTTTATATCACGGATAAATTGGCATAAAATAACGCTTTTCCTCAGAATCTGCGGAAACATTTTTGTCATGGGAGTTTGCTTTATTGTATGTTGACTTGGTTTAAATCCATATACGTGATAAAGTGATAGCTAATGTAATTTGTTACGACTTAAGTATAATCGCCATTTAAGCTGACAAGTACATAAAGTTAATTTTGTAGTACCGTAGTATGTTGCAGTTGTCACCCATAGTTATAGAACGAGTCAATTCAACCAATATTGCGCTGCTCGAGTTTCGCTCGAGGAGTTCGAACTCTAACGTCATTCAAGTTTCGATTTGGCCGAACTCTCAAAAATTAATGTTCGGCTCGAGTTCGATGGTTCGAGCCGAACATGTTCGGCTCGAATTATTCAAGATTTTCATATCTCTTTTCAAATTTTCGGGTTGTATTGAATTCAATTATTCATGTAAAATTTGATAAAGAAGGAATCCTTTAGCAACGCATTTTGAAGTAAATTCTATTGAATACCCATCAAAATAAAAACCTAATTGAATAGATAATTGAACAAAAAATAATGTAATTGTAACAATTGAACCACAAAAATATCAAATTTCCAACCTAATTAAAATTTCAAAAACAAAAACATGATTAAAATAATAACTCAACCTCAAAGACTAAAACATCAAATTAAAAACTATCTCAAAAACCCAATTCATATCTTCAAATTAAAGGCGCATGTTGTTGCACTTCAAACTTTTTAATTGAGTTTTATGCTTCAAATCCCCATTATCAGAGAGAGGCTAAACAGACGTTGCTTCAAGAGCAACTTGGTCATTAAGCTCTTGGTCATGTAGAGACTTAGCTATTAATTAAAATCCAAAGAAGTTGTCTTTGTTCAAACCTCTCACAGAATGATGTCATCCTCCAATGATAACAACGTTAAATGTGTCTTCTCCTCCAAGAAACGCCATATTTTCGTGCTTGTGATTAGGCACTCGGGTTTCATTATGCAGGTCTCAAAGCCCTTCTCGCTTAAGAATTTCTAACTGATTTGCCACAACCCTGAGCTATTTCTCCCCGGTGAACTTCAACTTTCAAACTTTACCATCCTGTCAACGATAACCCCGCTTCCTCGATACTCAATTTGTTTTCATAACGAACACGTGGTTGTTATAACGAATACTACAGACTATGAATAGTAAAAGACTCAAGTAAATAACACTGCACTTTATCCCAAACAAACATTTGTTCTGGACTAAATCCATCGCGTAGCCAAATTTAAAAAATTTCACTATAATAAACGGATGAACAGATTATAAGATTTAACCGAAATAATATGGTCACTACCAAGAGCCTTACAAAAGTTCTCAAGCCTATTTGGCCAGTAAGGAACTACTAAGAAAGCTAAAGCTATTTGGTGCAAGGAACTACTAAGAAAGCTAAGACCCTTTTATAGGATCAACTATTGAAACTAAACTTCTAAAGTTTCAATGTGGGACTTAACATAACTAAATTCAAGACATTTCATTAGTCCCGAAAAGAGAGCCGCTCCTCGCGATCAAGACCCGACGCTCGGGGTGCTAATGTTTATGATATTTGTCAGTATTCTATACTTCTTCCTACCGATAGTTTGGTTTTTTGTCGACGCTCTAAGTCATGTTTGCTTTCAAATCAAGTATTCCTACATCGCTCTGGCGAAGTATTTCGTCGATGTTTTTCTTTTACTATTATTATTTGTCAGAAACTCACGAAAATTCTACTCAAATACCACACCTATATAGATAGAATTTAATTTGAGTCCGTCCAAGCAAGTATCGAAATACATCTAAAGCTTATCTTTTGTAGACCTAAATATCTATAAATATAACACACTATTGTATTTCATATTTCAAGCAATTTTATTCAATCAATATACTAATATTTACATTACATATAACATCCTAGAACTTTTTTTGAATTCTGGAGTAGATAGAGAACTGAGAGAAGCGTTAAGTTTAGATACTGAACTAAGGGATATAGGGGAGTAATCGTCCCTCTTAATTTTTTTGAAAAAATTAATTTTTTTAAGTATTTACTCAAAAATTACAGTTATTATTTTAAAAATTATATTATTCGTCTCACCTAAATTTTTATATTTTTCTTTATAAATATGCTATCAAGTAATTAACACTCCTTATATAAAAATCCTAATTCCGTCACTGAATTTGTAACTATCATAATTAAACTTCAACTAGATAACATTATTTACGAACACATACTATTAGCAACAACCTCTCCAAACAGGATTCATATATTTCACTATAAACTGAAGTACGCAATATAACAGGTCCATATTTTATGAGGGACTAGTCAATTGCAGTTCACTATGTGGATCGTGGCACATCCAACAATAATAAGTTCCAACCACCTAAATTAAATACACTTTGAAACATGGTTCCCTGAATTAAATTATGTGTAATCATACGTCGACTATGCCCTTCATACCCACACCACACATATACATGTGAAACTCACATATATACCGTAAAACCAATGGCACATTACTAGGTACAATGCTGAGCCTCAGAATAATTGTCACGAGTCACGACCAGTCCATTTTCCGAATTTTATTTCCACATTTATGTTAGAGAATTTGCTACAATGATAGAATAACAATAACAATAATGGACTTTTATTGCAATCTCATAATACAAGTTTTAATATTCCAAACACTATGAATACAACAAACCAAGAAAGAAGAATTTCCTTGAATCATCCCCGATAACTATCCTAAAGAACTATTTCCTATATAGGATTAGAAATGTTGTTAGAGAATAAGACAATAATTTAAAAAGTTGATATTACTTGTATGATTTGCAAAAAATTTGTGGATTTTCAAGATAACATGCAAGAAGAAGATGACTTTTCAGACAATGATTTTAAATGTCCCTCTTAGAATGCCGTTAAAACTCAAGAAACATGTATTAAGATCATTTTTTCTTGGACCACATCAACAATTAATTCTTATTTCTTAAGATATAAACTCTGCCTTAATTATTATCTACTTGAAATTTCATCATTTTTTGTTTTTCCTTAACGTGGCCCGCACCCCCTTTTCGAAAGGGCATTCGTGTCCTCATGTACGGCACTTGGATTCAATTTCTGAGTTCATTTTTCCTAATTTGCATTCCTGCGGGCGCGGGAGCTTTGACATAATACTAGTAACACATTTACTCAAGGTAATCAGCTAGTTTACTTATTAAGTAAAATTTTCTCTCACATTGCTCGGGACAAAATCATTTCTCAAAATTTCATTGTTTTATTTCAAGCTTTGCACATCTCTTAAATTTACCCGAATCTAAATATCCAACAAGAATTTCCACAATCCAACGACTTGTCTCTAATCAGCACAGAAACACATGGTTTGAAATAACATGTCAAGTGAAATTACGTAATTGTTACTCCACAAACCGGAGAAACTAGAGACAAGTAAAGGTTTTAGACACCACAGTCCACAAAATGGACATTGGTGCTTCAATTGATTTGTTAGTTTGAAACGATGAACTATTCAAAGTCATCTAACATTAAGTCTAATAACATCCGTACATCAAACTCAGATATATACGATTTTCATATTCGAAATGTATCTCTATTTGATGTTTGTCTATGTATTTTGATATATTCACAGTATGCCCTGTATTTTTCTATAAATAGCTTAAACAAGTAACAAATCCAAAAAATACTACGGAGTATTAGGTTTGTAATTCTATTTACATATATAATATAAATTAGAAGATCTCCCCTCTCCCCTCCCACTCCTCCTATGGTTTCCAATGGGAGCAGAAACGGAGACACGATATACTACCCTGCACACGGGCCAATTGTAGAATCTTTGTCACTCATTTCAACATCCAAATCGCTTAATTCATATCAATATTCACGCTTTATCATAATCGCATAAATGCCGTAGTCAAAATGACAACGCCGCAGACGGCCCCTATTTCTCAACGTCCAAATCGTGGACCATACCGCAATATCGGCTACTTTAAGCACCATATCAGAACATTTTATACCATTTCTTAATTCAATTGCAACAATATCATTATCCGGCATCAAATTATATCAAACGCTACTATTCTTACTATATTTACAATTAACACTCAAATCAAATATGGATATCAAAGCAAAGCAGGAAAAATTGTTGAAGATGATCTGATCTCATGAACGATACTGAGATTCGAATTGAATGACTACGATAACATGTAAAGAAATTTGGAACCAATTAAATACGGTAATATCAAGTACTCCATTTCAAAAAATTGTCTACTTTAACTTTTGATAATCAGACCTTTTAAATTTTTTTTTTATAGCAAAAACCATTTTATTGATGTAAAAGTACCTTTTAAACTTTGATTGTAGATATTTTTGTTTGTATTGTATAATACTTGATGAAAATTATATCAATGAAAAATATATTTCAAATTCTTTCCATCAATATATTATTTATCAAATATTATACAACACAGACAAATTTATTTAAGGTCAAAGTTTAACAGTTACATACAACTATCAAAAACTCAAAAGTCGACAATTTTTGTGGGATGTAGGAAATAGTTGTTTATGATATCTATCTTGAGTCAATTATCAATTTGGTCTCGGTAAGTGTGACAGATAGAGTACACAAGGAATATTGTAATTTGATCCACAAATTAACGGAACTGTTAAAATTAACATGGTGCGTGCAAATCACATGACTCATTTAGACTAAAATTAACATGGTGAGCCACAAGTATATCGAAGTGAAGTTTAATTCCATATAAATGTGTGCGCCTGCAAATTCTAAAACAAGGAATTCAAGAAAGTGATCAAAATAAAGTGAGATATTTTAACGTGGCCTCCCTAACAATATGTTAGAACTAATCCAATGCAGCAAATGCACAAAACATAGTGAATGGAGGAATATATTATAGACTCGAGCTAAAACTAGCTCTCGATGCGTAGATCACTACACCGTATTTAAACAGAATCACAAAGATTCACTTTATTCCCTCAAATAGAATTATCATACACACTATTCTCGACGAGAAAACTATATGGAATAGACTATACCAAATGCATTCTGTGTAAATAATAACTCTTCAAGATTAGAGAAAATGCATCTAATACAACTCAAATTTCTACACTATTCAAGAAATGTAATAATGTTAATCTAAGTTATTCAAGAACTTCTTAACTCTCTATTCAATAGCCTACATTTTGTGGATTAAGTGACTCAAACGGAGTGTGAGGTTACTTTATAGGTTAAATACTTGATTATCAAGTCATCCAAAACTTGACTAATAAGTTTTCTTGGTCCCCAACTAATATTGGAATTCTTGGCCTCCAAGTAACATTGACTTCTTGATCAATAAGTAACATTAATTCAAGACATAATCCAACAAATCTCCGCATTGACATGAATCCTCCACAAATATTAGAAAATCATAACCTCTCGTGTTGTATCGATGTACCTCAAGTATCGCACGTGCCTTAGGATAATGAAATAGATTTTGAAACTGTAACATAGATACAAATGTGTCCAAAGACACTGAAAGATAGATAATGCCAGCTTGCACTCCATCTCATTTATTGCTCTGTCACAAGGAAATTACTTAAATGCATCACTGCCAAGTTCAAACACCGGGCTGACCACCCCCTATGTATCACTCTCCACTACCTGTTTATATTTCACTTCTAACAACATCAATGTTGGAAATCAGAGTATATTGATTTCTTTTTGATTATGCCTGTCAGCGACAATTGTCAGAACACCATTTACTAGTTCTAGTTAAACGCGATTACTTCCTAATTAAGAGTCTAATAAATAGTAATTGTAAATTACTAAACAGAACTCATGATGATATCGTAGGTTATGCCGATTACAATCCCATGCAAGTATAATCGTTATAATAATACTAACGTCAATTATAGTATTATACAACTATTATTCAAATTTCAAAAACAGTCATTAATAATATTGTAGTGATCGTCGTAATCCTATTTCATGTAAGAAATTGAATCCTGATTCTAAATCGGGGAGTTGATTAAAATCAATCTAGATACCCAATCGAGATTTTTACATTGATAATGTAAAATACAAATCGATCTAAACCGAATCAATTAACTTAAGGTTCAATTGATGATTAATCATATTACCAATTTTAATCTTTAACGAAGTCAAGCTCGTCAAGTTAACTTGTTTTAGCTGCTGGTTTAAAAAGGAAGAGGCTTATGGTAAGGAGAATATAAGATGGAAAAACGAAGTTTTGTCATCCCTTTTCTCCCTCAAAGTCATGAATTAAGTCAAGGTTTTGACTCAATTTGTTTCCAATTTATCTCGTGATTTGAAGAAGTCCAATCGCGTGGGTTCAACCGTCTCTGCTGGGACTAATTGGAGGCATCTACCTTTGTAAGTGTAAAAGTTAAGGAAGTCAAAAGTTTTAACAATGGGTGAATTCACAAGGTTATAAGTACTTATATTCATGCATTTATATTATATATATATATGTTTTAATGTAATTCATTTATATACATTTATTCAATCAAGTTGCTTTTTGTTTATGTTTTGGGCTTATGAACAGTTATGTAATTTTTTCCAACAATCAACCTTATGCGAAGAATAAAAATGTAAATGTAACTAGCCAGATACCAAAGTATGCCTACTTTCTATCCCACTAGCACGAGAATGCAAGTCATGCACTTCTCTTCCTGCACTGCATCGAGTAGTCCTTCCTTTCATCATGAGCATGTTTAAATTGTAGATTACATTACATTTTATGTGTAATTAACCTACAGATTTTATACCAATTTTCATGTTTATGTATTCTTTATCAATGAATATATAAGAAACCAATCCATGGATTTATATGTGTATTATACATCATTCGTGTTCATCATATTGTTAATTTTGATGATTTGAAATTAGATTTGTGTTTCATGAATTGGAAAAGCTTGCCAAACATGTTTTGATTAAAGTATAAATATTTTGTCAAGCTTGGGAGGTATGCTTAAAGGTACCAAAAATTCCACCAATTTGTTTCTCGAACTCTATGTATCTAGAAACCATCTCTAAAAATTTCATTGTTTTTGATAGTTAAAATGTCCCAAAATAATTTTTGATTTTTGATATTATTAATTAATTATTGGAAAACGTTTTTTTACAAAATTCCAATTAGAAAATGTCAATAAAATTGTGTGGAATGTCTGGGTTGAATTTCAGAATTTTTGGATGAGTTTAAAGCCTTCAAATCGGTTTTTTTTCAAACAATTGAATTGAATCAAAAACTTAAAATTGGGCGAAATCTGGCACACTCATGAGACTCTCCAGAGTGAACAGTCCGTGGCCAAATCGGGGACGTCCGGCCACCCGCCTGGACGTTGCCTCTATATGGAGTTGTTTGAGATCCGCGTGTCGCCCATTACGCTTCTTCCTCGATTAAAGTTGTTACAAAACCCTAATTCGTTTTTTAAAAATATTAATTTCGTTTTTTATAAATTATTATCATTTTATTATTATGATAATTATAATTATCAATTTTGTGGATAATAAATCAATTTTAATAATCTCTCTTTTCAATTAGTTTATCCTTTATGTATCATTTTATTGTAAGGATATACAGGTAATAATATCTACTTATAATTATATTAAATGATTATTATAATTATTGGACACAAAATATGTGATAATTAATGCATTTAATTATACATATTTCATGGATTTACTATGAGATTCAAATTTAAATTTAAATTCCAATCAACATTTAATTTTATTTATGTGATTCGATTTGATTTATAGTTTGATTGTGAAATCAAAATGAAACTATTTATATGATTGTCAATCATATATTTGAAATTTGAATTTAATTGAGAGTAATTGTCTCAACCTCATAATTAGTATTTATTGCATATTAAGTACATTTTATTATGTATCGATCAGACAAGCTTACTACGATTAAGCGCTGCGGTTTATCAGGTATCACGACATGCTTATTGCATACTTATTACACTCTTACTTAATTGCATTAAAAATGCTTTATGACTTGATGAGTCACTTATCTCCATATCATTTAAATATATTTATTAAACGCATAGTTGTGATTTACTTTTTTGCCTTTATATATTGTAATGTGAATGAAAAGGAATATATTGATATGACCTAGTTTGTATTTTTTAAATACGATCCGGTAAACCGCTTATTCGTCAGACACGACTCAAATGAAGTCGCTTTGTTTATTTATTTCTTTTACCCACAAGCCTTGTCATTCTAGTCAAGTTAGTAAATAAATGTACTTCCGAGGAGGCATCAAGATGACATTTCACCATGACAAGCAGTTTCAAAAGTCAGGTATCACAAGATTGCACACGTAAAGTGTCAGAATAAAAAGCTATTATTTTAGTGCTTCATCATATCTCCTAAAATGTGTATTATTTGGCTTTATTTTTCATGATGTGCATATTACTTGAGTACGTATATATGACATGTTAAATAATTAATCAAACAAATAGCTTAATCTCACCATAAAATTTAAGCAAACGCATAGTCCAATTTTAAAGTCATGCGAACCTATCACTTCATTATCGGGCATAC
This sequence comes from Lithospermum erythrorhizon, assembly GCA_019722365.1. Classification (NCBI taxonomy): domain Eukaryota; kingdom Viridiplantae; phylum Streptophyta; class Magnoliopsida; order Boraginales; family Boraginaceae; genus Lithospermum; species Lithospermum erythrorhizon. The sequence continues at coordinate 142,671 of JADFUC010002050.1, read as the reverse complement.
TACACGGGTGTGTACTAGTATCGCGATGCGCGCATAACAGATCATACTGTCGATTTACCAACGCCATGGCCAGATGATCAATTTCAAAGAATAAATTTAATCGTTGCTTAATCGGTGATTTCCACCAATGTTGTTTAGTAATTGGTTTAATTGGTTGCTTAACCGATGATCATGTCAAGCGATTCTAGGCGAAGCGCAATACATTCTCGAAATCAAAATTCATCGAGAGTATATTATTTGGCTTCTCAATGTTATGTTGGCTCTAAGCCATTAGGCTTGTACCTAATCAATGTTATGTTTCTCAATTGACGTGTCTGGGACATCTCAAAGAAATGTATTACCTTATATTACACCTTTCTTATAAAGATCCTATCACTGAAAATGGAAGGAAAAACCCTTCATTATTCAAACCGAAAAGAAGGAATATTCCTGCTAAAAGCAGATATGCAGTAAACATTGTTCAAATTTAAACACGGCCCGGAGGCAATTAAACTGATTGATCTCTATCGCTGTATTTAAATATCTTCGTGAGATCATCCTCTTTTACGCCATCCATCTCTCCTATTTCGAGTCGTTTCTACTTGCCTGTAGTTCTTTCACATTGCGATAAATATGAGAACCAGAGTCGCAAGAACAAGCACCCACTTAAGTAGAATTTGTATACAAAACCTTCTTAAATAACATATATACATACTTGTAGGCTGAGCGGTCGTTAAAACCATTCTTCCTATCTTCCAAGAACTTCTTGCAGGTCGACTTCCAGTGACCTAGGTTCCCACAGTAATGACACTTGTCCTCCTTTCTGCTGTTTCCTGCCCAACATTCTTGGTAACCTTAGGTTTCTTCGAACCCTTAGCCTTACCATTGAACTTCTTCTTGTTTTGGACCACCAAAAAAAAGAAGTAGGAGTTTTAACCTTCCCCTTATCTTCGCCTTAACATTAGTGATCATCTTATGCAGCTTAGTTTTGGCATGCTCTCAAAGTTACGCATATTAAAGCCTCAGCTGACAAACCAAGAGAACTTTCATAGATTTCAGGATAAGTTCTACAACCGCTCTTTCGAAACACTGAAGGTCAAAGACATTTAGAATCATTCTACCAGTTCCTATTATTTTAATGACACGTGGCTCAAGAGTCTGTCCATTTCCTAGTCATTATTATCAAGAGCAATTTATTAAGGTCATATCTCCATTTCTAGCTCCTTTTGAATAACTCATTCCAGCTGCTGCACATGTCATATGCTTTCACCTTCTAAACCGAATTTGGAACGAGGTTCCATATTACAAGATAAGACAATTTGGACACATCTACAACATCAGACTTGTGCTTTCTGTACGCCTCCCTTTCCCTATTAGTAGCAGCTGGCTATCAGTCTTACTGGACCTGTAGTTCAACACATATTCTATTCTCCAAATTTCGAGAACAACTCTCAAGTTTCGAGACCACTAATGTGTCTGAAGGCCGAGCTTACACTTCTCAAGCAGTAAATTTAAGCGAGCGCTCTCTAGGGCGGCTAGTAGTCTTTTCAATCTTAATAAAAGATGTAACGGCAACAAATTAGCAATCTATCATGTCAAACACTTACAAAATAAATTATAAAGTAATACCAATATTCAAAATCTCACAAATGTACTACCTTAGTATTTAAGACCTATTATATCGACATCAAACGGCAACACTACAACACATTTTGAAAAGTCAACATGCCAGTGAGGGTTAATCCAATCCACTATAAATACGACATAATCCTCAGGTTACTAGCATGCCTACAGTATGCTACCCAACACGATATCACCAAGCTCACAACGTTAGTGGAAATCACACCGTTGCCAAATTAAAAACCAACCTTATTACTTGGAATGACTATCCTAAAGCCCACAACATTAGTGGAAATCACCAAATACGATCTATTGTCATACTCGCCACGATACCAAGACACCCGCCATTACACGCGCCCTGATCGTGATAAGTTTCACAACTTTAAAATTGGCTCTGACACGAAAAGCTTAAATTTTATGTCGATATTCATATTATTTGATTAATTATTTAACATGTAATACAACACATAATCACGTGAATATGCACATCATGAAAAATAAAATAAATAATACACATTGCTAAAGATATTTTATATGACCCTAAAACTAATAAATAATAAACCTATTACAACACTTATCAAGTGTATTATCAGATTTTACCTTTTGAAAACTTTAGGCTAACACATGAACTCATCTTCAATGCTTCCATGATTGTATATATTTATTTACTAACCTAACTAAGCATAAAGACGTAGTTTCGGTAAATGAATAAATAAATAAACGAATTCAATGTGTCGTATACAACAAATAAACGGGTTCAAGTAGACTGTAGACAAAATACAACTAGGTTATACTAATATATCCCTTTTCCATTCTCATTACAATATATATAATAAATTGAACATTATAAATTATGTATTTATATATTAAATGGTACATATTAAATTACTCATAAAAGTCATAGCTTTTAATGCAATTATGTGAAATAAATATGTCATCAATACATAATAAACATGCACTTAATACGCACAAATATGAAATCAATATATAAGAAAATACAATAAACAATTAATTATGAGGTCAGATAATTACTCTCAATTAATTCAAATTTCAAAAATATGATTGGATAATCATATAGATAATTTCCATTTTTGATTTATATTAAATCAAAATCAATCACATAAATATACAATTTAAATGTGATGTGAAAAAATTAAATTTAAATTTGGATCTCTATAATTATATCCATGAAATATATATTATTAAAATACATTATTAAATGACACACACATATATATATATGCCAGAACATAGTTATTACAATAATTATTTCATATACAATAAATAATACTATTGCAATAATCATTTGTTATAATATAATAAGATAAAACTAGCAAGTTTTATCTACACATATTTATATTTTAACTAGATATTACCATGATTATATCCGCAAATAAATACATTTATAAAGGCAAATACGAAAGAGATTATTGAATTAAAACTTATTATCATCAAAATTGATAATTATAATTATCATAATAATAAAATGATAATAATACAAAAACCGAATTAATATTCTTTTAAAACGGATTAGGTTTCAGAACAACCAAACTGAGGAAGTTAACGGCTGATTTAAGACCTACCACCGCCCGGCCCCCCGACACGAGCAGACCATCGGGCTGGCCCGGCCCGCGTAGACGCCCCGCTTGACCAATACAAGAGTACATACAATACGCAGCGGATATTTATGAACACCAACCTCATGAATCTCCATGAACCCTTGAAATTCAAGCGAACGCCTCCTAGCTAGTCCACACCAAGAGCGGTTGAATCTCGCGATTGGATTTGCTAGAATCTTACTTGTTAACAGACACAAGATGAAATAAAACTTGACTCAAAAATGCTGTAGTATATAGGAGTGACGCGGCTTTGGGGTTTTGAGTGGAGTAGTTAATTTAAAATGACAACTTAGGTTTTTCATTTCATCTCTTTCCTTTATATACCATTCTATTTCTGTCCGACAATAATTTTCTATTTGATAAATGTCAAGCCGCTAATCTGCAACTTATTACTAAACGTAGTGAATTTAACAAGTTACTAATGAGCTTCCTTCAAGTAAACCGCTACCTAACTAGAAGCTAATTGATCTCGTTTTGTCCAATTTGTATTTTACATTATCAATGTAAAACTCTCATTAGTATCTCTGATTTCAATCAACTCCCCAATTTGACAAATTTCCCATTTAATTCCATACATAGAATATGACTCAACGTCATTGTAATGTATGCACTCTTTCTGGCTCATATAATATTAGTCGTATAATAATACAATTGACCATTATGATTATTATATCGATTATATGTATCTAAAGAATCTAGCATAACCCCTATATTATCGTGAGTTTCATTTAGTAATTTCATACCATCGCTTATTGAACACTTAGTTTAAGTAATCTCATTTGTAACTAAAACTAGTAAATGAATTGCTATAACAACTATTTTAGAACGGGCATAGTTATAGAAATCAAAATACTCTATTTCCAACACATATATGCCCTAAGTGGTATTTGTTTAGAACTCAAGTAAGTTTAACTATTCTTTAAACCTCGCCAGAGAACTTACTATATAACAAAAGCTTTTGACTATAAGCTAAATGTCGGCCTTGCTGGGACTATAACTCCATACGTTAGTGACACGGGGCATAAAGACTAGGTATCGAGAGTACTATAAATGGATTATCCGTCTCGATATACAAGGAAGATCTTAGACCTCTCAAATGAAGCCTGAGACTCCGATTAGTTTACGGGACGCCATAGTACCCGATTCTGGGCCTCAAATTTCTAGTAAAAGAAAAGTCGTATGCTTCCTGCCGCTTCTCGTGGTGATTAATTGGAGGCGATATACTCAGGCGCTAAAAGCTAAGGAAGTCAAAGGAGGCTTCGTGAGAGAATAGTTGGTGAATTCCGCTGTGTTGTAAGTACTCTCATATTCATACGTACATATATTATATATATGTTTTAATGTAATTCGTTTATATACATTTATTCGATCTTGGTTGCTTTTGTTTATGTTTTAAATATGAACAAGTTGCGTAATTTTTCCAACAATCAACCTTATGTGAAGAACAAAAAACAGAAACAGAACTAGTGTATACCAAAGTATGCCTACTTTCTATCCTACTAGCATGAGAAATGCAAGTCATGCACTTCTCCCTTCCTGCACAGACCAAGAGTCCCTTCCTTTGATCATCGATCACCTCAGCTTTAATGAATCTCCTCCACCCAACCTCATTGAATAGTTCCAATACTCAAAGAACATATGACATACATGAGAACCGAGTTCCTCCACGTCCAAGAAAGTACGAGCCAATCCTCTTCCTCATTATCTGCACTCTTAGAATGCACCCATTGCAGCCTCGTGACATCTCTGCCAATTCCCTATAACGCCCACCAAAAACCCTGCCCACCGGGGAGTATTTGCCATCGAAGTGATCGAGAAAGGCCCTCTCCAACCTACTAATCGACCTATAATTTGACCGCCTCCACCGCTTCCTAACTCCATAGCACCGACCCAAAAAATGTCTTCCTTTGCAAAACGCATAAAGTACCACGCTTCACACCTTCGTAATCACATACGAATCCATTATAGACAAATAACCCCTCTCCACCTTCTCCCCAACCTTCTAGAGAACTTTTCCACCGGAGTATCATGAGCCTGACTAGTGTTAGCAACTAGTGCATCATGAAAACCCGAACCAAAACTATAACCACCACTACAGCTAATACGCAATTTCCTCAAGCATGGAAGCGCGTAATTTAAACTCTTCCATTAAATCTAATCTTTACCATTTTTCATGTACTCCCTAAAGCTCTCATATTTAATATAGGTAACGAGGCTTAATAATATCATAAGTGTAGGGCTCCTCATCATCAATTTTAATCTCAATATTGGCACCAATACGGAATTTAATCGACCCAGATGATCTTCTCGGTAGACGCACTTCCCGCATCCGAAGACCAAACAGACGTCGCCTTCAAAAAGCAACTTGTTGGTTGCCTAATGTAGACTCTCTACTACACCACAATCCAAAGAAGAAATTGCTCGTAAACCTCTACAATAATGTCATCCTCCGCTGATAAGAACCTTGAATGCCACAGGACGCTATTTTCAAAGAAGGTTGCGCATCAGTTTCAGGTGTCCAAAGCCCCTCTCGCTTAATCAACGCCTCTAACCTCGATTTGCCGCTGTCGAAACTATTCCTCCCTCGTGAACTTTCAACCTTCAACTTTACCAACCATCTCGTCACGATAACCCTCGGCTTTGATACCATTTTTTATAACGGCGAAGGAATTTGCTTATAACAGCATAGCTGCTGAATTTGAAGATGCTGAATTATAGCACCGAAATAAAGATAGAGATTAATGCTGCAGATCCCATCATCGTTGTTAATTAACTACGGCAGCCTCCACATAACAGGCCTTCCTTTACCATAACGAAGCGCAGAACGACATGCACTTTAAATGCTAAAACTACCTCCTCGGGGACAGATCACTTACACCCAGATGAATGGGGATTACCACTACACCTGTACTAACAACTCCGAAAAGTGTACCGACTACACACCCGAGAGTTTTAGCCCACAAGTTTGTAACTGATCCTCCCATTATAGTGAAATCTATTAGGCCCTTCCTCGCATTATTACCCCAATATATCATAGTATACCACGTTAAATTCTCTCGGTGTTATTTCTTTCAAATATTTGTACTTAATTCCTATACATCTTCTATAACACGCAAGTAAATCCCATCAATTTGAGACTACCTATTCATCGTGGTAGATTATTAGATACTAAATCTACAACATCAGAATTAAATTAAATGAGATCAAATCGTAACTGGACCACAATTCAAGGACCAAATTGATAATTAAGTCTACGGATCGTCGGAACATTTTGCTTTTGTCAGCTAGGTTTTTGCTTTCAGTTTCTATAATACAACAATGTGCTGATTCTTGGTTTGAATGGAAAGTCATACTGGTGGAATCATATCATGTTGAAGGATTGTGATTGTATAAACTTGATTTTTTTTTCAAGTTTTCTACTGTCATAGTGTCATACTGTAATGTTTTTATAAGACCCTTATTATAGACTTAAAAAATGATTGGTTTTTGGTAGAAAAACACTCCAACGTTTAAGTTACTATCGGTTCAAAATTATTTAGTGTAAAAGTAAGTTATAGAGACCATGTATGTTTTCTCCCAACTGTGGTCTATATACATGTTAGATTAGAATGGAATAATTGGGGATATTGTGATCGACTTAATGATTGAATCATCAAGTGATCGATATCTTATGTAGACGTTGGTCTGTTTGATCTTTAATGGCATAATACATTACTTGTATTATATTTCTCCTATTTATGGATCTTTTGAGGGAATATTGAACTCTTTTAGCCATTGTGGTAATCTTCTATGTTAGCATTTTGAGTGTCCGAGAGGATGTCACCTGAGTGGCTGAGTGGAATGAGGCCTACTGCCGTGTTAGCATATTAAGGCCAAGACCGTTGCTTTGTGGACCTATTAAATTCCAGACTTTGTCAATGAAAAATTCCTGTCAAGTGTTATCAGTTGAAGTAGTATTCAATTAGACGTGTCTATGAACAGGGCCGTCTGGGGTCCGGCCCATCTATTGGCCCTAACTCGCTCCAGGCGCACAAGGCCCATGAACAGCCCCGGTCCGTTAATAAGTGAGACGGACAGGGGCCACCGGATTGGGCCCTAGGCCCTGGCCCGGTTCGAGCCCACCCAATATTCGGTGGGTAATCGGCCCGGTCCCGATTCGAGGCCCCTTAATAAACGTGGCAACGTTTAATATAAAAGTGCCACTGTTAAACACTTAAAAAGTGTTCTATATATGTTGTATTCTCTAGGTTGTCTGAAATAAACGTGCTACTGCTTATTATAAATGTGCCACCGTTTATCACATAAAATAGTGCAATGCATACATGTTGTATTCTGTAAGTAGCCAGGAATAAACGTGGCAACCTTTAGGACAAACGTGCTACCGTTTAACACATAAATGTTGCAGAATACAATAGAAATTAAACACTATAACAATTAACAAGTAATTGTAATTAAACACTCAATTCAAAGTTAGTAGTTAAATATTGAGTTAACTCGTTCGTGTCTTCCGGAGGGAGTGGATTATTTTCCAATCGTAATTGTAAATTTCTAAGGTGATTATGTTGACTTTGTATTTTAACTCCTGCGCGGGACAAATTAAAACTGTGGACACCATGTGAAGGTGCGGCCTTACCTTGTGAATACTTTGATTGGTATTTTTTATACATGTTATACAAATAAGTTTCAATTCCATCTTTATATTTCTTCCTATCATAATTCTTTAGTTCGGGATTAAAGGGTCGTAAAGAATCATAATACGAATGTACGTAGAAATGAAAAACTCGTAATCTAAAGTTAGGATTCATTATTGCATCAATTGAATATCCATGTAGTATAGGGTGAAAATATTTTAAGAATTTTTTTTCCATATTTGGAACCATATCTCTAACAACATACTCATCTCTATGTTTACACATATGAATGACAAGATTAACAACACATTCGAAAGAAAGATGAATGTTCGGATGATATTGAGTTGAATTTTTTTAGTATAATCTTTAATTGGCTCTAGAAACTTAAGAAATTCATAACAATATTTCCAATGATTATATGTGAGTGGAACATAATATCTGTCAACCAGAGCATGCATCTCATAAAATTTTGTGATTTCTTCCTTATACATATATGCACGTACAAGTAGATTATAAGTCGAGTATCATTTAGTTTCACAATCCAAAATTAATTTCTTAAACTTCTTACGAGAAGCCTCAACAAGTTTTTTATATTCATATTTTCTTACCACGCCATTACAAACTAAATTAACGGCCTTACGAATTGGTAAAATAAACTAAGCTCAAACAACTTTGATTCCATTTTTAGCAACTAATTGAAGGATGTGACATAAACATCTAACATAAAAAAGTTCACTAAAATCCGGTTTAATTATCATCTTTAGTTTTTCAATTGAAACGTTATTAGAGGACACATTATCAAATGAAATTGAAGCAATCTTATTCAAACATTTGTAATCTTCGGCACATACGAGTATACCTTCAGAAATTTGAATATCGTTATGTTTAGCAATTGATCTAAAATATAGAATTCTCCGTTGTAAGACCCATTATTTATCATCCAATGACATGTTACACACATTAATCAAAATCCACAAAGACATCAATATCACTAGTCAAACACATTTTATAAGGCAAAGTCGAAAGAGTTGCACCTTGAAGAGCTCTTTCATTTTTAAAATATTTAAAAGTATAGATTCGCAAAGTAGTACGGGGGATACGTCTATCTCGAGGATTAACGACATTTTGAATCCAATTAGTGAAACGCTATCCATCACAATGATTAAAAGGCAAAGAACTACCGATTACAAATTTCATATTTTCCATCCTATAAGCCAAAACATAAAAAAAAAAAGTTTTCACCGGTTTGGGGATTAATTCCCGAAGAAGTGCCATGTAAGAGATTTTTCGAGGTTATCCTAAACTCATCCGACGAAAGGATCAGGCTACCTCCCGCCTTTGTTCGAAGGTGTCAATTTTTTGTACAAGGTGAGTATAAGCTAGATATCGATGACGAGCTTCATGATGTCAAAATTGAAAATGGAAGGTATGAGGATAGTGACGAAACACATCATGTTTTCTTCACGGATGGGTGGCTTGGATTTGTGCAACGTCACGACTTAACCTATGGTGACTTTGTAACCTTCAAGTTTCATCGTGAAAGGAGTCAATATAATCATTGTATTGTATTCGTTGTCCTTTTATCGATACTAGTGGTTGTGAGAAAGACCTATTGTATCTTAAACTACCTAGTGGTTGTGAGAAAAGACCTATTCGAACAAAATAGGGGCCCAGTAATTCCTTAACGGGCTGGCCCAGTTTGTTAAGGAACCTGGGCCCCTCGAACATGTGACGTGGGCCAGCCTGGTTCGACCCTTAAGGGACCGGGCCTGTCCGACTCTGTTCATTAGACACCACTAATTCGAGTTTTACATCATTAAAAGATCAAAATATATACTAGTTAAAGCTGCATTCGAATCAAACTGATTACTAGTAGCCCAAGTCACATTCGGATCATTAAGCTTATAAGTTCAAGTTGTATTCAAGAAGTCCGGATAATAAATCAAGATTTACATATTAATAACTCAAGAACAATCGTCTTGATCTAGAATGAATTAAAATACAATATTCTAAATTAAAATATGAAAAAAAAATTGTAAGTCAATATTACATCAAATCATATTAACTCAAAACTTTTTTATAATGACATGTCCTGTACAAACTTTTTTCTCGGACATTTTACATTTGTTGTTACACCAACCTTACATTATTAGACATATAAATTTGTTGCATAAGTTGTAAAAATGGTGTAGTGTGAAAGTATTTTGCATAAGTGGTAAAATGGCTTAGCATGTGAACGTATGTCGTTTGTCCTATTCTCTACGCTTATTCATGTAATCATGTTGAAATAGTAAGAACACAAAACAAATAAAATCGATAATAAATCAAATATACAATATATAATTTGAAAATATCTGGAATGTTTAATTTCAAGGAAAAGTCATCAAGAAAACAATTTCTGGTGGCCAAAATAATTATGTCAATTACTTTAATACTACGTTTCATTTTTGAAAGATATTTGAGCATTTCTTCTTAAGATAGAGATCTAGAATGAAGTGGAAAAAAACCCATGATATTAATATTGGGACACTATTCTCAACACGGCAATCTAAATACCATTCAAAAGGAATAAGTCATGTTTTCCCAAAAAGTCAAAACATACCCACCATTCACCAATACATAATGCCACCATCTTCCATGTTATTGACAAAAACTCATCATTTCCTAATCATTTTTATATCCACAGACTCATAATCATCCCACCCCCTCCCCCTCATATCCCAAAAAACTTGTCGAATATTATTTGCAATTTATCAAACCCCCCCTCAGATCTACTCTTTACATTTCAAGAACATGAAGAACATCCACTATTCATTCATCACAATAACATCTATTCTTATTTCAATATTTTTTTCATCATCATCAGCACATTTCTTCCCTAACTTAACCTCAATCCCCAAAACCTTTATACCCAACAAAACATCATGGGATGGTTTCAACAAACTCCTAGGTTGCCATGCAGGCCAAAATCTCCCAGGAATATCAAAAATCAAGCAATATTTTCAACAGTTTGGTTATTGCACATACACATCAACAAACTTCACAGATGATTTTGATGATATTCTTGAATCCGCAATAAAAAAATACCAACTTAACTTCAACCTCAATGTCACAGGTCAACTTGATGCTCAAACATTGTCACATGTGATTTTACCTAGATGTGGTAATGCTGATATAGTCAACGAGACTAGTACAATGAATTCTGGAAAAGTCAACGCTAGTGATGGTACTACAAAACATGTTCATACTGTGGCACATTATTCTTTTTTTCCTGGACGTCCACGTTGGCCGCCTAGTAAGAGCGAGTTAACGTACGCGTTCGAGCCGCGAAATCAGCTTCCTGAAAACGTCAAAACCGTATTTGGACGTGCGTTCGAGAGGTGGTCCGAAGTTACGACTTTAAGTTTTATTGAAACGACATCTTATGGATCTGCTGATATTAAAATCGGGTTTTTTAATGGGGACCACGGGGATGGCGAACCGTTTGACGGCGTCTTAGGGACGTTAGCTCACGCATTTTCTCCTCCTAGTGGAAGGTTTCATTTAGACGGTGACGAGAATTGGGTACTTGACGGCAATTTTGTTAGTGCGCCTAGCTCGATAATCTCGGCCGTTGATCTTGAGTCGGTCGCGGTTCACGAAATCGGGCATTTATTGGGCTTGGGTCATTCTTCGGTCGAGGGGTCCATTATGTACCCCACTATTTCCTCGAATACTAGGAAAGTCGAGTTAGTTGATGATGATATACAAGGGATTCAATTATTGTACGGGTCGAACCCGAATTATAATGGGTCGCAACCGACATTGAACCCGTCTCCCGATGGGAGTTGGGGGGAAAATGATACGAGTCGAGCCGATAGCTTGATGGGCTCGTTTTGGGTTTATAGCTTGATATTGGTGGCTTCTGGATTTGTTATTGATTCACTTTTGTAATTAAAGAGCATTAGTTGATTTACATGTATAGAGGAAATTATAGTCCTGTAGGTAGATTGTTTCTTTCTCTTTTGAAATTTGTTCTTTCATGGTTCCATTTGATTGTTATCACATTCATATCCATTACACTTTGTCATGTTATACTTTGGCTTTTGTTGGTTATCATTTGTCTATAATCTATATGAAATGATCGACATAATTTTCTCTTTCAAGTTAATATTATTATAAAGAATATTTTAGTAAGATACCATGTAAGGTGGGGAACATACTTCAATTTTATTATTCGTTAGCATCCTTTTAATTGAATTGGCCAATTTAGAAATCAAAATTAAGTTAATTACGAAATATTTATTAGTATATATTATATGTGATTGATTAGTGCTTGAAGAAACACTATTGCATTGATGATTGAGGAAGAGCTGGTACTAAATTGAGTAGAAGCTGGTGAATACTGAAATCAAAGTTACATTTTGATATGTGAAAATTTAATGGCTTGGTGAATACTGAAATCAAAGTTACATTTTGATATGTGAAAATTTAATGAAAGAAAAATTTAATAGAAGAAATATTTGATAATGAGGGCGCGTAATTCTTCTTCGTTGAATGTGTATTAGGATACCTCAGTTGAGTGTAGTAGTTTGTAAATAAATCACGTCAATGCGATTAAAAGAGTTAAGCACTTGATAGGCAAATCGTGTATATGATAGGCTAGATAAAAAAAACGTTATTAGAAAATTGAAGTTCTTGACATTTTAGATTACAAATTCACCTATATTTTTTGTATGGGTTGCCATGGTGGGGTGTTATTTGATGTTCCTTATACCATAATTATATAGATCTGACAGACTGGCACATTATATATTTTAGTGATCTATTTCCTGATATAGCCTTGGCACTTGGCAGTTTGTTTGTGTAATGAAGGATGCGGTTTAGGTCCGACCGTGGTCCGTGAACTATTAACTAGACTACTACAGTTTGTCAACTTTATGTAAGAATTCACAAATCAATTATTGAAGATTACCAAGTCATATGCGTAATAATGCCTAATAAAAATACACCTAATAATGCTTCTCATTAGTCCTCAATAAATAAACACGAATATGTGTGCATGCCAGGACCATTTTTATGTATCTTGTCGTCCACTATAAATTCTTCTATTATGATTCTATAAGAGCAACTTATTTCATTTCTCATTACATAAGTTAGTTAATAAACAATTATAGTTCTTTCATATAATTAGTAACACGAAGGCCAAGGTATTCTCTTTTACTAGAAAAAAACTAAAACCAATCAAAATAATATCTCTCAGTACTACACACATTCATTGATTAATATTTGAAATATTAGGGTATAAATGCAATTTTTCATCCAAATTGAAATGTAGTAATCAACTAAATTGTGGAGTGCAATCATGATTTTACATCTCTTAAAACAAACAAAAAATTATTTTGAAGAACAAAAACAATGTATATATGCACTCAATATCAATTCACTCATTTTCATTTGTGATTTCATCTCTACATATATCATCTATATATGTATAGTGTGGTATAAAATCTATCCTCAAAAAGTTAGAATAAATTCAACACATCTCTCTTCCACTTAATTCAACATTATTACATAGCATTACATGCACCAATTAAACATCCTAGTGTGTAAACACCACCATTAATCTAATTTATTTTCAACACAGTAATTTCAAATATAAAAAATTCTAGTCTAAACAATTGTGGAAACCCAACAAGTGTGATCAGGTGCCGATCTAGTCCGTTCAAGATGGTGGCTTGAAATATAGATTAATTTTTTTGAGCGATTTATGTACTTTTAATAAAATATTTGCTACAAATTTTATATTATGAGAGAAGAAAATTTTCTAAAACAAGTAAATGTTACCATAAATTTTTCCTTCAAAATGTGAGCAAATTGTAAAAAGTGTAAGCGAGTAACTTATTTTCCGGTCGCATCGCGGGATTTCATGGAGGTGAATGCCGAATGTGCCTCAGGCGGTCGGGGGGACGAGCTTCCTTTAAACCACTTAAATACTGAGATTCTTCAACACAGCATTGACTCGAACCAGCGTAGAGAATAGAGGGTACGAGATTTGCGCTCACCGCTCCTTTACAGGTTAGGCTATGCCGGGGGCAAAATGTAAGCAAATTAGAATAAGAGTGGTTAATGTTCTAATTAGGATAAAAAAAAAGATATGGTTGTTACAAAAATTTAAACCCAAGACCTTAAAGACACATAGAAATCTATCTACCAATTGATACATCATGTTTTGGTAGTTCAGTGAACCCACAGTGATGAACAAACCCATATCAGCATGTGACATGAAATTCCATAAAGGATGGCCTTAGTGAAACTTGCAAAGGATATGAAAAAGTTACAGTGAAGCGCTTAAAACACAAAAGAAATTAGTAAAGACTCCTCAGTAGATTTGAGCGAAGACTTCTGTAAATAAGAAGATCTTATGAAAATAGAGAAAATTGCCAAAATGATCCTAGATAATATGTGCAAGTTGTACTTTAGTCCGTTAAATATTTGAATTACTGGCGCAAATGGTCACGTAATTGGTCCCGGGTGCCTTTACTCCCGTTTGACATTGACGTTAAATTTAAGCGAAAAGTGTTGGTACATCTGACTTTTTGGGCCAAAACAGAATTTTCAACGCAGTATTTACGAAAAGGTACGCTGATCCACGATATTAATTTAGAAAAAGTGCGCTTTAGTATTCTTTCCATCAAAGGATTTAACTACTACTTCAAGGAATTTAAAGAGTGAACCTTTTGTATCGATTTAGAAGCGACACATTTTAAATGAGCCAATGTTATTGGGACTAAAATACAACTTACACATATTATCTGGGACCATTTTAGTAATTATCTCTTAGAAACCACTAGGCTATTAAACCAACAATTAAATTTTATTCATGAGTTCTCCCATATATCATCTCTGTACACACTACTAGAATCTGAGCAAAAGGCGAAGGGTTCGAGGGACCCGATGCAAATATAGCGGGCGATGCGTGTATGTCACGTGTCGGGTAGTACTCAGCCCGAATTATTTAAGTGGAGCGACCGCTGGCATCGGTTGAGTGCGGTACTTAGCGTAAAGGCGGAATAAATTTTTTAAAAAATAAATTCAAATATAAAAATAAAAATCAACAGCCTTGGGACCCATGACAAAAATTTGGTTATTTTGACTTTTTGGAGTGGTTTTGGCGTCGGGTACTTTAATATGATAGCTGTTAAAAAAGCGGCGGCCTTTGCAGAGCCATTTAAATAGTTTAATTCGAGAAGCGATTCCCCCCTTTATTCTGACGTTCATTTCTATTAACCCACCGCCTCACACCCCCATGGCCGCCCCCGATCATTTCCCCCACTCCCCTCTCTCATTTCGGTCGACCATAACCGCGCGCCCCTGCCGGTCGGCCATAACCACGCTTCCTCCACCATTTCGGTCAAAGCGACCCCCCCACTATTTCACTACGTCGAATCCCGAACCCGCCACCTCACCGATTGATTAAGGTTAGTTTTTTATTATTTTTTATTTAATTTGAATATTTAATATTGATTATTAATTAGATTGTTTAATAGGTTTGAAAGGTATTAATTAAATTGTTTATTTAAGCTTTAATTATTAATTAAGATTGTTGATTGAGTTTGAGATTAGTAATTTTACATTATTTATTATGTTTTAATCTAAGTAGATTATTGATTAGTAATCGAATGTGATTATTAGATTAGATAATTGATTGTTTATTATTGATTGTTGATTATTGATTGTTTATTATTGATTGTCCGAATGTGAATTGGGTATTAATTTGTCTATGGAATTAGTAATTAGATTGTTAATTCGAATTAGATTGTTGATTTGTTATTGATTGTTTCTTGTGTTTTTATCTGAATTAGATTATTGAACTTTAATCCGTATTTATTAGTTGATTTTGCGCATTTGAGTTTTGTGACCTTATTGGTTTGTTAAGATGTTTAAAATGATGAAAGTTTAGTTCTTTAGTATGGTTTTTGAGTATTAGAAAGCGTGAGTGAAAATGATGTTTAAATTGATATGTGGATTGAGTGAGTTAGTTTGAATTGATATGTCATGAATTAGTTAGAATTACTAGTTAGGTTGTTTAAAGTTTCATTGGTAATTTAAGTTTTTTTTGTTTGGATTATGTCGAAATGTTGTTATGAATGTTTTATATATTTGATAAATTTTCATAATTTGATTGCACAAATGACTCGTGGTGGTAAATCGAGGAAGACCGACGAAGGATCGTCCACCTAGGCGAACTGGTATCCTTGGGGAAATTCGGTTCGGCGTCATTACCGACTTTCGGTGACATCAAGGGCATCCAACTCGACTAGTGGTAGTGTTTCCAGAGACTCCGGGGGATGACTCGGAGGGTGAGCTACGGTCGGGGAGCCGGATGCTGGTGGCGGCGACACTAGTGACACATGTCACATGCGAGGGAGATGACGGTCCACTCAGCGCCCTCCCGTTGGCAAAAGATAAAGGCGAGGATCTATTCTGACATACCAGGATTTGTTAATATTGTCTAAATTGATTGAATTATTATGTTTTCTAACTTTTTACTTTATTTTCGTTAAATTTGTTAAATTTGATGGCGTTAACGGGTTTTTCACTTTCGGCTTGAGATCAAGCGGGGTGATATCCATTTCTGGCCGTGGTATGAGAAGATCGATAAGGATGTGAAGGATGGAATTTGGGCTCCATTCAATGTAGAAACAATTGGTTATCGGCCATTTCTTAAGATTTGTGTTAGACCCCATTCTGATATATCGTAAAAGATTGTCTTATGCCTTGTGTTTCTTAATTTGAATGTTTCGACTATATTAATTTGATGTTTATTTGATTAACAGAGAATTCCGTATGCGTTTGCGGGAAGAACTAACATCAAGCTTGAAGGACATTGTCGATTGAAATTGGAATTAGAGTGTATTTTTCATGGGATGGTTATACGCACGGAGAACGTTGATGGACGTCAACATTTGTATTTTGCCGATTGGTGGCGTACTTTTCTTCAAGAACATGGCGTGGCGGTGGCAGAAACTTGTGTTTTTAGAGATTGATCTCAACGTAGTGTATTCTTTTCGTCTTCGATGTGTTGGTATTTGGTCTCGATATATTTATAAATCTTTAAGATTAGCATATTTCAATATTGTGTTTAAGTATTTGATGTCTGACGACTTTCGAATTTGGTATTTCAATATTGTGTATTTAATAATATGTGTGTCTTATGTTTGATGGTTAAATATTGTTTCGGTTGTTGTTTAATATTGTGTTTGATATAGTTGGTTGGATTGGAACTTCAAATGCATGTGACCTACAATATGCATGTGGCGTCGGTGGCGTGCGTATAATGTTGAGCACAAGCCCCAGTTACCAAGAAAGAGCATATTTGGGGTGAAGTTATTGGTTGACACACAAAATCAAAACTGCTGTCAGCTTAATTTTGCAGAGAAAGAATAATAGTGAAAATGAATTACATACTTGTAATGGATGTGCCGAAGAGCGAAGACAATGAAGCAGGTAAGCGACATTCGGACTCATTGTTCAAGACCAGGAGTTATTGCATATGCTTTGGATGTTGGTGGAGAAATCGAAACCAAAAGCGACTTATACTTTAAACACCATGCAGCAAAAGAGCTCATGAATGGTTGTCCGTCTGATTACTAGATGGATACCCCTTCAACATTGAAATGTACAGAAATGTGAACTTTTAGCGGACTAAAAAGTGCGATATGCATATTATTGTGCATCGGTTACTTCATGTAACACTCCGTTATCTCACTTTATTTCCCGATGGGGAAACCGTCCTGAGTGGTGTTATTTCTTTTCTCGATATGCAATGACAACTCTAAATGTGGAACATGGAGGAGTTTGGGCGTAACATTGTTGATGTAATGGAACTTTCGATAATTTGTCGTATGAAGCTTTAAATGGAGGTCCCGTGTAGTATAGATGAGGATGTACCCTTTTAAGTCGTGAGTATTTGACTTTATTATTATTTCGCTTATTCTTTTTATATGTTTAATCTTCCTAACCCAATCTTATAAATATTTGTAGATATCTAGGGGTAGAAGAAATTGGTAAGGCAAAGAGAAGACACGTGTTGAAGGGTCAATATCACGAGACTGAGGCCCAATTAAAGGGATTTCGAACTTTTGTTTAATGTACTTGAGGAAGGAATAGAAACCGGCTTAAATCGACCAAGGAGGCAAGATGTATACACGACCAACCGGATGACAACTCATCATTTGTTTAGTTCCCAGTAACTTGCGTTTATAGTGAAACATAGTTACCGAATGGATGAACTACTCTGACACTACTCTTATTAACTGATACCTGACACTTTGACGTACAAAAACCCTTGAGTAAGTAGCCCTTATTTAGCATTTGAATTAATCAATTTGTATGTGGCATAATATTTAATTAAACATATGATGTCTTGTCGCGAGGAATACCATCATTAGCTTCATGGAGTGGATCCGATGTGACGGAGGTATAAAGAAATCGTGGCTGACCAATTTTGCCTTACGTAGTTTATGACCATGTCTGAAATAATATGGACACACGTGGACACCTCAAAAATAATTTCATTAGGCCCGGCTCACATAAATCAAAGGTATAAAGGTACTACGTCAACGAGGTACTATTTTGATACTAAGCGGGGGTGGTATTAATAAGAACACTTATAATAGCGAAGTTTGTTTGGAGGTTAAATTGCTACAAGATGATGACCCGTTGACTATGGTGTCATAGGGAGATTTGAGTTGTCGTCTGGGCTTGAGGTATGGCTTGACGTTGGCCTCTTCAAATGTTTTTTGTTTGACACTAGAAATTGAAATGCATGTGAATCCAGGAATAGAATGATTCCAATCAAACACAAAAAGCAAAGGTTCTAATGATGACCCACGTTTATCCCTAGCATTGCATGCACAACAAGTATACTATCTTTCAGGCCCTTGTTTCATGCGGTGGTGATGCGTAAAGTGTTATTAGCCGCAATGAAACCCGAGATGCTAGAAGTCGAGTTGATTGGACTCGTATACAAAATGTGGATGTCTCGCTTTGAATGCGAAGATATCTTCAAAGAGGAGCAACTTCGCCCGGTTCACAGTGATCCAATCAATGATGTTGACATCGTTGAAGCGGACGTTTTCGTTATTCTTGAAGAGGAGGACGATGATGTGGTATCAAATCATGGAGTTAGTTCAGATTACGAGTCGGACTACCGCGATCGCGATGATAACGATGAGAAGGCTATTTTGGGAAAAATGATAGTGAAAACTCCTCGGAAGACGATTAGTAATCAAATGCTTTAATTTACAACTTTTGCTTATGCCGACCGCAAAAATGTGTATGTGTGTGTGTGTGAGTAAATGATATGTTTGGAAATGGAATTTGATTGGTACTACTCATATCACCAAGATGCATCTTCTATTCGGCTACGTAATAAGAACTCGATATTAGCGTGCTTGACACAGGTAATTACGGGATAAGGTACAGAGCAACATTGAGAGGAATTTCTCAATAAGCACGTGAGTAAGGACAAAATGTGGGAAAAAGACTTCGTGGTGGTTTGTGAGTGATCCATCAAATCTATTAACGTACCGACCCAGTGTGGCGGGCGAGGCGTTACAAATGGTATCGAGCCGAGGTAAATCGGGCTGTGGGAACTAAGTGCTATGTGGCGCAAAGTGCGGGACACCTCTTGAGGCCGTGAGGAGCCTCTCACAGGGAGTCTCACACACGGATGAATGCGATCTAGATGTGTTGTGGCTCAGCGGGGCGTTAATTTAAAGTGGGGGAGGTTGTAATACCCGGCCGCAAAAAATGTCAGCATGTGTGTGTGTGTGTATGCAGTGCGTGATATGTTTGATAAAATTTGATTTGTACTACTTCATATCACCAAGATGCATCTTCTTTTAGAAGCTCATCTCATAAGAACTCAATGTTAGCGTGCTTGACACCGAGGTAGTCACAGGATGGGTGGCCGGCGGGAAGTTTACCGATAGCGGCGTGAGTGAGGACAAGCGTCTTGAAGACTGTGGTTTTTTTGTGAGGGCCCAGTCAAATCAGTCAATAGCATGCCGACCGAGGAATTGGCTGAGGGCCGAGGCGTTACATTTTTCTTATAATAGTGCTGACTTTGTAATGAGCATTAGTGATAAAATGCACAATGAACGTATTAATGTAATTTGTATTTATTGTGTATTGATATTGTATTGAAAAACTGTGATATGGACAGTAGTGTTTTGATATTATTAGATATGCAGGAAGTTTGGTTTGCAAAACTGTTTCTTTTTCTCTGATTCGACTTTGGCGGCAGGGTGGACTCGAGGATGACCTTCAATTCGTAAAAATACTATTGCAGTCATTTTTACCCGAGCGAGAGCGATGCAAATCGGTACAAATTTTAAGATTCTGCCGAGGATTCGAGAGTGTGGGAAATTCAAAATTTTAATTTGAATGGCGGCGGGGGTGGCGACGAGCCGTGTCAATTTTCAAATTCTAATATATACATATCTCACATTACATGTATTATATTGTAACGACCCGCCTAGGTGGAGCCTCCATGAGGTTAAGAATCGTTCAAATCACGGACTTTGGTATACGTCGATGGATAAGCTCAATTTTACAAACTTAACATCCTCGAATAAACCCGTAAAGCTTGATATACAACGGACAAAATAGGAGTTTTAAGAAAGAATCCATCGTGGTACTAACCCACGCGCATACAACAAAATACAACAAACATCATATGCTGAAATATCTACAACAACTTGATGCGAAATCCCCAAAATACAACAATACGGACAACGAATACAATCCAAAAACATAGCGAGGCGCGAGGATCTTGCCCGTGCGTCATTGCGCTAGGCTCACAGAGCACGATGCTTTCAGACAAACTCGGCAGCTCTGGCGCCCTGGCTAGAGCTTTGGCACAAATGAAAATGCGACCCGTGCGAATAGGGGGTAAGTTCTTGAAAGCTTAGTGAATACTTATCTCAAGAATGGACATTTACCCACACTCTCGATTTGTGCAATTAAAATAATTAATTTTTACATAAGATAGATGAGTATTCTAAAATGTTATACAATGTAAGGCCATTATATAAAAAAAATATCATCCGTGAATTCATTGTTAAAAATGCAATTTTATGGAAGCTAAAAATTAAGCCAAATATAAATATTTAGAATAAAGAACATTCAGCAGGATAATCATCATTTCCCAAAGCAGTATTTTGACAAGTCAGCTGACTACATTCAATCGTTCAACATGGTAAGGCATACGTATACAACTAGACAAAAACGGCACTAAAGCTACGTCAGCGAAACACTAATACTACTCAACTCCACGCTACAACCCAATGGAAACAAACAAGCGAGTCAAATCAATCAACTCATATCCGTTTTTACAACTTCAATAGCATATAATCAACGCAACTGAGGAAAACTTGTACGAAAAATGCGACATAAGCTATCACCGAATAAATAGCGAATGCAGTAAATACGCCCATAGGAGTATGAATACGATACACGAGCAGCACGCTCACGTACATCAACAAATCCGCACCCATGAGAGTATAAGGGCACTGACACCGGGTAGTACAACCGGCGCATATATCGAGCAACTGCCGGCTAAATTGTTATGCCATCAGCCAACAAGACACTCTAAACATCAAAGCTGACCAAAACAGTCACGAGAACCAACTCATCTCAAAACACTATGAATCATAAAACAACACATACAATCAATTACGCAATAATCAGCCACATATATATATATATATATATATATATATATATATAACTGTCTCATGGCTTCATCGAGTGCAAAACATTCCGCAATAGAATTAATCTACACCGTGAGATAAATACTCACCTCAAGCCAAGCGAAATATCAACAATTTTACTACCGAAGCAACTACCGACATCCGCACCTAAAGGCACTAATAATAACAATTACTTTTTTACTTCTTTAATTCTCAAATAAATACCTCATAAAATCAAAAACCCCGATATAATTATCATAGCTCAAAATATATTTAGGAGCCAACCATTCTGCCCAAAATATTTTTATGCAATACAAATCCATTTTCTCTATTTAAATACATTTCAACTCATTTAACATCCGAAAATTAAAATAAATAGTTAAACCATTTTAAAAATTATCAAATTTGGTATGTAGCTCACATACAACTTCAAAGTTACTTTAACATCCTCAATTTCATTTTTCAAACTACAATTCATCTCCTTTTGATTCAAAAACATGATTTAGTAATTAAATCACCAAAAATCATAAAATAGAATTCCAATCACTCCCAAATTGGGCCAAGATACTCATGTGCAAATTATAAATGTCCATAAAAATATTTTCATTTTTTTGAAATTTTTGATATTATTTCAAAATTTATCACTTTCTAGCCATTTAACTTCCAAAAATTGAAATAATTACTAAACATCTTCAAACATTAAAACATTTTTCTTGGATCAAATAAAAATGTTATAAATAGACCACAAATCAAAAATTATTAAATTTTCAATATGTTTACTATTTTTCATATTTTTCTTCCAAAAGTTAAACTGGAACTAAAAATAGTCAACAAAATGCAAATCTTCATCCTTTCTTCAAAAGATTAATATTCAAGTGTTTAAACATCACCCAAAATACTTGGATTAAACATTCAATCTAAAATTAATAAAATTCAACAAAAGTCAACGTTTCATAACTTTAAAAATAGTTAGAATCAAGAGACAATTTTTACCTTAAACTATTTAGAATGATTGAGAGATGAACTTGAGCTTGTTTTCACTTCAAAAATGGAGAAAATTTTTGGGAAAGGGGGAGGGGAGAGGTTCGGCCATTGTGATGATGAAAGAAGAAATTTTTTATTTTATATAAATGATGTTACTTAGCTAGGAAGTAAGGGAAAGCAAGCACGAGGTGGCCCAATGGCTTACCGAGGTGTCGCTCGAGCAAGTAGGAGGTGTCAAACCACGATCGTCGTTTCGTTTCTTAGCTAGGAGGGAAAAGATGAGTCATACCTAACTACACATTTATTTAGTTTGGGTTATTTCATATATCATCATTCCAACATTATTTCTCCCAAAAATCGTCAACATAATATCCTCTTTATATGTTATTAATTTCATTTTATACATTGTATTATGTATTAACTTCTAATTTGATTTTATTTTGTAGGTGAATTCAAATAGGTCAATTGAAAGAGGTAATTATTAATAACTTCTTGACTTTCTTTATTTTGTAGGTGAATTCAAAGAGGTAATTTCTATTTTTTTATTATGTTATTTTTATAGAAAGTGGTTGAATCAAAGACTTCAAAAATGTAATTATTACATGTTTGTTTTTGATATTATCTTTAATAATGTAGTTTGATAAATGTATGTAATTTGTTTTTGTTACTTTTGTTGTAGGGAAATAATACATTCATGTTTCAAAGAGGTAATTTTTTTTTTTGGATGTTTGATGTTTATATTAACTAATGTTTGATGTTTATATGAATTGAATGTTTAATATGTTTGATATTTATATGAATTAGATGTTTATCTTGTATTTGTTATATGAATTGTATGTTTTTGTAATATGAATTGGATCGTTGATGTTTTTATATTTGTTTGTATGATTTGAATGAATTGAAAATGGAAAAAATGCAGCCTCGTTGCTGCATATGTTATTGCAGCAACCGGGCTGCTGTTTTTTTTTTAATTGCCAGAAATGGCGTCGGTTGGGCGTTGGGTGGGCGTTGACCTGCAACAATTGGTTGAAGGTTTTGGCGTCGGAATAGTGTATGTTTTTAATAAATAAAAAATAAATTAATTAATCATTGGAGTTGGGTTGGCTTCGGGGTGAAATTAAATTAAAAAGAAATTTAAATAGTGTTAGAGTCGGTTTGGCGCAGGTGTAAAATAAACCAAAATGAAATTACTTAAGTTTTGGATGCGGTTTGGCGTCGATATAAATTAAATCAAAAAGAAATTAATTACTTTTTGGATGCAATTTCGCGTTGGTATAAATTAAATCAAAAAGATATTAAATAAGGTTTAGAGGCGGTGTGGCTTCGGTGGACACTTAACGTTTGACCAAAGTGTGGAGATGGTATGGCGTCGGGGTGAGCCCGAACTTATACGGGCCTCTTGTGGAGACGGAGTGGCATCGGGTGGGGAATTAGCGACGCCAAAAACTCGATTCCTTCCCGACGCCCTACCGAAGCTAAATTGAGTTTAGTGTCGGTAGGGCATCGATTTCGAGCGTTGCTATTGCCCCGTATTCTAATAGTAACAGTATAAATTATTTTCATTCACATTTGAATCTGCATTTGCAACAAAAATAAGAAGAAAGCGACAAAGCTTCATACCTCCATTAAATTTTACCTTATCCCTCGTTTGGAATTGATTTATGAAAATGAATATCAAGAAAATAAGGCAACTTTACAGTTGGTTTTTTCATCAAGTTGGTCCTCAAACGATAGCAAATTCAAGATTTGATGGGCTGATGGCAAAATTTCCCTCTAATGTTGCTTTCAAAGAATACTAACGATAGAAAATGTTCCAAGATGAACAAAATATCCCATTTGCATGGCATGGGTGCGGTCAAAATAATTAATGAACAAACATCTTTTCCCCATTACTATAACGTTGAAGACAGGGTTTAATTTGTTTTGGTTTCCCTTCTGTGTCACTGTGTGCAATGATTTCTATTTATGACTTAATAAGTACTCATCCTCCAGTCTAAAACATTGTTTAGTTTTAAACGTTGATATATAGTTGAGTTTTAAAATTTTAAACGAATATTTTATATAATAATTGATGAGAAGTATCAAATGTCAATTTTTTTGTAATTTATTATTAACATAATAATTTTGACTATTAAAAATGAAATTGGACATTATTTATTTGACATAGGCCAGGGGAGAATTAGATTAGACATGCCGGTGGTGCCACATGATATAACTTATTCGATGAAATTTTAGATATCCGCTTACTTCACAAGTTAAAGTAAACTCTAGAATTTTCATCGCAATATCTCAAAACATCACATAAAAATATCAACTAATGATAATAATGAATCACCTTTTAATTAAATAGTAGGCGAAATTCTACATTAGAGAATGATTAAGTATTAGTGATAGGTCACCTGTCGAAGCTAAGTTACTATTTACTATTTAGTGTTAGCTTGTTAATTCGTTCTCATGGTCAAATAAATGGATGAGACATCATTAGATATATGCTTATGCTTAAACTTGTTTCCAACACTTTATTTTTATGGAATAATCTGGGGAAGTCTTAGAAACGAGATGATCCTATAGTTGAGTAATAATTAGTCAAAATAAAGATACGGATGTAATAATTTGGTGAAACGGCCGACATTCAAATATCACTTTGTTAATGAAATACTCCTTCAATTCATTTCCTTCAAATAATTCTTTCAATTTATTTTAATTAACACACTATTCTCATTTATTAAGATGAAGTTTAACCATCAATAACTTTTTTAGTTATATAAACTATTAAAATAAAGCAAATAAAGTAAGATGTATTTTATGCTTTTTAGAATAATAATAAACATTTAATTTATTTTTAGAGTTTAACTTTGCAAAAATAAAAAGTGTTATGATTAATATGAAAGTAGTTATTAATGGTTAAAATAAGAAATGTAGTTATTAATGGTTAAAATAAAAAAACGAAAAAGTATTAATATTTTTTTTTTGTTAATTAACGATAAATTTTTTTTTGGTAAACTATATCTGCAAATTGAGCATAATATAATTTTTTTAGAGGATTTGAACTTGTGACCTCTTCTAAAGAAGGTGCAAGCAAGTATGATTGCTATTAAGTTTTAAATATAAGAGTAACAAATATAATATGCACATATGGTCACATATTCCCAGTATTTTTATGAATGTGATTGGTTAGACAATTGCGTAAAGGCCCACACAGTGATGCAACTCTTCTTCCCAACATTTACTGTAGATCTCCTCTTCAACAGTCCTCAAAGGGCCCTTAGCTTTCATCACCACTTCACCTTTTTGCTAATCTACGTAGTCTAATAATAATTGTGAAAGTATTTTTTAGTCAAAATTCGAGAATTAATGCAAGTTATTACATGAGTATTACACATCTATGGTTCTTAAAATTATATAATCTCGTTTATATGATGTTTTGTTTATATGTAATTACTTATTTTAAAACTAAAGGAGACGTCAATATTTATCTAACTCTAAAAACTAATTTACACCAACGTAAATTCTTGAATTAAATATCTAACTTTTGTCAATCCACATACTGTTTTGTTTTGTGCAATTATCTATGTTCAGTTGCTCTCATACAATTCCTTATAAGATTGACATTCTTCTCAAAACATATCAACCAACATCTTCGAAGTTCAATAAAATGAAAATTCTTCCATGTACACTATTCCCATGCATAGCTCAAGAAGAAGATAATTTAGATGAATTTCAATCCAAAAATATGCATTCAGAATCATCATGTTCTTCTCATTGTTCCACCCTTTCATCACTACCAAGTATGCCATCAATCCCATCTCTCACCCCCTCTTCTCACCACCATGAACAACCACCTTCGGCCGCCGCGAACCACCACTGCCTTGCCACACTCAAGGGCCACTCCTCCTACATATTCTCCTTAGCCCTCACCGGAAAACACCTCTATACCGGCTCATCGAATAGCGATATTCGCCTCTTGAGCCGTGACCCTTTGAACAATCAAGAAAACCCAACTAATAAAATTGTGGCAAAAGGAAAAAGTGCTGTGAAATCCATAGTGATCATGGGGGACAAGTTATTTAGTGCTCATCAAGATCATAAAATTAGAGTCTGGAGGATAAATAGCTCAACCCCTGATCAAAAAATGAAGTGTATATCAACTTTACCAACTATTAATGATCGTTGCATGAAGCTTTTCTTGCCAAAGAATTACGTTGAGGTTCGAAGAAACAAGAAATGTACATATGTTAATCATGTGGATACTGTTTCAGCATTAGCTATATCAAGTGATGGAACTTGTTTGTACTCAGCTTCTTGGGATAGAAGCTTCAAAATATGGAATATTTCAGATTTCAAGTGTTTGGAATCAGTTCATAATGCGCATGAAGATGCCATTAATTCGATTGTAGTGTCGAATGATGGTTTAGTTTACACAGGATCAGCAGATAAGAAGATTAAAGTTTGGAAAAAAGTTGAAGGTGAGAAGAAACATAAGCTGGTTGCAACTTTGGAGAAGCATAAATCAGCTGTTAATGCTTTAGCATTAAGCGTTGATGGGTTGGTGTTATACTCCGGGGCGTGTGATCGGTCGATAATTGTGTGGGGGAAAGGCGATGGGGGTGGTGGTGGTTTTATGGTGGTTGTTGGGGCTTTGAGAGGGCATAATAAGGCAATTTTGTGTTTGTGTGTTGTGTCTGAGTTAGTGTTTAGTGGGTCAGCTGATAAGACTATAAGGGTATGGAGAAAGGGGGTTGGAAAAAGTTATGCATGTTTGGCTGTTCTTGAAGGGCACACAAAGCCAATCAAGTGTTTGGTAGCAACAGTTGATAGTGGTCATTTTGATAATTCTTATCTAGTTTATAGTGGGGGGTTGGACTGTGATATAAGAATTTGGAGAATTCAGTTGACCTCTATATAATAATTTGTTCATTTGTATAGTCTGGTTGTGTAAACTTTGTTTGTTGTACATAACATAAATATGTTTGTTTGTCCAATTTGCATTTATTTATACTCATGATGTTCAAATGAGCTCTAATTTCATTATAATAAAAGGGGCAATTTTGTTGTACATATTAATTGGAAGAAGTTAATATATATTTCTGGTTATCAAGTGGTTATAGTTAACCATCCATGATCCATTGTATGTCCCTACTCAACTGAAGAAGATAAGCAACTAAAATAGTTTCATTGGTCTTACAAATTAAATTCTCTCAGCTTCTTTTGTTGCTAACATGGATTCACTTCAACCTCCAAAATAGGGTACTTTAAGCCATTCAAATCAATTTAAGTCATATCTAATGCATACTTCCTACTGTAGTAGTTACTACTTTCATATCAAATAACAATTTAGTTAGGAGTTTCAACTTTTTCTTCATCCATTATTCCAGGCTTAGAACTTACAGGATAGTGTATTAGATACAAATCAAAACACATTAATGATTCGAGTTATATGAATTTTCCCAAAAAACTCGAATAGTCCATTAAACATACAAGGGATGAGAAATTGTGACTTTAAGGTGTTGTGAAATGCAGGAAGTAAATGTTCAGAATGAGCATCACTGCAACAAAGCTTGGAATCGATTAATAATTCGTCTCGGGAATTGATTAGACCTCTTCGACTGCTCCAGTTATGGCTTTGCCAAGAGGTTGATTTGTGTAGTACAGAGCAGCTGTGCCAACATCTCTATAGTGAGCCTGAATGCCTTCAAGAATGACATTTTTTTCTGGTTTCTGAGTTCTGAGTCCACTGGCTGTGCTCAACCCCGAAACTGCCACCCCCCGTGGCTGGACCGAATGATTATCTCAAGCATTATCGCGTTTTCTTGATTGACCTGTTTTTTTTGTAAATCCTCTGTTTGTAACATTTGTTTTATTACTGTCATCATTTAATTTAAGAAAAATCCGCCGATCCTTTATACAATGGTGACAAATGAACCGATTTCTTAAAATACTTTAATCGCTAGATCAATTCCATGTTATCAAACTTATCATGTTATTTGGCACGTCTTAGTGTCTTCTCTTCTTCAGTTTTTGTGTGGAGTTCTCGTGAGATGATGCAGAAAGATGCTTGGTTTTAGAAGAAAGTTTGGTTACATGAAAAAGTCTTTGGATGTAAGTTAACCCATAAAAAAGTTGGTATTCATGTCACACATAAACTTTCTTGTGCAATTTGGAAGAGTAAATAGTTTTGTTTGGATAGAAGTTGAAATTGCATAGTCAATAGGTTGGCCATATTGAGGGGAATATATGTAATACATAGGAGTTCGGTTGTACTCGGAGAGAAAAAAGCAGATCCGATCCGATTCGATGGATTTTTATATTAAAACCGGTTAGATGAATGATTTTTTAAACACAAATTTAAAATTTCGGACAAACCGGTTATTTTTTAAGGTTTGATCATGAAGTTAATTTATTTTTGGTTGATAAATCTAGAAAATAGGCGATAATAAAGGCTAAGCAGTCACATGAAAATCGGTCGGCTTGTCGTGGCCAGGACGGATTTTAGCTATGTCCAAAAAACCCCGAGGAAATCCGTCGTATTTTTTCCTAAAAATCGGTAATTCCGATCCGGTGGTTCCCCTAATATGTATATTTCTTTTGAGGGTTGATTCAAGTACTAGTATTTTCCCAACTACTATGTTCAAAGCCTACTAGTTCATTGAACTGGCAAAGGTCAATAGATTGGTTGCTTCAAACAACTCATTCAATTAAATGATGACGGTATGGAAGAAGCAACTCATTTACAAGAGAAGTATATTGGCCACTCCAAATTTCCCTTTGACATTAATAATTGATCTAATATTAATGGTCATCATATTTATATACGGTCAATAATCTTCAAACTTTGAAAGTCTCGGTTGACAATAGATCTTTTAATCAAATCTCATTATATATCTCTCATGTTGTACATGTTTTAAGTCTTTAAAGTTTCATTTTATACCGATTTTGTGCTATATACAATCTAAAAAAATATTATGCAACAAACTACTAATAAGTTGAAGTCGATAATTTTAGAGCTTTATTAGGCCGTGCTTTCAAACTAAACTCTCATATGTTAAACTTGTATGGAGTAATAATTTATCATCTCACCCAATGAAATAGAAAATAAAAGTAACTACTATTTCCTCCCCTCCTACTCTTTCCACAAATAAAAAATAAAGGGAATTTAGAACATCAAATCAATCTTTCTCACCATTTGTTCAAAACTTGATAGTTGATACCTACAACTCAAGTAGTACAACAAAACAAGGTCATCTAATAAAAGACCAAGAATCACATAATAAGACAATTCCAAATATAGGTACATTAGTTCATCCTCAAGTGCAGAAAAAGTACATGATTAATGATCAACTTAGTCATAATACCACTATTAAATTTGATCAAATCGGTCACACCAAAGGAGAATAAACTCAACTACTTCAATATCCAGATTTAAGAGGGGATTGGTTGGTATTTATTTATCTCACCAAACCATTTTCTTTTCTTCTTCATTGGCCAACTAATTTTCTTTTTTCCACCAAATCCTTAAAAACAAGATAACACCCTCTATGTCATTTTAGCTGAGTTAATCAACCACTAAGTTTTTGCTTTCACAATTATAAAAAAAAAAATTGTAAAAAAAAAAAATCTCCTGTGGATGACCTAACCCTTTGACATCTTTATTTGATCAAGTCTTCCTTTTGACTTTTTTGTACGGGTAAGAAATACCAATCACTTTCCATTACATTTTATGACCTAATAATGTTTTGTTATGAAGCATAACTTGGAATAAAATATGTCCCAGAATGCAGCTAAACAATCAAACTTCGGCAGAGTTAACAAATGCATCAAACAAATTACATATTATATCCTTAAGAAGACTAGAAAAAAAAAAAAAGCAATTTGAACATCATGGAAGTTTTATTAAAATACTAGACATAGAAATAACTACTCTCCTTTGAAATTGTCAGCATAACCAAATCCAAAACGGCTCAATACTAACGTGCAATAAGCAATGCAACAAATAAAGCAAATAGGACATTCAACTTCAAGGCTTCTTGATTCTTTTCATCATGGCTGCAACTCTTTATCTATTGTTTTTGGTGATCATATCTGCCATCATTCCCTCTTCTTGTCAAGCCGGCTCTCCTCGAAACATCGAGGTTGTCTATCCGTTTCCTCTTCCACCTATCCTCCCACCTCCCTTTCCTCTTGACGACGAGCAACCCGCCCCTCCCCCCGGTCCCTCGATTCTATTGCAACCTCCGCCTGACCCCCCAACGCCAAGTTCAAAATCGTCGAAAAGGGCTGTTGGAACAGCAATTGGAGTAACTGCTGCTTCAACTCTAGTCCTGTCAGCTCTTTTCTTCTTTTTACTACGAAGATATTCTCGGAGGAAGAAGGAACAAACTGTTGTTCCCCAGGCTGCTAGTCCACCTCCTGCCGCGTTTTCTCCTGATGCATTTACAAGATTCGATGGTAACCTCAAAGGGGTGATTGTTGACGAAAGTGGGCTGGATGTACTTTATTGGAGAAAATTGGACAACCAAAATGCCAAAGAAAGTTTCAAGAAACAGATAATCAAGTATGTGAAAAATGAACCAAAAGAGGAAGAAAAACAGGTGATTAGTAGTAGACCTGATGGAGGCAAAAGATCAGGCCTACCAATTCAAGAAGTTCCATTCCTTGTTGGTGAGGCGTCGTCATCACAAAGCCCTACGGAGGAAAAAAGAGACCTCAAGGCTGTTGGCAAATCAACCTCAGCAATACCATCTGCAAATAATGCTCAACTACCAACTGCTTTCACGATTCCACCAGTGTTGCCACTTCCACCTTCAACGAAGGGGAAAAGTCCAGCTACTCCACCACCTCCACCTCCACCTCCAATTCAAACGAGGAAAGGCCCCGCTGCACCTCCACCACCCCCTCCCCCTAGACCTGGTGGCTTGGCTTCAACATCGAAACCAATCCCAGCACCAACTGGATTGAAGCATGGTGGAGAACAAGAAAGCGATTCGGAAGGGGGGAGCGGACAGGTGAAACTGAAGCCTCTGCACTGGGATAAGGTGAATGCCAATACAAATCACTCAATGGTGTGGAACAAACTTGAAAGTGGTTCCTTCAGGTAAGTATTGCTTTCCAAATTAATATTTTCTGAAGCATCCTGAATTTCTTGTGGTGATTCAGTTGAATTTGTTTCATTCAGGGTTGATGATGATCTCATGGAAGCTCTCTTTGGATATGTTGCAACCAACAAAAAGTCTCCAAAAAGTGAAAGCAGCTCAAAGGTGAAGGGGAACAAATACAGTCCACCTGCTCAAGTTTTCATTCTTGACACAAGAAAGTCCCAAAATATAGCTATTGTTTTGAGATCATTAGCCATTTCGCGCAAAGAGATCATTTATGCACTCACTGATGGTCATGGACTAGATACAGACACCCTGGAGAAGTTGAACCGAATAGCACCGACGAAAGAAGAAGAATCAGATATCCTAGCATTTGATGGAGATTATACAAAGCTTGCTGATGCTGAATCTTTCATATATCACCTCCTAAAGGCTGTTCCATCTGCTTTTATGCGCTTTAACGCCATGCTATTTAAATCAAATTATGACTCAGAGGTTTCCCAATTCAAAGAATCTTTGCAGATACTTGAATCAGCCTGCAAGGAGCTTCGTACTCGAGGCATATTTCTAAAACTTTTGGAAGCAATTCTTAAGGCAGGGAACAGGATGAATGCAGGAACTTCAAGAGGAAATGCACAAGCATTCAATCTTACATCTCTCAAGAAGCTGTCAGATGTGAAGAGCACAGATGGAAAAACTACATTGCTTCATTTCGTCGTGGAAGAGGTGGTTCGGGCAGAGGGAAAGCGCAATGTACTCAACAGGAACAACAGTTTAAGTTGGAGCAGCAGCAGCAGCAGCAAGGGCACCCAAAGTCTCGAAAAATCTCTATCAAGAGACGAAAGAGAGAAGGAATATACACAACTCGGATTGCCAGTAGTGGGAGGACTAAGTTCAGAGTTCTCCAATGTGAAGAAATCTGCCTCAATGGACTACGATTCCATTGCCAAAACATGCTCAATATTAACAACCCGAGCAGCCGAAATAAAAACTCTTGTGGCACAATGTGGGGATGATGGAGGAGGATTTGCAAGAGTGATGAAAAGCTTCCTCCATGGGGCGGAACATGAACTAAAGATAACGAAAGACGAGCAAACAAGGGTAATGGAAGTGGTCAGAAGAACAACAGCGTATTTCCATACAGGAGCCTCAAAAGACAAGGATGCAAACCCTCTCCAACTATTTGTGATAGTAAACGACTTTTTGCTAATGGTTGATCAGGCTTGTTTAGAGATTGCAAGAAATAACCAGAGGAAAATATCAACATCTAGTGTTGGGTCATCGTCGAAATCACAAAGTAAAAGGACAATGAAATTCCCAATCTTGCCAGCAAATTTTCTATCAGAGTATCCAAGGAGCAGTTCTAGTGATTCAGATGATGATTCTCATGTAAAGCCTAGAGACTAAGGTATGTAACTAGAAGGGTGAACTTCTAATGCAAACATATGATATTTGTCAAATTTGATATGTCAATTCATTTTTTGTGTTTACATTCATGATTGTCTTTCCATGTTAATGAAATGTGTAAATATAATGAGAATTGAGATAAATATGTTCCAATCATACAAATTATAAGTATTGAAAGATTTAAGCTACACAATTAAAGATCAGGCAACATACGCCCAGAATTCGTAAGACAAAACATACATCAAAATATTCCAAGAATCTAGTTTAGAAAGGTGAAAATTACATATGGAAATAATAAAACCAACGACTTAATAATATGCGAAATTGAGCTATTAGATTTAACCATGGCCATAACAAATTATGATGGGAAGGCTTTAAAATTTAAACTTCAAAACTTGAGCTTTGAAACCGAGCTTTGAACGTTTTGGTTTGTTTGGATTGGGGTGAGAATGTAGGTGAAATTTTAAGTTCACTTTTTTTGGAATTCTATTTTTTGCATTCACCTAGGTTGTCTAAATTAGGCAGTTAGCATCGTTCGTACGGTTGCGCCGTTTTTATTAACTTTGAATTGGGGTGTAATGTAGAGATTAATGGTGTTTTTAGTTACGTTTCACCAAACTTTCACATTGTAAATAAAAATATTATCCAAAGATAACGTTTTAAAACGTTCGCTTAGATTAGCATAAAGTTTGCGGCCGAGCTTAAATTCTGCGGCAATCAAGCGAACCAAAGTCAAGGTTTCATCATTTTGAGCAAAGGTATGGTGGAAAGGCTTTACCATGCTTTTACTCTCTGGACTAACATTTTGTGCTTTTTACTCTCTGGACTAACATTTTGCGCTGATACGATCAAGTCAAAGACTACACTCGAAACAATCGTGGTCACACTCGTCAAGAAAAGACCTAAATCAAATGTCTACTATTCAATAGCCCATATATCAAATCTGCTCTTGGCTTGCTATAACTCATAGTCTCATACCACTATTTTAGAACCAATCAATGTTATTATCAATGCTATAAAGAACGAAGTCTTATACGCTAACGTGAAACTTTGGCGTCGCATCTTTGCGTAAATCACTTTGTTCTTGAGAACTTTTTGAGAATTATGCATTATGGGTTAATGGGCCAAAACCGGCTCGCCCAGTAAATTAAAGTCCTTACGTCCATATTCCTTGCGAGACCATTCATGGCATTTTAGAACTATTATTTGTTTGAGATAGGGGACATTTTAAGTATTTTTAGGCCCTATATTTTATTTTAAAAAGTACAAAATGTACCATTGTTGGTTGACCTCTAACCCCGAAAATGCTCCAGACCACATATTATTTGTCATCATCAACACATCATCCAATTACACATCAAAATACATCATTTATACTAATAGACATATGTCTACAAATAAATAGGGTTTAGAGGTTGAAAATTGCACCGTGCATTAAATTCTTAATAGTAGAATGTTGGAAACTTTGTAGTATAAATAGATGATG
The DNA here is from genome assembly GCA_019722365.1 of Lithospermum erythrorhizon. Classification (NCBI taxonomy): domain Eukaryota; kingdom Viridiplantae; phylum Streptophyta; class Magnoliopsida; order Boraginales; family Boraginaceae; genus Lithospermum; species Lithospermum erythrorhizon. The sequence goes on along the minus strand of JADFUC010002050.1, from coordinate 108,114 downwards.
AACTTTGGAGTTCATTCATCCACCAAAGCAAGAAAGAACAAACACATAGCTTTGAGAGAAAGTGAGCGAAATAAAAATAGTGTTTGTAAAAGTGAGATTGAGTGGTCTAGATAAATAAAGTGTTATTTGAGTTGTGAAATATATTTTATCAATTTGAATAATTATATTCTTGATTGAAGCTTTTTTATATTTTATCAAGCATTTGATCCATCTTTTAAAACACACTAATCAGTTCACATATAATCCACTACTATGGATGCTTTTATAGTTATTTAATATAGCGCCAAGCCTGCTTTATGAATGCTTATTATGAATTGATGCTTATTGAAGCGTTTTTTGTTTTACGCAGTTTGTAATGATTCATCATATATGGTTGGTAGGAGAAAAGAAACAAAAACTTCCATATGATACTCTAATAAAGAAAACGATTTTATGTGATGATTTTGTAAATATTTTAAACCATACCAATTAATACTTATCATACTGTCAGCAAAACATATAACAAGCTTCTCAATTAATGTATCTAGCAAGAATTTAGAACTCAAGCTAGGAATTGAGCCTTGGCACGTTACTTGCCAAATAGGTGAAAATCGTATTGAGACAGAGATACACAGCTTATATTTGAGATAGTTTATATTTGAATAAGCTAGCACTGTAGCATAATATAAGATACGCCGGGCACATTCTACTAGTTCAATATAATTTCCTTCTAACTCCAAGTTCATGTAACTTTTCTCTGGACTAATCTAATGGGTCAAAAATATACAAAACTTATCACAACCATCGATAGTATTGACGAAATATTGATGTACAATACACTATGCATCTCTATTATGTCACATATATTTGTTTTCAACATACAATAACCGATGTCACAAAAAAAACTATAAAAAAAACAAAACAATCTTTTAGGCCGAAAAATACCGATAGGAGATAATTCGTCTCACAAATATTTCGTAATAAAGATAAGTATTGATATACTGTGCTCGTGAATATCCTCATAAATATTTTGCGCTCTGGCGAGAGATATTTGAAAAATTGTGCTATCTACCAATGGCATCTTTATAACAGTATATCATTAATATATTATTTAATTATCATTTTTAATAAGAAAGAACTAAAATCGGAATTTCTTTTGGTGTTCAGATCAAACAAACCTAGTCTCTATAAATCTTGAAAAATAAAAAATATTGATACAAAAAAAATTAATTCGATGAAATAATATGTCAAAAATGCCAATTAAATAGAGGAATAAATCAAAAAATAAATTTAATTGATGGTGATTGACACGTGCTCATTGCCCAAGGCTTGTCCGTGCATGCATCATAGCCCGACAAGGGCTGTGAATCCTACGCAGAATGCCACGTATTGCGAGGATTGAGTCGATTTCTTTTTTTAATTGAATAATTGCGGGAGTATTGATAATTCTTACAAATTGGGAGCAAATATACTCCCCTCAAATACTCTCTACTGTAGCCAAATATTTCATCAAATACTCCCATTGAAGTTGGTCTTATATGATTATTGCATATCTACAATGACATTTCACATAATCGGTAGACAAGAAGAAGTCATCAAAATGGGACTCGATCGAAAAAATTTGAATGATTCTCTGCACTTTCGACACTAAGAGTGATAGTTAGTCCGTTGTTGTCAACGTACTCATTACCCCTTGAAACCACAAGCACTTCAACATAGCTGTTTGTTCCATTTGAGACTTCAAATGAATCTATCTCCTGTTGTTGACTAGAAGATGTTTTATCTTGGTTGGACATTACTGTAAAATAAATAATATTTATTTTGAAAATTGATCGTTATATTTAAAAATTTGTTTCACCTATATTTATTAAGACTAAAGAGATAGCACAAATTTGTTAAACCATGTATGTAAAAACAAATATGTTAAACATGAGATAAAACACTAATTGAAGTCTCATCATGCCGCTAATAAGCAATTTCACACCGATTCAAAAAATAAAATTACTATAGCCTTTGCTATCTAATCAACAACCATTTATTATATTCTCTAGCTTTTTAGAAAGATGAATGACACAAATCTTTGTAGTGGCGAATCTACCACATTAATACACCGGTGACTCAAAATATATCTCTCCCAATCTTCAAGAGACAACATTATGATTATTGTTAAGCTTCAAACATTAGAAAATATAAAAATGAGAGATTATGAAACAATTAAATATTACATTTCCATCTCAATTTCTAAGTCTTATTTGATTTTGTATAAACTTAAATAAAATTTTAAATTTGTCTTATACTTAAATTTTCCTACATTCCTTCCATAAATATTTAATCAAAATGAGAATGTGTTTTGGGATTTTTTAAAATGGCAAAATATTCCTTGTATTAAGAGATGCAAGGAATACTATAAAAGACTAAAGGAGATAGTAAATCAATTGAGAACTTATGATAAAAATATTTTAGACAAAAGGTTAGTAGAAAAAATTATAATTAGTGTTGCGGAAATTTATGATTATATAATCACTATTCTTGAGGAAACTAAAGATATCTCAATTTTGTCAGTAAACAGTTGGTAGGCTCTCTTGAGACATATGAAAAAAGAATTAAAAGAATAGGTCTTATGTGTATCCAGGCCTCTAGAATTTACAAAAGAATCATCATTAAAATCGCTAGAACTGCTTCTTGAATACTCTTATAAAATATTGGCTCGCAAAGACTGGAAATTCCATTGTCCCATTACTTTGTGATTTCGTCGATGACCCGATAGTAAATGCTGATTTTTTTTTTTTGAGAATTGTTAGAATTAAATTGTGTGGCTTGATTACATATTTGATAATAGGATGTACAACAACCAACCAGATGATACAATACTAATTTGCTGTAATGACGAGGAAATAAAATAATGCAGGGTAAATGCATACATAAGGATTTACAGTTACTTGATATGAAAGCTACGTCGGGCACAACTGCAGATCGCTAATATCGCTGAAATTTCACGTGACTCAAGAGCCCAATACCGTTTTTATAAACTACCCGGAACCTGAGTCCACCGTATATCTTTCTCTTGAATCTCCTCACAAAATTATAATAAAGCAAACTTTTATATTTCTAAGAATAAAGAATAAAGCTACATGTCTAGCACTCTGAGGTTGATTTCGCTTCTGGTGTGGTGGTGGTGTTTCCACGCTACACAAAAATACTACACAAAATAAGGGGTAATTATTATTTGCTGCAAATAAACCTATAAAGAATTCTTTTCTTCGAAAAAGCCGTCAATTATCTGCGCAAAGGTAATTAATTACTCTCTAAAGAAAACTACAGAACTTTTCGCTTTCTTTGTCACTCCCAGTATATTTTCTTAGGAGTGTAATGCTTATAGAATAATCAAGGGTTAGCGTGTTAGGCTTGCGAGGAACAAGAATTTCTAGCAATATCTAAGCAAGCAAGATCAACCATTCCTAAAAAGTCTTTTATTATAACAAATAGTTGGATAGGGTTTGCATCTTGTCTTTAGAGGCTCCTGCATGATAATATTATGTTGTTGTATTAACCTTTTCCATTACCCTTGTTTGAGAATTGGTGGATGAGATGGGTATCGCTGAAAAATTATTATATATAATGTATTACTATTTTCATCCAATTTTCTAAAGGAGGCTTATTTTTTAGAAAGTTTTATGTAATTTAAATTTTCTGATTTTTCTCAATATTTTAAATTAAAACAAGAACATATTATGTATTGTCGAAATGAAAAATAGTCTTTAAAAATAGTATAAAGGGAGTACTAAATAAATATTTTTTATAAATTCAAGATTTAGAACTATTTACATACTTTCTTTTTTTTGTTTTATTTTATAAATCTTTGAAAAAGCAAACATAATTGCTAAAACTATTTTACATAATTTACTATCGAATAATAAATAACATGTATGTGTAAAATTTTAATATTTTTAATAACTTCACTATTGATTCAAGATGTACAACTATTTGTTACTATCATATACTTTCGTTTTGTCATTTTGTTTTATAAATATTTCAAAAATGAACATTTAAAAACACAAAATGTAGAATTGCCTATATTTTTTGTTAAAAAATAGAATTATCAATATTTATTATTGACATAAAAAAAATTGAATCATTTCAACATATATATTATATGTGATATTATAATTATTACGATTCATTATAATATTATGCCAATATACTCTAATACCACTGTTAGTAAATGAAGGTTTGAACTATAATTTATAAAGTAATAGTAATATTAGGTAATAATAGTACGGTAAATTAAATTATAATGTATAGTACATGACGGAAGATCGTAATTTAGGTTATATGCAATGAGGGGATGGGTAAGGTGTCGAGGCGATCATTCCTTGCGGCCGGATAATCTCCGATTGAGTAGCAAATTTGGCATTCAGGTGGGACGGGGAGGAAAAAATGATCCGCACCAATTCTGATTTAGCACTTTAAAACAGGCCCCACGAAAATTTTAAAAAAACAAAAAAAAGAAGTGACCTACCGGGCTGGCGTCAGGCTGAGGCGGGCGTGGCGTCGCGGTGGGCTGACCAATTTTTTTTAGCGCCATTTTTAAATTATTTTTTTCTTGTGATAATTAAGTAATAAAAAATTATACCACTATTTTTATTTTTCGAGGTCTCTATAAATGAGCCTAGGTTTATCATTTGAGCAATAAAATCGAGTTTTTACAACGCTTTTTTATTCTTCTTTTAATCACTTTTTCACTTTTTTATTCTTCACAAAATTATAATTTTTCTCAGAAATTCTGACTTTCTGTGGCTTGACCATCGGATCCTATTAATAAGGGCACTCGAATACAAATATGCAACGCCCAAAAATCCTCAAGCAGGGGGCCTTGATATATGATGCCGCAAATTTTGGCATCTTATTTACCACTTATAATGTCGCATATCTTAGTATGGTTTGTCAACTTTGTTCCGGGGAAACAACTATGTTCCCTCTCCAAATAAAGCTGTCAAACGGCTAAACGATTCACGAGACAAATACACTACGTTTTTGGATCTGCGATATCCGGAATTTTTAAATCGCTTGAAATATCTGCTTTGGAAATGTTGATGGAATCTTTCTTCATAGTTTTTTAACCTCGGCCAATCATCGGTAGAAAATCAACTTGCAGTCCTCGGCTGAGGGAAACAAAATGTTGCTAAATGGTTATTTCTATGTTAATGTGATAGCGAGTGGGGACAAATCAAAATGGTGACACATTTTTGGGGTAAAGGATTTGATGCGCGAAGGAGGAAGCTATGGAGATGGCAGCAGCAGGGACCTCGGTACAATGCAAGAGTCACTTTCGTAAAATTAATAAAAAAACTATCCATTTTCGTGGGTTGTTGCGATGCTAGCATCTGAGATAGAGCGTAGCGATTGGTCGATAGCGACTACGTATCGAGGGGTCTAGAGTTGTACGAGAGTCGAGAAGGGAAGTTTCTTTCTTCCCGAGAATGGAGTTGGTTAAGTAACCAACCTAGGTATTCGGCAGGGGAATAAATGCATCACGAAAGTAGTGGATTGAAGAGGAAAAGTGATGATGATGATGAATTACCGATTCATTATAACATGCGTGCGTCCGAGGAAGGTAGGGGACGCAACAAAGAAAGAAAGCTAGAGCTTCATCGAGCAAATCATCGACACCCCGAAAGCAAAGAAACCCGCTGTGAAGAGTTAATTAATTTAACCTCTGCTCGTGAAAACCTAGAACAATCCAGAGCTACTACTGCTACAGCTATGTTGGAGTATGCACGTGTTAAGAAGTTGGAGATATTCTTGGCGTTGAAGCAAAGAAAGAGCGTGATGTTATAGATGAAGCGACTTATAATATGTTCTTTGAAGGGTTGTTCCCCGAACTAGTTGCGAGTTGTGTGTTTTATTTGCGGTTATTGTGTTTTTATTTTTCGAGTTGTGTGTGTTTTATTTCAGGTAAGTATTGTTTTATTTTCAAGGTTGAAATGTGTTCTTACAGCAGATAATTTGTGGGATGTAAAATGTATGTTTATTTGATGTATCCGTTTGAATAAAGTGATGTTTCATAATGGCGTAGCTTGACTAATTAAAAGCTCCGGCTTGTGGCGTGGTAGTTATTGCTCGGAAACAAGGCGTGTTAGTCGTAGCACACAAAATTCCAAATCTAATAATCCAAAAGCTGGTCACTAACTCCGACATGATGATTAGTCGTAGGCTACAATATGGCTGATGACTAGTCGCCTTTTCAAAATTTCAAATCTAGTAATCCAAAATCACCGTCGATTTGGTTCCGACATGGCGTGGTAGTCATGCGTGGTAGTCGTTCTTCCAAACGTGGCGTATTTAGTCATGCTCTGAAGTCCCAATCTAATCATCCAAAAATGACATGGCGTATTGGTCGTAGGCTCGGAAGCATGCGTGGTAGTCTGCATTTGCTCGAAACTGTGGCCATTATTGATAACACACAAATTCCAAATCTAATAATCCTAAAATCATTGATTTAGGCTACGGCGTGGCGTGTGTGTGGGCTACAACGTGGCGTGACTAGTCGTTGTATGACATGGCGTGACTAGTCGCGACACCGCAAAATTCCAAATCTAATAATCCAAAAATGTGTCCTTTAGCTCGGAGCATGGCGTGAATACGTGACGAGTCATCAGGCTCGGAGCATGGCGTTCATTATAAATAAAATGAAGTCTCATAATTTGAATACCACTCAAAGCCCAGCTCAAATCTTAGCTGCTTTGTATCACATTGGATGTGCCGAACCATCTTTTAGCCTAGAAGAATTACAACAATTAGGTTAGAAGAAGCTATATGACGGAGCAACAAAAATTTTGGAAGAGCTCGGCGAAACAATCGATCAAATAAGAGAAAATCTATAAGTAGGGACAATCTGTTTGCCCGTATTGAGGAGGCTCATGGCCGACTGCCCGGCGATCCATGCGGTTACCTTTGAAATGCGGTTCGGATGAAGGTATTTCGAATGAGAAGGCCGTGTCTCTGAATTGTAGAGCTTTATCAAATTCACGACAAGCACTTAAACCGAAGGAGGAATAATGCGGGCAAGCTTGGTTTGACACATCAGTGTCACAGTACCATGCGGCGTGCTTTCGCGTATGGGTAACCGCGGATGCTTAGTCTCCACATTTGAGTCGTCTTAAGTATTCATCTTGAAAAAGGAACGAATTACCTTTGCAAAAATTGCGGAGTGCGCTCAAGTGTATTAGATTCTCCAATTTTCACATACAAATCACAAGCATCCATGAGAGACTCCATATGTGAGCATGCGCATGGCGGTATAGGATGGGTGTGAGCCGAGCTTGCCCGCGTTATTCTTCCGCCAGTGAAGTAGTTGTGCGTAATTTGATGGCTTCTACAATTCGTAGAAACAATGGCACTTCTGGGTTAAGTCTTCTTGAAATAAGTCAGGCCATGAGCCCTCACGATGGGTGGCTGCGTTATCCACTGCTTACATGATTTTCTCATTTGATGAAGTTGTTTAGCCTTTCGAGCTTCTTCGAGAATTTTGTTGCTGTCAGTATAGCTTCCTCTAAAGTCCCTTTGTTGTTTTGAATTCTTCGAGGCAAAGATGGTTCGGGTACATCCGTTCTGGGTGATCTGAGAAGAAAGAAAGATTTGAACTAAAGCTTTGGTGGTAATTTAAAATTATGAGGACTCTTTATTTATAATGAATGTCATCGAGACTGCAAGCTAGTCGCGTCATGTCTTAACTATGACTAGTCAAATCTAATATTCGAGGCTAAGTGGAAACATTTTGGTTATTAGATTAGAATTTTGTGTCCTATAGTAGTCCGTCATGTCGAGACAATGACTAGTCACGGCGTATCGGCCCAATGGGCCAGCGTTACGAAATTTTGTGTGCTATGACTAGTCGCGTCATGTCGGGCTTGATAACTAGTCACGTCATGTCGGAAGCGATGACTAGTAAATCATGTCATTATGAAAACATCGCTTTTATTCAACGAAGGATACATTAGAAATAAACATACGTTTAAGCATCACAGCAAATTATTGAGGAAAGAACACACAACTTGAAAATGAGCACACAACTCGGAAATAAAGCTTTACACCTGACTCGAAAATAAAACACACAACTTCGCAAATAAAACACACAGCTTCGCGACTAGTTTAGGGTACAACTCCTTGACAACATATTATAAAATCATTTGATCTATAACATAATTATTACTTTCGTTCTTGACGTCGATATTTTCAACTTCCTAAACATGCATACTCAACATAGATTTATGCTTGATAGTAGCTGCAGATTGTTCTAGGTTTTCACGAGCAAAGGTTAAATTAATTAACTTCTTCATTAAAGGGGTTTTTTCTTTGCTTTCTTTTGAGTGTCGTGATTTGCTTTCGATGAAATACAAACTTTCTTCTTTGTTGCGTCCACTTTACCTTACAGGTAGTACAAAGGAGGAAGAATTAGTCATGGTATTAAATGCTTTTCCTCTTCGATCCACTACTTTCGGATGCGTTTATTCTGTCGAATACCTAGGTTGGTGCGAACCAGCTTCCGTTCTTCGAACAAAATAAACATTTTTCCGCCCCGGACTCTTGGTACAGCTACAGACCCTTGGATATGTAGTGGGTCATCGGACCCGGCAGCTACTGACTTGTCTATTATGCGATGCCGTAGCTTGACCCACAAAATGGATAGTTTTATTAATTTGTGAGAGAGAGTGACTCTTACATTTGTACCGAGATCTGTCGTTGTCATCTCCATGAGTTCTCACCGGGTACTACGAAACTTTACCCAAAATGTGTCACCATTTTGATTTGTCCCCAATTTCTTATCGTTACTAACAGCGAAATTACCATTTGCAACATTTGTTCTCATAGTGCTCGAGGATAAATGGGGTGTTTCTTGCTTGATGATTGGGTTGGAGGTAAAAAACTATGAGGAGTATCTCCATCAACATTTCAAGAGATATTTGTAGAAAATTCGGAATATCGAGTAGATCCACTACTAAAACGTGGTGTGTTTGTCTCAGGAATTAGTTCAGTCGTTGGACAGTTTATTTGAGAGTGACATGATTGTTTAGAAAGAGTTGGATAACCGTACGACTTAGGGATGATTATACGGGTAGTGCATGCCAAAATTTGGTGGCATCATATATTGCGACACAAAAGAACAGGTTGCGTCCGTGTTTGAGAATTCTGGGCGTTGCGTATTTTGTATTGGAGATGCATATTAGGATCTGATGGTTGGTTAGTAAATTTGTAATTTGAAAAAAAATTATAGTTTTGTGAAGATTCATGGAGTTTCTTGAAAATCGGTAGAAAAGTGATTAAAGAAAAATAAAAAATGTTGTAAAAAGCTTGATTTTTTTTTTGTGTCAAAATAATATGGCTTGCAAAACATTTATAGATACCGAAAATATAAAAATAATGAGCCTTAATTTTTATTTTTATTATTAACTAGTGTGTCTGAAAATAATTTAAAAATGAGATTAAAGCCAACCGGTAGCGTCGCGACTGCACCCACGCTGGGCCGCACGGCCCCAGACAGCGTGGCGCCAGAAATGCTGTTAGGTCACTATTTTTTTTGGTTTTTTTAAATTTTCGGTGGGGCCCATTTTTTGGTGCTAAATCGAATTGGTCAGATTAATTTTTTGTTGATCTCACGAAATTTCAATTGTATTTCAATTGATTATTTCTTTGTGTGAAAATGATCATAACCTTGTACCAATTAATCTCTACTGCACCAAGGGCTTGAGCATTGTTAAAAGACGAAATCAAAGAGAATCATTTTACACACCGACAAACAAACTACCAAAAAAAAAACCATTGAGAATTTTTTCCAAATCCTCATCAAGAAAACCATATTCACTCTAAACAATTCTTACTTTAGTTGATACTTAACAACTATTTATTTCCTAAAAATAAGATAAAGCTCTGATATTTACAATCCAAAAATTAACATTGCATATTCAACACACAACTTATTAAAACCATTTCAGTAGCATATTGACAGGTAATAATTTCATACTAACATACATACACGACTCCAAGACTACTAGATAATAAACCAAATTAATTCATCGTCCAACCTCACCCTCGAATATCTAATCAATTACATATACAATATAGAAGCCAACAATCAAACATATCTACCAGATTTGAATACAACCAAACCAAACTCATGATAGCACAATCAATTACATACACATAATTGGCCAAAAAATACACAAATAAATCAAACAAGTTTAAACAAATCAGTCAAAATCTCATTAATTCAATACTCAATACACGTAATCCTCACATTCTAGACTTCTAGTAGCTAAATATACATATATAACTCACCAACCCAATCACCCATGAAAAGGTAATAACAACAACAAAATAACATACTTAAAATATTAAATTAACTAAAAAACAGAAGCTCAATAATTAATTAAAAAAAGACACACTTAATAAAAAATAAAAAACAGCAATTAATTAAAAACCATAATTAACAGTAAAAACACACGGAGCACTAACGAGATAAAGCTTTTCCTATGGCTTTGGCTTTCACTTTTGTCCTTTGCTTTGACTTGGCATGCATGTTCTTGATTATCTGGGTCAGCCATGTGACACTACTTGAACTCTAGAAGATGAGAAATCTGACTTCTCTTTTTACCAAACTAAACTAATTAAGGAAGAAAAAAAAGACAAGAAAATGGTGAAAATGCTATGCGGCACGGGTTCAATTAGTGTTCAAAATATTATGGTGAAGTGACCATACAGGCGTACAAAGCTAGATGACAAAATATCATTGTTGACCGTTCTAAACTAGATGGCAAAATATATTTATTGCTCGTTAGTGATGGGTAGGTTTGATATTCGGTTCGACCGGTTTCGTTTCGATTTATGATGAAATAGATTCGGCAAACAATAAAATAAAATATTAGTCGACTAGTAGTAATAAACCTAGACTAACAAAATAAAATATTAGTCTAATCTATATCTATATATATCTATATATCTTTATAAAAGTGTAGAATAACTAGTAAAGTGTTTTTCTATTTTATGTAAAGACATTTATCTTAATTTTGAATACTACATTATTATACATTAATTTAATATGAAGTTAAAAAATTACTAATTTTAATAATTATTATTATTTTATTGTTGATTAAAATATCCAAGAGTTTTATGTATTTCTAATATTATTATTTGTATATTATTATGTATATTATTATTAAACATAATATGAATATTACTGATGATATCATAAGATTCGTCACATCATAATAAATAAAAATGGTATAACTTTAGACTTTATTTTAAAATAAAACTAGAACAAAATATTTTTGATTTAACTTATGATTAAAATATCTATATTTATATAACTTCTAAAAGTTTAGATAAAACGCCCCTCTTTTTTATTTTTTAGCCAGGCATATTATTTCGAGCTAAAATTAATTATATGCATCTTATTATTATCTTTATTATCACAATAATTATTGACTCTATAAAACTTGAAAAAAAAATATGATTTATCTTATGATTAAAATATCTATATTTATACATCTTCTAAAAGTTTAGATAAAATCAACGATTCTTTCATTTTTTATTAAGAACATATTGTTCTTTCAACTAAAATATTTCAACTAAAATTAAGTATTTGCATCTTATTATTATCTTTATTATCACAATTATATTGATCATTAGATTAATAAATGGTAAAGAGATACAAAAGAACAAAAGAATCATTAGTCATATATGCTTAACATGCAATTAATTCATTATACTAATAATGTACAATTCAATACAATTAATTATTTTTTGAGAAAAATTAACTCTTTGAATGGAGTTACATCGGCCTAGCATTACTATTTGGAGTTGCAAAATAATATTCAATTCATTATTTGGGTTACATATAAGATTCAATACGTTATACTAATAATTAATATAATTATGATAAAAAAATAATAATAAGATGCAAAATAATTAATTTATATGTCTTATTTAACTTATGATTTAATAAATGTGATAGCTAGAGATGATTGTTTAGCACCCATTTTTATTAGAACTAAAATTAAAATTATTTCTTCAAATGAAAATAATTACAATTGGTCATTATGTCTTCGTTTTACAACATGATAGTAATAAATATATCATATATCTGATTGGTTATTAATTAATACTCCATCCGTTCCAATTTACTTGATCATGGAGGTAAAAAATACTTTATTAAGGAGTTGAGTAATATTATTAATATACCCTAAAAGTACTTTATCAAAGAATACTTTAGTTAATCATGAAAATGAAAAGTACTTTATTAAGGGACAAAAGTGTAAAAATCAAGATAAAGTTGGATTGAAATCCTTTATGATGAAGTAAAAAGGAAATGAAATTTTTTTCTTTGTATGATTAATTAAATTGGAATGGAGAGGGAGTATTGAATGAAAATTGAAATATATATTTCCTAATAAAAAGAATTATTAAATTACTTTAATATGTAAGTAATCCAATTTAAACATTATCGTTCTTGAGAAGGCATAAATTGAAGAAAAATACTTTATTTGTTGTTATTGTCGTATATCTTGTTCTTCTGACATGATATAACAAATATATCTGTGAGTTATTAATTAATATTGAATGAAAAATTGAATCACATTAAATAACATATAATTAACTTTTTATATGGAAACCCGATTATTCAATTTAGATATTTGATTATATATATATATAGGATTAAATTTGTCTAATTATCGAAAAAAGCAAAAATGCTTTATTAAAGTATATATATATATATATATAGTGACAATTATTTTTGCTTTTTTCGACCTAATTAGGCTAATAATTATATAAAATATTATTTGTGCATATGCAAAAGTAAAAAACTATTCAATATACTAGCACTCCTTATTCATTTATATACAAGATCTATATATAGAAAATATGAATGTTATAGAGTATTTAAAATCTAAGATTGAAATCAATAAAATATGAAGTAGTAATATAATATTTAAGTTTTAATGGCAGTATAAGTATAACAAACAAAAAAGGCACTCCTGATATTAACATTCATTACACGTTCATTATTAATTTATTACTTGTTTTTTTTAGACATGAGGATTAATATTATATATATTAGAATGTTATTTGATGATATTAGGTGTAACCTATCTAATTAAAGTTATATATCAGTGTGCTTGATGATAAAATAATTCATAATTTTATATAAAAATAATTTATTTTATGGAAAGAACGATATGAAGATATGCTTAAATATTGCAAATAATAAAACTAGAATTCAAGAAAGCAAAGTGAACAAGAAATAATAATAAATGAAAAGCAAGAGATTGTTTAATTTTTCGAGACAAATGAAAAAGAAATGATAATTTTAAATTGATATTTTTTTTAAGAATTTAATAAATAAGTTATCCAATGTATTAATTAGTCGAGTTGTCACTGTCGATTTATTGCCCCATTTTTTCTATCTATTTATTTTAAAAATTATATAAAGATATATTTTTATACCAGTAGTAAAATGCATTATCCGCATACTAGTACTAGTAAATTTGGGTATCCAGTTTAGGTTTGAACTTTGCTTTCAATTAGGGTATTCGATATACATTTCCTCTCGATTCCAGTACAGACAAAGTATTCCCTTCGAGTCGTTTCTACATGTATGTTTGTACTCGAATATGTGCCTAGCCGAGTTGCTAGTTAGCTCGATGTATAATCGAGTCGATTCGAGTATAGTTGAACCCGAACCCATTCGTTTCTATTATAACTCTACTTGTGATTTACATGTCTAATACAATAACGAAGCAAAATTTTGTCGTAGTAAATGACTTGATATGGATCAATAACTAAAAATATAAAAATTTAAGAGGGGCATATGACATACTTTTTCGAAAAATGAATATAATTTTTTGAAAAATTAATACTATAATTCTACTCTTTTTTTAAAAAAATTATAGATGCGTGGAGGGTGCCTCCCTTTTTTGCATCTCCCAGTAGTTCAACCATTGGCTTAATATTAGTGATCTTCAAATGATTGGACTTTTCATGCTTAAAAACATGTTTGAGTGAAAACTGTCCGAATGATCTAATTTTTTTTTGAGCTTCCTCTCTTGTCGTGAGGAGACGAAGTTTGAATCTCGTATAGGGAGAGAGTTGAAAATTAATGTAATAATGTATCGAGGAAAAAAAAACATGATTCGGTAACATTGTTTTTTTAACGAGAGACTCAGCGACCCCATTGCCTCTTCAGTGTGCCTTGGGTAAACCCTCGGGGCCCGGCGCCAATAGGCTCCGGACGTGTATGATAATCGCAATAGCCCGAGCCTTGTGTGACAGGCTAAGTTTTGGTGTAATCCATTCATGGCCATGACATTTCGCTCTTTCAAAATGAGTGGAGTAAGCGGCGGGTTGAATAACATTGTTTTGATCATTATGTAGGGGGTCATTATTGTATTTAATTTGATAAATTAAAATTTCATTAAATAAAATCACATTACCATTATTATTATTATTAAATACTCCTTAATTACGAGAATTTTGTTTACTAATACATTAAAAAATAAAATTATATTGGTATTCAACAATGTCGCTTCAAATTTTGATTTTGAGCAAGTCCTATACGGCTATGTTAGTAATCCTATATCGTTGTTGGCACAAAATCTTTTCCTAATTATCGAGTAACTAGAATAATCCATTGTGAGGATCTTAACCTGTAATTAGAATAATTGACGTATCCTCAATTACGTCAATTACCCCAATTAATAAGACTTACCCAGATTGATAATTCACTCGTTCACACAATGACAAACAAAAGGAAAAATTACGGGAAGAAAAATAACACAAGCAATTTATTCTGGTTATCAGGTTAAAATTATGCACGAAACTAGCACAATGTGGTTCTCAGTTAAGCTATCTTTTTAAGACTTCTTTTATGTATACAAGTTAGAATAGTTTGGGGGTAGTTGCCATTTAAATGGGATGAAACTATAATTGATTAGATCAGAAGAAGATTTGCATATTAAAAACTAGAGATGCATATCGAGGTACAAGATTAAATATGATAATTCATATCTCAAAAATATATCACCTCCCGATTGGCTTTAATTGGCATTTTAATTTTTTGAAATTAAACTTTGACCATCAATTATTAATTATTAAATTTATTACAAAAATATAAAATTTATATAATTGGATTCGTCTTTTAAAATACTTTTACAATATTAATTTTTTAATAATATAATTAAAGAGTAATCGAAGATTAAAGATTTTTCTCGACTAATTGTGTATGCCCAAACCATAATTGTTCATCCTTGACTAAGAGACGCATCAAGTCATGAGCAAGTTCCACACCTTCTTGACAAGCCAATAAATATGTTAGAGAATGAAGAGACCTACTACTACTAGTATACTCAGAATAAAGAGACTGGATGAAAACGGATTGAGGAGTCTCTTGTTGAGGTCTTGGGTTAACATGTAAGTTGAGAAAGACATAAATTTCGCCATTGGCGACACACCCTTTTGCATTCTACAACATCTTCGAGCACCACTCGAAGCATGAAAGTTCATGTTGAGAGTTCTTACTACACACGAATTCAAGACTTGTATTTACAGTTTCAAGTAAATTGAACGATTACATATATAGCATTTTAGACTACTATATAGTACGATTATGCCTCTAAAAGAGCATGAAAGTTCAATTAGGTTAAAAAAGTTCAATTAGGTTAAATTTATAATTTTTTTCAACTTTTCATGTTTTATCATTAAAATTTGAATGTTCCCCGAATCATTCGAATCGACCTCAAACCTTTGATTGAATCGAACTTTGCTTTTTCCGATTCATTCAGACCTCGAGATGGAAAATATCTCATGCAACTACTAATGATCCGGACTCCTCTCTTACATGATGTGTCGTTCAAGAGAAATCTTGCGTGCAGGTCAATTTCAAAATACACTCATAATTATTAAATTGCTTTCTATATTATGGAAATAAAGGCAATATATGATTGCGAACCAAAATCAAATTATTGATGGAATCCTTTCATAACTTAACATATTCTGAATTCACAAAAGAAGAGAAAAAGAGAAAATCATACCTAAACTAGAAATCAAAATAAAAGATAGCCAATACTAAGCCTATCGACCGTTCCAATATATATATGATACGAGTATTGTTGTTCCTTGAAAAATCAATCATCATATCTTGTACGGCAATTGAATGGACCTCCAACAAGCGTGGTGGAATTTTTTGGTGACAATCTTACATTGTCACAACTAACCTTAAGTACATTCTTTCTGTGATCGTCAACATCGTCCACCGTTACTCGGAACCTGATTTTGAGTAGGGTCTCATCTATATTCAATTTATTGAAATTCACGGACGCCCATGGATTCGTACTTTTTGTTGTCTCGTTATTGAGTGTCACCTCTAGCGTCTTCATGGCGTTGGTTTCTTCGTAAAAAGGTTCCGAAGTGCCCGACCAAAGTAATTTTTTACCCGTAAGTATTGTAACTATTCCTCTCCGGTAATTCAAGTCGAATTCTTTTTTGTTGTTCATGCTGAATTTAAGCCAACATGAAGCCTTGGTGTTGATCTCCGAATCTTGAACATGAAAATTATAGGCCTCTAATTCAACCAAATTTATATTGTATTCGGCAGTTTTTTTGTTCCACTCCTCTTGATTTGACGACTGCAGCAAAAAAACAAAAAGAATGATTCCCCCAATAAAAAGAATGAATCCCCCAATCCAAAGCATCCCCTCCATACGAGTTAAGCAGTCATCCCTCGATGAATTATTCATCGTCTCTATATCCATGATTTAGTTATCATGAGTTACGACTACTGTTTATATGTAAGGGGAAAGAATCGATTTGATTGGAAACACTACATACGTATATATGTAGTATTAAGTGATGTAATGTGGTGAATTTTGGCGTAACCCATAGATATGGTTCCATATAAATATCTCATATATAGTACTAAGGAATTCCTAATCATTGCAGGATTCCGTTAGAATAATTGTATGAATAAGCTATTCATAATCTCTTACTCATTCTATTACTAAGCTTTTGATGTGTCCTTGGACTCCTTACTCAACTGCAAAATCAAATTTCGATTCGTAAGACTAGTTGGACTAGGGAACCGTCGATTCGATCTTTTATTTATAAAAATTATATGGAAAAAAAGTAAATTAATAAGTTGTATATTATTGGACGACTATGGAAGCTAATTTATAAAAGTACAATCACTAATCACTAACATATATTTCGTATAAAAGTTTAATTAATATGATTGATGAAATCAATATGAAATGCTTATTTTTAAAAATTTGTCGGACCTTAATATTGTGAATGAATTTTTTTTATGAAGGCGACCAATCATGATGGTTAATTATTGAGAATGAACGTTGATGAGCAAACTACTATTTTAATTATTAGGAATATAGAGGATCATTATAATATTTATTAGATTTTGTAAAGTCTAAAAGTATGAAGGATATTTTTATCATAAAAACTTCATCGACTACATTTAGTAAATTTTTACGACTGTATATAGCAACTACGTTTAATTTATTGTTTCTTAACACCGTAAAAGTTCTCACCATCCTTAATTAAATATTGTCAAAATCGTCCACCATTTATTGATGTTACGTATGAATAAATTTAACACTAGAAAACTTTCTAGTTTTTCTTTCAAAATTGACGACAATTAACTCAATTGTCATAATACGAGCAACTACTAATAATCGAATCTGTCATATACCCATATTATTTCCTCAAACTACATTATAATGAATGATCACTTGCTCCTTTATTGCATGATGTGTCATTACGCTATTCTTATTAGGATAATGTCAGGGGCCATTTCGATAAGAAGCCAGAATAGAATATCGCGTCCGTTGAAAATTAGGTCAGATCACAGTTTATTTATTTTGGTCGATATCCATTAGGAACGGACCGAGGGCGCCTACGATAGGCTTTAGACCTTTGTCCAATATACCTATCGTGGTCCAAATATTACAAGACGCTTTTCCGCCTCGCTTCTCATGCGCATTTTTACGTGAATCATCTGCCAAAAATTAAGATCTTGTTTGAGGATTCAACGTCGATTTTGATTTTGCCCAAGCTTTTCAATTTTGAGTCTCAATTATTATTCAACACAAAGGCCGTGATGATTTGTTATGTATTTGAGCCTTAATTGTTTTTTTAGGTAAATTCGATTTCTGTTGAAATGATGATTTGTTGATGAATCTCGGCCTCGGTGTTTTAAAAAAATTGATTTTTTATATTGAATCCATTCTATTATTTTGATTTGTATCTGTTTTATGTTGATTTGGATTTCTACATTTTTTTATTTCAATTTCTATATGTGTTTTATTTTTTTATTTTCATATTATTTATGTTAATCAATTTGTAAATGTTTGAATTATTGATTTAGGGTTTTAGATTTAGGGGTTTTTTTTTATTTGATTTCGGACGGATCTATCGAAACGGTCAGGACAGTCTTCACCGAAATTTGCTCGGATCGGTCCGGTCCAATTTTTTATCCGGTAGAGGTTAGGACCGGTAACCTAGCGGATCCGGTTCGATTACTGCCGTTATCGGACAAACCGGACCGGTACTTGACCATGATGAGAACTTTTGTCTTTATACTTCTTTATTTTTTCCGTCACTTTTGAAAATATGTTTATAAATGTTACACCTTTTTTTGTGATGCCTGAAGCACATACCTATATTTTCGGGAACTTAACTCAGTTGAGTTAATATGAAAATATTTGAATATTTAAAGTCATCCAGAAGATGGATTCGCAGTTCATTTGCATTATTAGACATTTATTTGCATGATCATTTATTATTGTCAGTATATATGCAAGTCCCATCAGTAATATATAATACATGTTTAGTTCTAAATTTATTTTATGTTTTATGTGATTGTATGATATATTTATTTACTTATTACTTGGTATGAGACATTTGAATTGTTTAGTGTAAGTTGACATAAATCTTACATATCTTTTTTGTGGATTATTTACTATTGATGATCTAAATATTCATGATATTACAGAAGATTCGATTATAGTTTATAGAGACCCTAAAAGAGTTCTAAGTTGAATAAATTATCATGAATAAGTTAGAACAAGAACTCTCGTAGAGTTCTTAGTTATTAAACAAGATGTTTATAATCAGATTTGGAATCAAATGTCTTATAAAAGTATATACAAGCTAATTGGGCATGTAATTATAAATTCATACGTTTGTATAGTTCTCAATTGTCAAACAAGGTGTCTACAATCGGATTTGAAATTAAATACCTTGTAAAGATATATGCATGATAATTGTACATGTAAGTATAAATTCATATCATATTTGATACATGATAGAAATGTTTAGTCTCAATTAAATGAGATTCATAATTTAGTATTTCGTCCGGAAGACATGAATTTGGTCTTGAAGTACCAATTTTAATGTATATCATACAACCGATACATGATTGCATAATCATGGAATATTGACAAACGCTTGTAAAGTTATTTAGATATTTTATTTGAATAATTTATCGATGATCGTCGAGGAGATATGATATACAATGATACAATGATGATCTCGTGAGAATCACGATATACGTGTACTCTTTCCCTTTACTAAGTTTTTTCAGCGAGGTTTCTTGTTAAGGTTTTTAATGAGACAATTTCATGAAGCATATCTAAAGATAATATAATATTTTATTTTACTAGGTTTTTATCCCACAGAATTTTCCTAGTGACTACGTAAACAAAGATGGTTATACAAATTACATGTAAAGATTGGGAGAAAAGTTTATGAAAATGACAATTTATGTTTATGACTTAAACATTATTGAAACTCTGAGAAGAGCTTTCAAGAGTTGTAAATTTCTTGAAGAAAGAATTTGAGATGAAAGCATTGTTGATAAAGTCCGCATTAAGTATCCCGACAATTATAATATCACCACATGCAAATAATGGCCGGTAATACCAAGAGAAGTCTGAAAATTATTTGGTCGAAATATCATGTAAGTGTTATTGAAGTAGTGATATATATTAGAGATATCAACACGAATGCATTGGAATGAAGTTAAATATGTATTATTAGGGATATAAAATTGTTCCTAGTGAACATATTTCAATTTATACACAATTGATTATGCGAATGTATAATACTCATATGATCTATATTGAAAGATCACATATATTGTATGTCCATTTATTAGTAGTGACGTATTTCATGGTCATGTATTAAATGAACTATATCAATATCATCATCCAAACACCCAGAAATCTTGAAATGCACGAAGAAAATCGTGAATGTATTTGGTTGGGGGATATGATCCATCAGATCCATATTACTTAGTGATTTATTATATAAAAGTTGGCCCCGACGATCTTTATGATAATAATGTACATGTATTGCATAGTTAAATAACTGACATGTCAAATGAAATAGAACAAAATATATTGGTGTTCTTCTCTACCCATGATCTTCAAAGGAATGGGAAAATCGATTTTCAGCAAATTTGATCTTGTGATAATCTAGCATATATATTCACTAAATCACTTCCTACCTCAGTATTCGAAAAGCTATCCAGAAGTATAGGACTACGTCAATTAAGTGGTGTCAAGTGATGTTTGTGGTCATGGGGGAGTTAATACGCGTTGTACGCTTTTTCCTTAATCAAGGTTTTGTCCTAAATGGGTTTTGCTGATAAGGTTTTAATGAGGCAACATTATAAGCGTACGTTAAGAATAATGCACTTTTTTTTCTTTAGCAGTTCTTGTTGAAGGTAGACATCAAGGGAGGAGTGTTATGGAAATAATGGATATCTTGACTTGTCAAGCCCAAAGTCGTCTTGTTTAACGAAAGGTGATGACTTGATTAAGAATAAATTAACTCTTGTTTGCGAAATTAAATGCATATATACATTATATTATAAAACTTATAAATAAACACCTTTGTAATGTATTGAAATAAAATCTATTCTCCTCCTACTCTCTTATTCTCTCTATCTATTTATAATACTCACAAATTTTTTGCAACAAACTATAACAGATAAGCTTCTAAAAAAATAGGCAAAATGGGCAAGTGGCATTAGGTCGGTCAATTACTTTTGGCCAGATTTGAATTTTATTTTTATTTATTTTTTAAGCGCTTTATCCAGCAGATAAAGAGCTCTCAGACAAACAACAATGCGAGAAACAATATACACACGCCCCAAATAGTGTTTTTGAAATGCGAAATGATTATTTTATCCACAGACATAATTTTTTATAAAAGCTACTGCACTTACAAATAGGGGGCAAAATAGACACATTTCACCCTCAATTTCTTACTGTTTGAGAACTAATGCTTATTGTTCAGATCCCTCTCCCTCAATATATAAACTCCTAATTTGGAATTAAAATTGGTATTGGATACCTACTAATTTATGGTCTCCTAATTTAATTTGAATTCATACAAACTTACACCGCCTTATTAGCTGTACATGTTGAGAGTTCTTACTACACACGAATTCCAGATTTGTATGTACAGTACTACCGTTTCAAGTAAATTCAACTTCCTCGATTATTACTTACTAAAATCACATAGCATTTTCTTTGGACTCTTATTAGTTACGATTTTACATCTAAAATAGCTTGAAAGTTCGATTCGCTTCAAAAAATTCGATTCAAAATTCGATTTAATGTAATTCGAACCAAATTCAAACCACATTTTTTAGTCAACCGAACTATACATAAATTTATAATTTTTTTCTTCCTATTTTGTCATTAAAATTTGAATATTCACTTCGAACCTCGATCTTTGCTTTTCCGATTCATTTGGACGATGAAGAATATGTCGTAACTAAGGAATATATCTACACTAAAAAGCTTGGGTCCAAACTTCTTTTTTGCACCAAAAAATTGTTAAATGCAAAAGATAAAACACTAATTTTCACACCGATTAATAAAAAAAAAACTACAGGCTTTGATCTCTAATCAACTGATATCTATGATATGATGAATCAGAAAAAACATAAAAGAAACCTGCATTCTACCATGTATCCTTAATATAATGACAACTTAAGATGTTATTGCTGCTTTCTTCCATCAAAACTAATATACAAAACAAACCTTCCATCAGTTCTTGGATGAGTTTCTTGAGCAGATAAATGAAGACAGCAGCAGACCAAACTCCAAAAAAAAGAATGATGTTTGACAATTTATCCTCATAACATGTAAAATCTCCTCTTTTATGACACATCTACAGCGACACGCCAAGCAACAACTACAAACAGTTGATTAAAGTGTATCAAATCAGAGAAAATAATCTGGAGTCTTTCGTGTCGTGTCAGGCTCAATTTGCCGAGGTGCTGGGTCAAATTGAAGGAAATTCTGATCCATGTTCTCCCCGATTTCCAGTATTGCAGCCATGTTCCCACAGCGATAGCAGTAATTAGGAGCACTAAATACCGTCACTACATTCTTCTCCTATAAAATATAAGCCAGAACCATATAACGATACATTGCATAGTGAATCATTTGAAAAGGCGGAGAATAATCTATTACTTAATTGTGCACAGACCTGACACCAATTATAACCCTCCATGATAAGCTGATGAGCTCTTGAAATCAAGCTCAGCCCATTTGTATGGTTGAATTGAGCAGCTATATCTTGTCCAAATGTGTATCCGGCTCCACGAGGTGATATACCCCATCCACAACGATCATCTGGATCAGACCACAAGAGATCACACATGGGTCCTTCATGGGGCACCTGTGGATCCATAACACAGTGGTAAACAAAAACTAGAGAAGAGGTCGAGATAAAAAAAAATAAAAAATCAGACGAATGAAGTATTATAAAGAACAGAGTAAAATGAAAAGACACACATCATCATAATGTCGATAGCTAATCTGTTGACCGGTCAGCATAACATAGTGAAGTGGCATTTATACCAGAAAGAAAAATACAGGATACAGTCTCAAATAATTACCAGATATAAAAACAATATAGAACTGAACCTGACAGCTTTACATGTGGGCATAGAATTACACACAGTAACAGATTGGCCTAACATAATTGCATAACAGATGAACTTTACACTAGAATTACCCTCTTACATGGTGGGGGAGATTATGAGAGAGCAAGGGAAGCGATGTCCCTACTCAAATTTAATATATTTACATCAGATGTAAAATTATTAGTTCATTTCCTCAATAAAATAATTCACCCCTCCTAATTTTACTTTTCATTGAAAATTGCTTTAATAATGGCCCAGCCATTATTTGTTCAAATTCCGCCACTGCTCTTACCTCCTGTATGCGATCTAAGGCTCGAATATTGTCAAGCGTATCCAGAGATGGTGAAAGGCCGCCATGCAAACAGAATATCTGAAATGCAGAGGAAGATAAAGATTATCTAAAGTGATCATCCAATAATCTGAAATGCAATGACATTTCAAAACTGAGAGAGCACACACCTGACTCTCAATGAGTGCTGTCAGGGGTAAGTAATCAAAAAGATCAGTGAAATACTTCCAAACATTGGCATTGCCATACTTCCTTAGGCATTCATCATAGAAGCCATAACTGAAATGATCAAAATATTGGTTAATTAAGAAATTTAAGATTTTAACTCACAGATGAATCCTATAGGGATGTAATCAATGCAGAGTAAACAAACACTGAGATGCAATAACATAACTATTGCGAACTACTAATTGAAAGACAAATCGTTTCTTGCAGAACTTAGGCACATTATGAGCATGTTGAGATAAAAAATGATTGAAGAGGTAAATGAAATTGGGAAACTAGCTCTTCCTCTCCAAACAAGAATAACTTTCTTCATGTTCCACAAAATGAGATAAAAGTACAAGTAACCAGCTAGACAAGGGTTTTCAGCTACTCGGAACAAAGTTTACATACACTTGAGTAATTTGGCGACTCTCATGGTTTCCTCTAAGGATAGTGATTCTATCTCTGTAGCGAACTTTCAGAGCCACCAGAAGTGTGACTGTCTCCACAGAATAGTACCCACGATCTGCATCATGTGAACAGAGAAGGAAACATCAATATATTAGAAAGAAAAACAGTATACTTATAAAAAAATTAAGAACTTAATTTATCTTGCAAGAGCATGTTACACACACAGCAAAAGCAGATGGATCACATTCAAACAAAAAAAAAATGTTTTGGCTCCTGGCATCTACAAGCTTTTCAGGTATACTTTGAAACAAAAAATACAAGCTTTTTATGCTTTCCGAAATTTGTAAAGAATTGCTTCTTCAGTTAAAAAACAGAAGAGTCAAAATAAAAACATATCGTAAAGACTATTGATGCTGGCTAAATATGTGCCATCTAACGGCCAGAGAAGTAAAATGGTCATTCAATTGGACCCACTTTGAGGCATCAGTTCAAGAAATACAGGATAAAAAATTACAGAAACACAACATACATCAGTAAAAGATAATAGCTCATCGATAAATGAACAATGCATGCATTGCACGCTTAGGAACGTGTCATCAGCAAATGAATGCATATGATCAGCCCAGGTCTTCAACTGAAACAAAAGAGGAATTCTTCCATATTTATATGAATAACATGGATCAAACATGCTAAATAAGAAAGTAAAAATACACAGATTGCGTCAACTACGAAACCGCCAGCTTCAGAGTTTCATTAACTGCAGCTCAGCAATAATTCATTATCAGTGGAAGTCTTCAACCAATTCAAAAGAGGAAATTTTTCCATATTCATATGCACAACTAAGAAAAATAAAATTGCGGCGGATTGTGTTAACTGCACAAACGTCAGCTTCATTGTTATGTCAATTGTAGCTCACTATTAAATCATCATCAGCTGCAAGCCGAAAGTGCAAACTGCTGAATTTGAGGGGGAGTTACAAAAGAGAAATTATATATATGCCAATTTCTTTCTCATTTGGCAAATGCATAGTTTTTAAGTGTTTATGTGAGCAACAAGAAGTTCATTGGTGAAAGGTTGAGCAAGACCCATCAGAGCATTTAATGTAGTCAGGCACTCAGGCATATATATATAAGTAACACAGATTATACACCAATCAAATCTTGCGACAATCAATATTATAAAAACGCGGCCAGGCACTAGGTCCAATCCATCCCATTCATCACTTTATATCACACTTAACATCAAATAACATTATTGAATTACAAGAGGAGATGTGAGGGACAAGAACGCGCAATTAAACAAAAGACTCAACATCAAAATTATCACAGCATTCAAGACAAGACAATTCAATTTGAGAACTGGTGCCAATCAATTAACAAAAATCAATATTCATTAAAAAAAAACATAATCTCCACACAATACCAGCTGAAATGCTGAATCTGAAAAGCTCGATAATTAACATTTAACAACAAAATAACATACAAAACTAAAACATTAATTGAAAAAATTAATAATTATTAACAAAACCATAATCTCCACACACAACTAGCTCAATCTGAGAAGCTCGATAGTTAATAACAACAACAAAATAACATACAAAATTAATAAATTAATTAAAAAACAAAAATCAATGACCATTAAAAAAAACCATAATCTCCACACACTACAAGCAGAAATGGTGAATCTGAGAAACTCAATAATTAACAACAACAAAATAACATACAAAACTAATAAATTAACATAAGAAAACAATAATTATTAACAAAAACCATAATCGCCACACACTACTAGCTGAATCTTACAAGCTCGATAATTAACAACGACAAAATAACATACAAATAACATAATACACGCATCCTAGTATAGCTGAATCAGCAAGACTCACCAACATAATCACCCATAAAAAGGTAATTAGTATCAGGAGAGCTTCCTCCAATACGAAAAAGCTCGAGGAGATCGTAGAATTGTCCATGAATATCTCCACAAACAGTGACTGGACATTTCACAGGCTGCACATTCCACTCCTCCACCAAAATCGCCCGCGCTTGATCGCACAGCAACCGAACCTCCCCCTCACTCAACGCCTTGCACTCCATCAACTGCGATATTTCCCGATCTAGATCCGCTTGTCCCGGCATTTTGTCCACTTTTTGTTGATTTTTTCCCTCTTTTCAGATCCAAACTGGACAATCTTTTTGGGATCCACTGAGTAATAATTTTATCTGATCTGAAAATTCCAAATATGCAACAATTAAATAACACAACATAATAATTAAATAACATGACATAATAATTAAATAACATAACATAATAATTAAATAGCTATAAATAAATAAATCAATTTTTCAATTCAATCCCCTTTAAAAAAATTAATTAAATCAATAAAATTTATTTTTGCCTGTTTATCAAACGAAACTGGACAATCTATTTGGGATCCAGTGAGTAATAATTTTATCTGATCTGAAAAATCAAAATATACACTGATTAAATAACATAACATAATAATAAAATAGCTACAATTAATCTAAAAAAATAAATCAATAAAATTTATTTTTTCCTATTTTTAAAACAAAACTGGACAATTTTTGAGATCGAGAGAGTAAAATAATTTTCAGTAATCTGGAAAAATAACACAAATTAAATAACATAAATTTAAATAACGAATTAAGTAAAATGAATAAAAATTACTTTTTCCTGTTTTCAGATCGAAACTGGACAATCTTTTTGGGATGGATTAAATAACATAATAAAAATAACGAAATATCTAAAATGAATAAAAATAAATAAATAAAAATTATAGTAATTTCTCTACTAAGAATAATTTAAAGTGATTTAAAAAATAATTAAATAGCTAAAATGAATAAGCCAAATAATTAAATAATTAATTATTAAGGCATATGTATATTTGAAGAAAGCTTTTACCGAGATTCGATAGAGTATTAAATATACAGAAATTGTGGGAATTAATTTGTTTTGTTTCAATTAAATTGTATTTATGAGGTGGTTTTGTAATGAATAAGGAAAAAAGGAGAAAAGTTTGATAGTTAGAAATTGTGGGTGTATATAAAAGATGAGGATGTGTGTGGATAGGATTTTCGTATAAGGGACGGATAATTTGATATTGAAATAATAAATATGTATTACGGAGTATTATTTCATTAAAATTTTATAAATTAATATTAAATTAATAAATTTGTTAGATTCCGACTTAAGGTCAGTTAAAAATTATAAAAATTGATAAAATAATAAGTTAATTTTTTTTTTTGAAAATCCTTTTACAACATAGGTGCTAAAAAAATCATAAATTAATCATTCTTAAAAGTTGAAAAAATAATTATTACAACTTAATTAAAATACTCCTTTATAAGAATGAGAGATTAACATAAATATTGTATTAAATTAAAAAGCATCTGGGCTACATGTTTATGAATTCTGATGTAAAATAAACATGATAATAATACTAAACTTAACACATAATTAATTATTATAACTAATATGGAATTAATAAATATTATTTCTTCATTATCATAGCAGCATTTAAATCTTTGGATCAATCTCAATAAATTTAATAAGCTATTAAATGTACAGGTCTTCATGTTGTTAAAAACTCTTTAAATAAATAAATTATTAATTTATTGAAGTAAATTAATAACTTCTACAAATTAATAAATTTTGTGGAGTCGATAATATTAATTTATGGAGTTTTTTCTTGTATTACTTTGATGCAGTGTTGATACAGGGTATATATATTTTTTTCTTTTTTTAATTTAGATAGCGATTGTTCTCCTACGTTCCTAATTTTTTTACTGTGTGAATATTATGGAGTATTTATTATTTATGTTTTGTTTTTTTGTTTTAAATTGAAATTGGAAAAATAGGGATTGGATAAAGGATGACAGATGGAGGTGGAAGGTTAATTAATGCCCAAATGAGAGTATATCGAAGAAGTTAACTGTTTGTTCCAACTTTTTTGGCTGGCATTAACTTTGAGTTTACAAACATCCCCATATCTAAAAACAAGTTCAATTTTAATTTTGTTGATTTCACTTTTTAATTTTTCTTTGGTTATGGATTAGGTTACGACTTACGAGTACTCCATTCTTTGTTGCGACATTACTCATTTACCCTGCATAAGGCATGTGATGGAAACTCGTGATATTTGTTAATAGGCAGCCAAATAAATTATGTGAATCAGTTTGGGCGATCCGGTTAGATTCGTTACTCAAGCCGAATGGATTCATTATCAAACTAGTTCGAGATGTGTGATTCATAATCGGCTCGACAAAATTTAGTATAATCGAATTAGATTAATCAATCGAAATGGCAAGCGTATAAATATGAGAGTGATGAGCTCATTTCTGCACTTTTAGTTTCAACGTATTTTTCTTGTGCGTGACAATTTTCATTGAATCAATGTTGTATGTCAATTAAGATGCCATTACATTTCATTTTCAGGATAGTTTTACAGGAAATGAAGAAAGTAATAAAAAAAATTGATATCTAGAGAAAAATGAAACGAAGGAAGTACTAATTTTATGTGATTACGAAAATCCTTTGCTCATTATTTATTTACAATCAAGTCTCAAACTGATTCACTTAGTCAAAACCTCAATCAAACTTGAATATAATAAAATCTAGCTCACCTAAAAAATTAATAAAAGTAAGCATTACCTAAAAGTCGGATCAAATAATGATGGATTGGCTTCCAACCACGCCAACGAGTTAATGAACCGATTTTTGAGCATGAAGGTCTGCTCAAATTGGTGTAGTTAGATTAAATGCCTTGGCTACATGATTGTCTTGCTTTTTGAAAAGCTGTGTCATCTTATCCACAAAATTAATGGTCATGTGCTCCTTCGTCTCAAAATATTGACCAATTTGATCTTTAATGATTAAAATTAATCAATTTCCTTAGTTATTGTAGACAGTCGAAATTTATTAAATAAATTTAATTAAATTCGATTTATTTTAATTTGTAAAATCGATTAAATGAAAAATCAATCTACCGCGAGATGCGTGACAATTGGGGTTCAATCGAGACACAATGAAAGTCGAAAAAATGTGAAATGACAGGGTTCCGAATTAAACCCCAAAAATTAATACAATCGAAATAGGGTTTTACATTAATTAACTAAAAATCGGAACTCAAGCGAGGGTTTCGAGTAAATGACCCCAATTAAATGACAATCGAAGCTAGGATTTCGAAAATCCCCCAAATTGATTACATCGATTTCTACTATTTATTTTGAAGTAAATTCCGAGGCTTGGTAAAATGAAGATTCTCAGATTAAAATAAGATCTAATAGTTGGGGCTAATATGAAAATGTGTTTGGCGCAAATCTGGAGCCTTTACGCTTCATGAAATAGAAGCCTGCCTCTTCAATTATCAGGATAAGTAATTCCATAAATATGGTTAAGATCAATCCAGGGTGATTATGGATCGGCCAAATCAGAGAATAAGCGTGAAAGCCTATATATACACATTATGACCGAATATCGCCTCCACGACACGAAAAATATCTGACAAAAAACTCTCAGGGAAATTAGCAAAAACAGCTACATGCGTGATCAGAAACTAACAAAATGATTCCTGATCTATTCGAGAAACAAAAATCTTCAACCGTAAGTCTAAGCGGGGTGCTATAATTTGATGGTGAAGAGCACTTAAAGTAATCTTGACATCGATCCCCGAATAGGCATGGAATTCATGAGTTGGAATTCACCTGCCACCGATGATCTCAGGGATCGAGCTTCCAAAATCCCCGGCCAGGAAATCGATCGTTCGAGTCTCGCTAATAAAATAAATAAAGGATCGAGCCTCTAAATCTTGATCCCTCAACACGAGAAATATAGTACTAAGGCATTCTCTTGATAATCTGCACACATGCGAGATTAGGAATAAACTCGCGAGCACTTGACCCGATCTAATTATCTGAGATGGCTTTTAAGATGAATACCCTCCGGCTAGAAAGCAATCCAAGCGAGTCTAAGTCCAGCGACGAGTCTAGAGACTAAAGATCAAGTCCGGATAGCCATGCGGGTTCTGTTGCTAAGGCTTCCCCGGCTCCCGAACCATATCAAGTCAAAGACCAAGAAGTCAAGGAACTTAAAATCTTACCTTGACCTAGAGATTCTTGATCGAGGATCCTATCGGAGTCTCGCATCAAATTGAGGGAGGCTGTCAAGGCAGAACTTTAGGATCGTATAACTGATTACAAAAAGCACAAATTAAAATTAAATTCGAGGATCGCATGCTTGGTCAGGGCACAAGTCGACCACAAATAGGCACCGAATCAAGGCTTTCGAGGTCGAATCGAGTCGGCGTACCGGCGTCGAAGTGCGTTTAAGAGAAACGATAGGCGATAGTTGGGCGCCACATGGATTGTCATCTTTTTTTGTCTTAGATGAATTCGCCGAATGGGTTTTAGCAGTAGTGCTGGCATGTTATAAATAATATTCTAGCGGTTACAGTTATAATTCACTAGCATCACTTTTATTTTAACCAAAATTATCAAATTAATATGGAATAGTAAATTATATTAACTAGTTTATTTTTAAATTGTAGAAATCCAATACGTTGAAATTAAAAGATACTGCATTGGGTGACATTATATTGAAATAAACTCTCTAAATCCCCCTATACTGATTGCTCAAGTACTACATTATACGAGTATATTTTATCCACATGTTCACATACTGGTACTGTACTACTGTTCCTCTTGCTACACAAAGGGAACTCATTGAGGATTGACTTGAAGGAAACAACATAATTTTTGGGATTTCCTCAACTTTCTTGAACATGAATAATAAGGTCACTTTCATTTGAGTAAACCATGCAAATAAAATCAGTCAAATTCTTGCCTAGTGGAAGCTCCCTAAAATTGATTTTAACCATTGTGAGATGATTAATTTCTTGTTAGAGGCCTAACTAAGCTCTGCCTGGTGGTTGATGAGAGTTGCCTGTCCTTCTGTAGAATAAAAATGGGCAGATCAAAATCACAATTATAAAAAATTATTTCGGTGAATATACGAGTATTAGAGAAGCATACACATTGATAAAAGCACAAAAGGATTTTGTAAAAAGTATAAAATCGAACATAGAATACTAGAATTGTCAATTATTGTCAATTAATTTTAGAGTCAATATTATAATCTGAATATTTGATCTTTAGCAATGATTGGATAGTCAAAATTTAGATCTTTATTTCAAAAATCTACAAAAAAATAGCTCATAGGTCTTAGCAATAATAATGAAGGTTTCAATTTAAGTTCGAAAGAAGATTATTCCCAACTAACTTCTAAACAATATTTTGAGTTATTTTGAAGTGAAAAGAAGAGTGAAAAGAGGGAAAAGTAAAAGATGGCATAAAAGTTAAGAGTTAAAGTATATATTAAAAGTCTCGTAAATGCAAAGAACAAGAGTAAAATGTTAGCTTTAGTTAAGATGCAGTCTAGAATAATAATTTGAAAGAATAAAGTGAGCATGGTCCATGAAGAATGTGTCCTTTTCACTTTACAAATTGGAACAAAGTATTTTAACTCATATAACTTTTTACTTAAGACAGACAAAAAGATGGATGCTCTATATATGTTGATGTAACAGTCACGTATGATCAACCAATTTACTATAAAATTTTGTATAAGGGCATATGTAATTTGAGAAACAAGAACTCTTATAATGATTTTCAAAAATAGTTATTCAGAAATTTAATTGACGGTTATGTATCATGTATACATGTCGATTTATTATTTACTCATTATATATCATGTGAAGTAATTATATACACCATATTATGTTTTATGGATAACAAATCATTTTTTATGTACACTCATGCTTTGATTGATCATGTAACGTGTATTAATTATTTTAACACAGGATGTTAAAACAATTTATGACCATGACCCACCCCCAAATTCTAAAAACTTTATTTATATCTTATAATTTTCTTTAAAAAGTCAATTATATAAATTATTTTTCCCTTAAGTTTTTATAATTTCTTTAGTAAACAAATAATATTTCTATTTCCCCCAAATTGATCGAAAAAGTGTTCTTTGTTCTGTCTTGATTTGTTGTCGATATATGTAGTTATATGTGATGTAAATCACGTAATCATCCATAATACATGCATGATTAACAATTTTAAAAATCTGGGGATATTAAATGAAACTCAAAAAGATAATGCAAATATAATTATCCTTTTTGAAGTGTCTATATTATCCATAGGGATATTGTTAGACAATATACTAGATTACCAGCCACATGATCTAAAAGTATGAGTTATTTTATGTTATATAGTATTATTTTTCTTTGTATTTATGATGAGTTACATTGTGGGAATATTTGAATAGGTAATTTTTGGCATCTAAGTTTCAAAATTATATTATATCCAATTATCATCAGTATTGTTATATCAAATCAACGTTTCATTTGGACCGTATTAATACAAGTGAAAGTTCTTAATCTAAGATTGAGTTATCTCAATAATTTAAAGTTAGAATTATAATATTAGAGATGCTTAAATCATATATATATCAAGAAAACGAAAATTGAAACTGGCTAGAATCCACCACATTGTAGTGATCAAATTTATGTTGTACAATAATTCTTACATTTCATTTTTCACAATACACTCAATACTCTTTTGTTATTTTGAATTCAATTTGCATGATAATCATTGAAATGTTATTATTATCATGTGTTAAATTTCTTGTCACCCCTTCAATTATCATTTTCAAGTACAAATTTTAGTTATATTATATATATAAAAATAACATTATTAGAAACAAAGCAATTAATTAACAGTATTATTAAGAGAAATAAAAAACCTGTTATGAATAGGATCAGGCCCTCTGGGAACTCTTCTTTTACTAACCAAGTGGAGATCAAATCTTTGGTGCCAAAGTGTATCCTTAGCTTCCGTCGTATGCTCCAACCTTCCAACGTCTTGCATGTCGTCGTCGTCGTCTATCGTTGTCTTCTTCTCCAGTCCTCCATTTTCTAAAATCATCACTACCAAAACTAGGAATAAAAAAACTAACAACGTTTTAAATGGTCTCCTAGAACATATACCATGACTCATATTGCTCATAAATTTTAAACAAGGTATGTAAGACTAGGTGGATTAATGTTATTAGGTCTTGTTTGGTTCAGAAATAAGTGAAGATTAGCTAATATGGCATAAGATATGAAGAGGAGAATTGAATAAGCTTCACCATGGAATTGGTAAGGCTTTTTTTTTACTACATGGGGGTAAAGGGGTGTTGGTTTTCTTTATAGGGTTGAGTGATTCTGTTACTTTAATTATTTGTTGGGGAAAGAGTGAGATGTGATCTGCTTTGGAACGTGATATGGATTATGGAGGGAACAATTTACTTTTATCTGCTATATCCTATATAGCTTTCCTGTTCAAAAATGGTAGCATCTCCCACTTTAGATTTGAGTGTTGTTTGGTACTTTCATGCATACATGTAGTTACAGAGTACAAGTATACCTTACCAGAAATGTCACTGAGTTGATAGATCGACTAGGTGAGCTTGAACACTGCCTGCGAGTCTCATGTTATAATAACTTAGTACGACTAGATTATTATAATAAACTAGGGTGATGCAATAAATACACGTCAATTATGTGGTCATGAATTATTTCTAGTTATTATTGTCATTTGTCAATTAGTATTATGACAAAACTCAATAAAATTTTAAGGCTTAAATTCTTACCGTACTTTAACTTTGACGAACTGGTCAGTTTGCCCCCTAAACTTTTAAAATCGGTCAATTTGCCCCCCGAATTACTCGAACTGCTCATTTTAGGGTTTTCATTCTTTTTTGTGTTAAAATTGACGTCAATCCACTTTTTATGAAGGGAAAAATCGGAATTGTACATATATTGGACTTGTGGGTCAATTTTCAAATACAGAAAAGTAATTGGATCAATTTAATATTTGTATAATGTCATTTTTTTTCTTCATTAAAACTATGATTGAAGGGGTTAATATGACCGATTGCAGTTGGTTAAGTGAGCAATCTGACATATTACAGTTAGTTTAGGGGGCAATCTGGCCGAAAGTATTAATTCAGGGGATAATATGACATATTGCAGTAGTCCAAGGGGCAACCTGACCTGATTGTAAAATTAAAGAGGCAAATTGAACCGTTCCACAAAGTTGAGGGGGCAGCAATAAATTAAGCCCACTACATATATTCAATTCAGAAAATTGAATTATTTTGACTTGTTCAGTAATGTTTGGTTCTTACCTACGATTCAAAAATAATACACCATAATATAAAAATTCGTTGTATAACAAATTAAGACATCAATATGATTAATCATATGAATTGAAGAATCTGAATAAGATTTGACACTTAAACTTTTCGCTGAATAAGAAACTCATTTGCCAATAATATGAAAGTGACAAAGGCGGCTGTAAATCTTGTAATGCCTCTAAAATCTTATTGTGGTATATATTCAAATCATCATCATCAGTAGCTAAAAACACAAACATAGAAGCCTATTCCATGAACGAAATGAATAATATAATGTACATTGATGCACATATATGGAAATTGCTTCATCAAGAAGCATGCCAATCATCTCTATTTTTTCATCTCAATCCCTCAATTCCGAACTTTTTGAATGAAATGATTCCATATGTAACTTTAAATTATGGCCCTGATGGTCCACAAAAATAATATATGCTCAAGAACATGAACCATTGATAGTTGATAGCACAAGTAGTGTTCATTTGAGACTGAAGATGCTACAATAATAACCTCTGTTTCGATATAGAAATAACTATGCAAACCTTTCAATATGTATAAATTTGAATATGGATTCACATCAAGATTAAAAATTGGACGGTTTTTTAGAAATGAAAGGTGTATTTCAATATTACACACATAGTGATCCAGATATCGTCTTTCAAATTTCCGACCACTCCTTGAAGATAATCGTTTAGTTAATCTTCATATTTAAATGAAGTTGACTCCTCTATGTATGCATTTGGTTTGAAGGAGAAAGATTTGGGAACATTTTCGCTCACTTTGCTGCATTTGAATAGACAGTAATTGGTTCTAATGTCCAATCGACATATCTACGAATATGTTACAAAATAATTTATATTTGAAAAGAGATATATTGGAGAATCAAATATTCTCTCCAACCGTAAAAGCTTGTTAGCAAAGCTTAAGACTGTAGAGTAAGCCACGTAGTTGGTAAAAACTATTTCCAAAATCTAGAAGATCATGATGGAAATAGTCACTGATCGTCCATCGTGCACTTCATATAATTGGATGTTTTTTTAGTTTAAAAATAACTGATCTGCCTTGGAACGTGTAAATTCGAGACCCCATATAAAATTTGGATCAGAAAAAAGCGTATTCAGTATCCACATTGCTCCGAATTAGTTTAGATTCAGCATATTTTGCTCGATCCTGGTATGGATCGGGTCCGGGTAGGCCCTGTAATGTGACGGTCCGGTCAATACCTGGTCCGAACCGTACTGATAATTGCAAATTTGAAACAACTCCATGCCTCCCGAGATCCAGACCTAAAATCCGTCCAGAATTTTCACACGGAAAATTCAATTCAAATATTCACTATTGAGATAAGTATTCATGACATCATGAATGAAACCCAACGACATTCATCCTTAGCCCTCAATGCACAGTGTGAGAATCCTACTTCTTGAATCTTAACCCATGACTAGTAACATTATAATTCTCAGCCTATTTAATAAATACAAAAAAAATTAAAGAATACGATGCAACGAGCCAAGGATTTTCCTCTCAACAATGCTTTTCGACGACTCGACTTGATTAGATTGTTCTATTGATAATTGAGCATAACTTGACGTTGAGTTTCATGTTCATGAAATACTTGATCTAGAGTCTAGACTTAGTTTGATATTATGGGCTGGGTCTACGATACGTGAATTTCTTGCGGTCCAAGACCGATCTGTTCTTTTTAATGTAGTTTTCTAAAAATTACTCGAACTATTTTAATAGATGATTATAATAATCTTTGATTTTTTTTATTACATGAGATTCAAATTTAAGACCTCAAAAATTTCTGGCACTAGACCAATTAATATTTTCAATAATTACTTAAACTAAACTAAACATGCATTTTTCATTCGCACATAATAACATGCCTACAGATGCATCTTACCATTACTCAATCCATGAAAACTATGTTCAAAAAATCAAAACACAACAAAAAGAGGCGTCCAAAGTATTTATCTAGTTATTTCATGAATATATACATATTATTAATTTTTTTATTGAAGTAACCCAAAAGAAAAGCAACCTTGACAAAAAAGTACAAAATCCTCCACACTATGAACAATTAAAAAAGAAAAAAGAGTAACAGACTCTATATTCACCAAATATGTCATCTCAATAATATAATGACAATTTTCACCCAATCAAACGTTTCGATCACATATTACATTTTATGTCAATTCTATATTACACGCTAAAATAATGCACTACTATTGTATTTTTGTTAAAAAATAAATTTAATCCTAAATGAGGATCGAGGACCGGAGCGGTTTGGTCCATCAAGGACCCGGAGCCAAAAACTCATTTAGGAGTCAAAATTCGGATAGGATCGGAGCTGGTAAACAGGTAGGTTACAGGTTATCGAGGCACCGGTCGATCGATAAGATCCGGTATCAGAAACCCGAAACTAATTAAAAATTGAACATATTTACAAAATCAAAAATATTTTAAAATCAGCAAATCAAAACGTATCTACATGAATTAAACTAATTAAAAATTGAATATCCCTAAATTCTAATTAAAAAGTGAAAACACAAAAAAATTGAAAATAATAAAGCACAATTAGAAATAATAACACAAAAATTAAAGAACATTTAGAAAATAATATAAAAATTAAAGAACAATTAAAAGCAAGCCACTGCAGGATCGGTTCGAGGTTCCGATCAGGATCGCTTTAAATTTGGATTTTGAATGGAGTTCGATTCGCGTCCATCAGCAGCCTACATAACATACATATCATATCATAATACTAACAAAAATATAAAGCTAGCACAAGTAATAAATAAAATAAAGCATGCGATCAGCGAGGCTCTGCAGAGTATACCCATATTTTTAGTATTTTTCACAAAGAAGATATTCAAAGTACAAAGTCTCTTCTCTTGAGTTTGTACTTACGGTATTCTGCAGACTTGCGTATATAAAACCTCTGCATTAAGATCTCTATAGGCTTTCTTTATATAAACAAAAATACAAAATATCCCTTTTTCTCAAAAACGCACCATAATTTACGTTTCCTTTTGTTTTCAAATATACAAAACAGACCTCAACTCCTTCACCCAATCAATTATATTTCTCAGTTTTGTTTCTTTCTTTCTTTCTTTCTTCGCTTTCGTAAATATTGTACAGTTTTTGAGATTACGATGTATTCTTTAAAAGTATTGTCTAGTTTGAATTTCGATATTATTAGAAAAATATCATCTAGTTTTGAATTTCGATAGTATTCTTGGAAAAATATTGTCTAGCTAGTTTTGAATTCGGATACTATTTGGTGAAAATATATATTAAAATAGGGGTATAATATTTGTGAGTTTGTTTCTTTCTTACTCTAATCGTTTCATAAATATTGTCTAGTTTGAATTCCAATAGTAATATTTAAAAGATATTGTCTAATTTTGAATTCCGATAGCATATGATTGAAAAAATATATTAAAATATAGTATTTTAATGTGTTTTACTATTAACGGGATATTTGGTTCAAATTATATCAAAACTATGCGTGACAATTAAAGTCGTAAATTTTATTATTATTGAAAATCAAACTAAACTGAATAGCTTTTTAGGTGGTGATGGTATTTAAAAAAAAAATATGTTCTTGTGTTACAAAGTAATGCAATTGAATTAATTGAGAGAAACTTGCTTAACTAAGCTGGAACAATTGTTTTTGGTTTAGTAGATCTGTTTATGTTTTCTGTTAAAGTAGTTAGCATCTGAAATTACTGTTTTTCCTTTTTTGCAGGAGATTTATGGTGTTTTTGTAAAATTGAAGAAAGAATAAAAGGTGGTTTTTTTCTTGAGAATTTATTTTGATTAGTCATAATAAAGCAAGCAAATATGAAGAGGTGTAGAGATGATTCGTAAGTGCAATTTTTAATTCTTAATCTCTATTTGTATATTTGTTTTTGAGTAGTAGATAGTGTTTGCGCTCAAACTTTTCGGTTAATTCGAAAATAAGCACTCGCTGTTATCAGCGTCTTATCAGATCACTTCCTTTGTTTAGGTGGGAGGCTTGCTGGCGAATTTAAGGGCATGTTAGTGTTAACGTGTAATGTATATTTGTTTCGAGTTTTTAGGACAAATTATCAAAAGTTGCAAAAAGTAGCAACTTCCATATTTTTTGGAAAAGTATATATAGATACATATGGGATGCTTTTGTGCAAAAATTATGCAAGGTTCTATTTTTAGAGTGTTTTGATAATTAGTGATAAAAACTCAAAATGTGAAAAAGTGGCGGTCTTGCAAATTTCATGTTTTACTTTATTTGGTGTGTATATATATGTGTTATCAGTTGATTTCGGCGTGGTATAAAAGAAGTTGAGTTCTGGTTACTTCAATTAATTTCTGATGTTTGTAACGAGATGTTTGATTATAGAAGGTTCGATTTTTACTGTAGATTTTCCATTAATGCCTTGTTGCTGAATTTGTCACCGTTTGAGTCTCTCTACTAATGTACATGTCAGATGTTTTTAGTTAGCAGTTTCCATGAATGACTGCTCAAGTTTCTCCCTGCGACATTTTGAATTTGGAATCGATCTTGTGTTAAAAGCATGTGTCTATTAGGTTGAAGTCTATCTGTGTTTGGAGTATCTCCATGATTTCGACTCCTTTTCATTTTAAAATTTGAATCTTGAGTTGACGTGGTTGGATTCTGTATTGTGTTTGTTCAGTGGATATGTATTTGTATGATGATTCCTGCAATTCACTCACGTTTGATTATGCTTGGATGATGAAGGTCTGGACAATCGACGATTATGGGTGGAAGCAATGTGCGGAGACTAACTACTACTGATGCCCTGACATACCTGCAATTAGTGAAGGATGTTTTTCGAGATAAAAAGGATAAATATGAAGAATTTCTTGAAGTTATGAAAGACTTCAAGGCTCAAAGGTTTTTTTCCCTTCTTTATTTTTGTTTGAAATTCACTATGATCCTGAAGTTATTAAGTGGAATTTATCATTAATACATTTTGGAAGGACAATTTCTTATTCTTGTTCTAATTATTTTGTGATAGAATTGATACACATGTTGTCATAAGAAGAGTGAAGCAATTATTCGTTGGCCATCAACATCTAATTTTAGGTTTCAATACCTTTATACCCAAGGGATGCCAAATCACACTTACCCCGGAGGAGGGAGGACCACTCTTAGCTAAGAAACAAGTTCAAATCGATGATGCATTTAGTTTTGTTGGAAAAATCAAGGTGAAAAACAGCATAGTCTTTAAAATTTTGAAGATTTGAACTTATCTAACAGCTTTGTTTCTCCCAGGCTAAACTACAGGGTGATAATCACGTGTTCAAATCTTTTCTCCACATTTTGAGTATGTATAAAATGGAAAATAAGTCTGTCTCTGAGGTTTACCAGGAGGTGGGTTCCTCCTGTCAAGTCCTTTTGCTCAATCTATTCATTGATGTACCTCTTCGGTAATCACAGTTGACGACAGTGTTTCACTTGACAATTATTTAATTTTACAGGTTTCTGAGCTTTTCCGCGACCATCCAGATCTGCTTTCTGAATTTACTCTCTTTCTGCCTTATGACTCTGTTGCGGCTACCATCAGAGATTCTCAGGCTGGTAAAGATTGTAGGCGTGATGATAGGCAGCCCCTCGTAAATGTTCTGAAATCTAATCCATAATAAAGACATCAGAGAACAAGGATACGATGAACGGAACTTGAACCACAATGGCGTGCAACATGTATTTTGCAACAGGAAATCTTCTGCTGATCAGTTCCATCAATTCGGTGATGGCACTGAAAACAATGGTACAAACCTATTTCATTGGTGTGTGAACCTCTAATGTCTTAAATATGTGCCTGCAATTTTTATGTATACATATTTAAATCATTTGAACAAATGCGACATGTTTTATATAGTACTGTATGTTACATGTTTTTTTTTTTGTACATGGGTTATAAGCTACATGAATATTTTCAAAATATGTGTCCCCCTAAAAGTAGATATGGATTATTCAGATGGGAGTTCTCCTATTATTAGCATGGCCATACAGCTGCGAAACATGACTTTCCCGGCTAGTTGGTATTCAATAAACAGATTAAGCTGAATTAATTAGTAACAGAAAGTTAATAGTTGATCTTGGTTCGTGCTGCCTCTTTCGTCTAATTTTAGTTAGATAAAGTTGTTCTTTTCATATTCAGTCCACAAAGATCCGTCTAGCTTCACAACAACTATCCTGGCTGACTTTTACTCTTAACTTATAATATTTTCGCCCAAGGACCAAGGACTGTTTTACTATGAATATTCAGCAATTCGTTCTTCTGTTACCTAATATATCTTTTCACCAATGT
This sequence comes from Lithospermum erythrorhizon, assembly GCA_019722365.1. NCBI lineage: Eukaryota > Viridiplantae > Streptophyta > Magnoliopsida > Boraginales > Boraginaceae > Lithospermum > Lithospermum erythrorhizon. The sequence goes on along the minus strand of JADFUC010002050.1, from coordinate 67,646 downwards.
AGAATCTGGGATAATAATTGGTGCAGTGAAATTAGATGATCATGAAAAAGAGCGAGGAGCCCAACACAAGGACAATGATGGAAGTGAACAGCACAGATACTTGCAAAAATCAATTCAAGAACTTGACCTTTCTAACTGTGAGCTATCTAGTTAGACTTCTTCCCCTAAGAATGTAAATACTTCATCATGCTCCAATTTTCTTGTACTTTGGTGAATCACTTGAACTCATGCAGTATTTGATTTTTACAGTACCCCATTCCTTCAGTTAGTCAGAGGACAAGCATTGGTGCTGAAGTATTGAATGACCATTGGGTTTCAGTTACTTCAGGAAGTGAGGATTACTCGTTCAAACATATGAGGAAAAATCAGTATGAAGAGAGTTTATTTCGATGTGAAGACGACAGGTTCAATCTTTGACATAATCCATTTATCGCTTTTACTTTTAGGGTGGACCGGTGGAATGAAAATTTCATGTATTTCAGCTCTTTCATCTTGTTATACACTTCAGCATGCTCAGTATGTTTAATTGAACATATTCTTTATGCATCTCTGATTGAGCTTGTTTTGGTGAGGCCATCATTGTTGATATCTCTTCAGTTCATAAGCATATTGTTGATATCCCTTCAGTTCATAAGCATACTTGATTTGCTTTTCTTGTGCAGTTCCTCCAATATGCATCAGATTGCTATTTATGTTTTCTTCTTCTTACTTCCTCTGTGTTCTCTTGTTAGTCATTCCCACAATTACATGGTTCCAGGTTTGAAATGGACATGTTATTGGAGTCGGTCACAAGTACTATAAAACATGTTGAAGAACTCTTGGACGAGATCAACGATAATGCAATTGGTACAGATCCTCTAATTCGCATCGAAGACCATTTTACAGGTAAAACTGATACTTGATAGCAGTATTTCTGCTCTTCCCATATGGTAGCTCATATGCTTTTTTTCATTTCATTTCTTGGTATATTGAATGTTCTTTTGCCATAGCTCTTAATCTTAGGTGCATTGAGAGGCTATATGGTGATCATGGGCTCGACGTGATAGATGTACTGCGCAAAAGTTCTCCTCTTGCATTGCCAGTTATATTGACTCGTCTGAAGCAGAAACAGGAAGACTGGGCAAGGTGTCGATCTGAATTTAACAAAGTCTGGGCTGAAACTTATTCTAAGAACTATCACAAGTCACTTGATCATCGCAGCTTCTATTTCAAGCAGCAGGACACAAAGACCTTGAGCACCAAAGGTAATAGAATAAGATATGTCATGGACTCCTAGACCATTTTTTATGTCAAATGTAACTCACTTGTCTAATTTTATAGAGTTGTTATCAAGATATAGTTAAATAGACGATAATACACTAAAAGTAGATAGTAGACACATACACCATAAAATAGTAAGTGAAGGGTTATGCTATGATCTATGATGCTGGGTTCTTGAGATGTTGATGCACATCCATTATGCTCCCTCCCCCCAAACAATTGTTAGATAACAGATCATAGATACATAACTGGCACCACTTTGAGATAGCAAATGATGGAACTGATATGGCTATGGTTTTTAGTTCGGAAAGAAGAGTATTAGTGTAGTACTCCTCATTAGGTGGTTGGGCTGCTTAGTACGAGTCCTTCCGAGGTTGAGACATTGGTTATCATAAGATTACGCTCAACAATCTTTTTACTGATCACGAAAGTGTCTGTAATTATTCTCTGTATGCTTTACCTGAGTGTTCATCATGTGGATTTGCTTATAGAATGACTAAATCCATTACTGAGAGATAATCGAATGGTCTAGCGGTTGAGCTAGCACCCCTTGATCCATGAGGTCAAGGGTTCGAATCTCATCTAGGGGAAGGGGGGTTGGGAATTTTTTAAAAAGAAAAAAAAAAGACTAAATTCATTACTGGGATCACATTTTACATTAAAAGTCATTTCTTATTTTTATGTGCTATATTCATAGTTTTTACTCTGAAGGCTAAAGATGATTGAATTATTTGATAAAAACTATCCTACATCTAGAAGGTACAGCATGAAATTTCATAGCATTTTTCTATAGCTCTATCCGACTGTCACAAAAATTTGTTCTTTGCACAAGGATTTTCTCTAGTCACTGTGTTCTACTGAAATTTGAAGAGAGAATTTTCTTGGATTTTCACTCTTGGTATGGTTTTATAGTTGATGACAATTGCTTTCCTCAGTTTCCATTACTGGAATGTGCTACTTTATGACGGCCACTGTGGTTCAATCCACCATTAGTATCATTTCAAAAGATTACTTTGTTACTTTTGATCTAATCTTATACTTCTTCCATCATCTAGCCTTGCTGGCTGAAATTAAAGAGATCTGTGATGGGCAGAAGCAGCTCAGGAAAAAGGATGCAGTACTATCTATTGCTGTTGAAAGTAGACAGCCTGTTATTCCTCATATGGAGTTTGAGTATCCAGATTCAGACATCCATGAAGATATATATCAACTTATCAAATATTCTTGTGGAGAACTTTGTTCCAGTGAGTTATTAGATAAAGTTATGAAAATTTGGACAACCTTTTTTGAATTGGTGCTTGGCATTCCATCTCGGCCTCAAGAATGTGCAGAGGACACACACGATGTTGATAAGGATAACAGTGCGCACAATAGTGTGGGAGAAGAGAATTTTGGTTCTAATTGCACAACTATTGCTAACCATAACCCATCTAATATTTCTGTAAATAGAGATGATCACACAACTACTGAACATTCAACTCCATCTAGAGTGTGTCTTGGTAATGGTATTGATGGGCCCCCTCATCCTCGTGATAGTGCATACATCGATGAAGAAAAGAGTCAGAACTTATGTCAGACTCCTGAAGATGAAAAGTTGGCTGGGACCAATGTATTAAATGAGTCTTCCGTCATAGGAAAACAGGCTACTCTGGGAGAACAATTAACAAATTCAAGTACTGCACGTGTGGGAAATGTTTCAGGTTCAATAAACTGGCTCAGTTATTACGTGTATATTTTAATTCCTAATTTCTGTATCCATTCTGTGATATTAGCTAATCTTGACAGGCCCTTCTGCTACCATGGTTTCATTTGACATCAATGTTGAAAGAGGGCTTAACATGCACATCTCTGATGGCTCGAAGGTTTTGTGGTCTGAACTTGAAATTTAATTATTTTCCCCTTAATTATGTAAACGTATTAGTCTGTGGACAGTATAACATTGTTACTCTTCTCATCAGTAGATTGGATAATGATTTTCAGAAGAGACTTACTAACTGAAACTAGTCTCTCTTCACTACGAATACATGAATTTCATTTTTAATCTGCCTTGTTTTTCTTCTCTTTCCCTTTTCTCTTTCCTTATGCAAATATTTTTGTAGAACAGAGTAGAAGAATATATGGCGGTTAAGGGTCAATGTTGAAAGTATGCTACCTCGGCTAAGGCCCATAGGATATTCTAGTATATTTCTATGCAATAAAGTTACATAGTATCTATTTATTTTCAGGGAAGAGGCCCTGTTGTTGCTTGCCCCTGGCTTGTGTTCGTAATTTTTTATTTAATAAAAAAGTTTCCTTGCAATCCTCCCCCTGGCTCCTCCTTTTTTTTTTTTTTAATGCATAAGACTGTTTCCTACTTCAGTGCAAGAATATATAAATTGTGCTGTCCTGAAAACTGAAGGAATGCATGTGCCTGATTGCATTTTGTTCAGAGTCATTGGTGCCTTTTTCTCTCGCTTGTCGTTGATGGTTCCATTCTTCTTTTGTAGGTTCCTGTTTGTATCAGGTCTATGCCATCTTCTAGTGAGAGAGTTAAAGAAGGCCCTGAAGTTCAGGAATGTCATAGCAGATCTATGTCTGACATCAAGGCTGAAAAAGAGGAAGGTGAATTATCTCCAAATGAAGATACCGGCTTGGACAACAATGTAGCATACTATGGTTCGGCTCAGGCTCACATGATAAATGGGCACTATAAAACGCCTCATGGAGATGGAATTCCTGGAAATACTGGAGAACATGTTCGAGGTGGTGAGAATGCTTCTCAGTATGCTAAATTTTCCCCAGGTGCTGAAGATTGTTCACCTGAAGATCCCGATGAAGATGCCGACCATGAAGAGGAAGAGAACAAAGTTGAGAGTGAATGCGAGGATGGAGTGGAAGATCCCCATAACGTGGAAGCAGATGGAGCTCTCATGCCACTTTCAGATAGTTTTCTGCACTCAGTAAGGCCTCTTACAAGGCATGTCCCTGTGGAATTAAAAGACATGGACAAGGATAGCCAAATCTTTTATGGTAATGACTCCTCCTATCTGCTTTTCAGGCTGCACCAAGTGAGTTACTTATCTTGCTTTTTTGCATATCAGATTCTTCTCATTTATTTCTTCACTTAGATTCTGGTTATATGGTTTGTGATCATGCATTTGTTCAATTGAGCAGACGTTGTATGAAAGACTACGGAAGGCAAAGTTGTATTCTTCTTCAGCTAAAAATGGATGGAGAGTCTCAAATGATATGAACCCAACAGATTCATATGCAAGGTAAAGTAGCTCTGCACAATTTAATTATTATCGTTTGAATAGAATCCATTGCTCAATAACTCGAGAACTTTTTGGGGTGCAGATTTATAAATGCACTACAGAGTCTCTTGGACGGTTCCTCTGATAATGCTAGGTTTGAGGATGATTGTCGGTCAATAATTGGAACTCACTCATATATCCTATTCACATTAGAAAAACTGATATATAAACTCGTTAAGCAGGTATTCATTTATTTGATTTTGTTTATATACATTTCCTCCTAAAGCTGCAAAAATGGTATCTTCCTTTATCATCTAAATTTTATTCTTTGGCATTATAGCTGCAAGCAATTGCAACAGATGACGTGGAAATGAGACTTATCCAACTTTATGCATATGAGAAATCAAGGAATCCTACAGGTTTTTCTGATGTGGTTTATCATGCTAATGCTCATCTTTTACTGCCTGAAGGCAGCAACATTTATCGCATTGAGTGTGTGAGTCTTGGTTTCATTTCCTGTCATTTTCATTTTAAAACCGATTTGTCCCCAAATGGAGAAGTGGCCTAAATATTACTCTTTGTGCCTCAGTCAGGGACTCCATTGCGATTATCCATACAGCTAATGGACCATGAGCTTGATAAGCCTGAAGGTGCTGCTGTTAATATGAACCCAAATTTTGCAGATTATCTTTATGGTGATGTACTGTGTTCTGATGTTCCAGAGGAAGAGAAACGTGGGATGTACTTGAAGAGGTATAGTTTTTTTTTTTGTAGATCACCAGGCAAAGCCTTGGTGTATTTTATTAAATGAAACAAATCATTTTCTCCTTACACATCTCACACCTTGCTGTTCAAGCAAAGAGATAGCTTTCAAACCTGAAGGAGTTTCTGAACCTTGAAAATTACAATTACATCTCTTATCTAGCACATAGTTTGCCATAAAATCAGCAGAGCTATTGACTTCCCTAATAACATGACTTAACGAAGCATTACACCATGACATACAATCCCTAATATGAGCAACAAGACTAGAGAGATGCCAAGGTGTTTGTTTGGTGGCTACCATTCTCGCAAGAATCCATGAATCTTTCTCAACCTCCACATTATAGAAGCCTTCACTGCAACACAACTTGATTCCGTCTAACAAAGCTCTTGTTTCAGCCATGATGGAGGTGTGATGACCATAAACATTTCCAAAGGCAAAAATGCACTTGCCTGCCGCATCTCTTAGGACACCACCTCCAGCTGCATCTCCTGGGTTGCCCCTGATAGCTCCATCAATATTTAATTTATACGTCCCTTCCCTTGGTCGAACCCAACCCACAACAGTCGTGGCCGAGATCTTTGGTGGCTTAAAAATCACATGGAAATAGTTGGCTACAAAAGTATGTAGCTTCAAACAGGTTGCCCAAGCTCAAACAGGTTGCCCAAGCTCATTCCATTGATAAACTGTAGAATTCTCTCAATAAGAATCTGGGAACATTTGATGCTTGCTGCCATTCCTAGCTTCCCATATCAGTATATCACCCAACAAACAATAACCGGCAAAATTGTTCTAATGTGTATCTTACATTTGATAGATGAAAATCAAGTCAAGATACATTGCTTCTTGAGTGAGATAGTTGGCCATATTTTGATGTTAAACATCATTGAGAAATAAATCCAAACCCCTCTAGCTATTTCACTACTGTAAAATAGATGGGGGATTGTTTCTTCATTCCTGCAGAATTGACACTTAGAGGCAAGTTGGAAGTCTCTCCCTTTGAGAACTGAGTCAACAGAAATCCAAGACTTGAGCAATTTCCATGTCAGGAATGAACACCTTGTAGGAGTTATTGCATTCCATAGTCTATCACATAGTTGTAAATAGCTGCTTGATCGCGGTATAGTAGCGCGTCGTGCTACACAACATCGCGGTAAATAGCGGTAGATAGCGGCGCAATAGCGGATTTTTGGAGTTTCGCCGCTATGGACCGCTAAACTCTATTCACAACTATGGACTTTATCATATATAAAGTCAGGTTGAATGCTATCTCTTTCATTGTCCCATGTCTCCTTAAAGTGAAAGCCCCCATTTCTTGACCATTTCCATAGCCTCATGTCCATGATTCACACGCTCCTTCTCAATTTGAAGAGGTGTAGTTAAACTCAATAGGCTTTTGTGTCTCTTTATTTATTGATGAATCACTTGAATTTGTAGGAATAAGAGAAAAAATTCACATGGAGATGCAGATAATGCTCTTTTTGAGGTTATGGAGGGGGTCATAATGATAAATGGTCTGGAAAGTAGAATAAAAGTCAGAACATCAAAGGTTTAGGTCTTTTGAGTTCTTAATGCAATGGAAATAGTTGTGTAGTTCTTCACACAAATGGAATACCGGCAAGATGCTAATCTTTGATCTATGATTTTGACTTAGGTTGCTTATGCTGCTGGCTCCCGAGATTTCATGTTCAGGACGAGGAAGAGAAGGCGAACCTTCTATCTTCACACATCCTCAATAAGTCCGCTATCAAATGGTATCCCCGTCAAACGTCCTCGTTCGATATTGTGTAGCTAATGAGTGAAATTCATCGAAACAGTTATATACAGGTACGTTCTCCAAATCTGAATAGTCCTTTTACAAATATTTTTATCAAACCTCACTCGATGAGAGCTATCAAATGGATGGATTAGAGTAATATGTTTCACTTAGAACTTGGTAATGCAGGGGCTCATTCTACTTCATGTCTTCATATGTCTTGTGAATTTTAGTTTATTTGGTGTCACCTCCATACCTGTTTAGCTATTACTAGAAAGAGAAACAAGGCGCCCTAAAGTGTTGCTTATATACAATGCAGGTTCAACGATCCATCTGATATGCAAGCACAGCAAAAAATCGAGTTATATCAGACACGCCTCGATGTTCTTTTATGTTTCTTATAGGCAGACGAATACATCACTCAGGAAACTGTGTCATGACTATGATAGATTCATTTTTTCATTCCTATTTGATTTGTTTATACTCTATAAATGTACATAATTTTGGCTAAACCTCAGTGATTAAGAGCTGGCATGTTACTTCTATTAAGGTTCAACCAAAAGCCATTATATTCATTGCCTTTATAAAATTCTTGCCCTTCATTTTTGGAACAAACTGAGCAATTTTCCACAGGATAATCTCAAATTAATTTTTTATTTTACTATGAAAATATTTATAAAACAGGAGGAGGGACATCCTCCAATTAAAAGTTTTTCGTTAGGAAAGCCTCTTTCTACAAGAAAGTCAAAAAGTTTTGTTATATGTCAAAATAATTTTCATAATACCAACCTTAAAAGTATCATAACTTCCACTACCTAACCTTATGAATTAACTACACCAGAGCCTATCCTCCTTAATTGAAAATTGAAAGTATATTAATTGAAAATTGACCCCATGTAAGCAGCATTATATTTTTTGAGTTTTATCGTTGGTGTCATGAATTCTCTCTCGACTTATCTTTCAAGTACTATTCCTAAATCCTAATCGAATGATGATTCACCCTACAATTCTTTTTACTAGTTGTTCTAGTCATTTCATATACTCTGTATCAATTAAGAAAAGTGGTCCGATGGTCATAAAAAGTACATATTGTGAGTACATATTTTTACTAATCGTTCTAGCTATTTCATATACTCCATATTAATTAATAAGAATTTGTTGGTTGGTAAGAAAAAGTGTATACGATACATGATGTATAAGTTTAAGCATGCATTGAAAATACTCCATGTCAACACCTAGTGAAGGGCAAAAGTGTCTTGGAGCATTAGTAAAGAGGGGAAGGCTAAAACAACTACAGTACTAAATTGAAGTGGAGGATTTTAAGATTTCAATGCATGTTATTATACTAATACAAGTCCATAATTATTACAGAGTTATTAGTTATATAGTCTGCACTATTATTAGAAATTCTTAACAAGCACGTTTTCTCATATCTACAAGATATATACCGATACTCAAGTCTCATGCATTGAAAATTAAATAATTAATAGCTTCAATTTTCCAAAATCTATCATGGATTTTTTCCATCAGTTTAACATGGTAGCAAAAGATTAATTCACACGGCAAAAGTGCTAAAATAGACACATTGAACTATTCTAAAATGGAAAAATATTTTTATTACAACAAAAAATTATAATTATAATGGTGCTGCCAGATGATCAAAAGTTGGGAATTTTAATTGATCAGGTGCTCAGTGAGTTGTTACAAACAATTTTGGACTTCTTTCAGAAGTTTCATGGTGATAATTTCACAGGAATTATCGTTCAATGGTCTCAGTATTTCATTTAGGGGAAACACATGGGAGATCCACGGTACAAGCTTCGACTATTCTTCACAGAATAACAAGGCTTCGATGCCTGAGGATGATGAATGTATAATATTTCAATGCCTGAGGATGATATTGAAGGTATACCTTTTAAGGCTCCAGGAAGTGTATTACCGGTAAAGGATTCCAAGAACATTGCATAGCCAATCAGTAAAATATTTAGGACCTATTGTTCTTCAAAACCGCCACCTAACTGCATATGCAACCATTCTGGTGATGTAGCTCTGTAATCTCGTGTGGCTTGTGTGGAGAATGCCAAACCAGAAGTATCAAATGCTTGTTGTTGACCAAACTGTAAAATCAAATGTCCCATTCAAAATTATATAGAGAAATCATTTTGAATTCTCAACTATACTGAGTCTTTTCATTCTCTTTTCCTCGAACTCTTGGAGGTAGAAGTGTTTGGTTTTAGTGATATATTATCTAAACAATATGTAAACTACTTGATATGTTTTATGAAGAAAATAGACAAGCATTGACTGGACTCAAGATTGTGGCACTTACATCTTTTACAGGAAAACCTTCAATATTAAGAGGAACTCGAGAATTTACTGCTTCAAGCTTCATCGAGAGGAACTGGAGGAAATCATTAATTAGATCAACTAAAGTGTGCTGCAATAATGTCTCGAGAACACACATCACACATGTGCACATATAGTGACAGAGAGAGATACCATACCTCAACTTGATTTTGTAACGATTGCACATAATTTATTATTTCATCAAGGACTAGTGCTTTGCCTATGACCTGAAATTTATAAATATCAGTATAAATTCATCGCTGAAGGGAATAAATTATACATTAGTACGATAAACAAGGTAAATCTGCAAACCATTGGATTCGTAGCACATGCACTATTATATAGTTTCATGTAAATTTCAAGGCTACATAAAATAGAATATCTATCTAAAATATCGATAAAAGAAAAAGATTTTAGGAGATCCTCAATCAGTACATGTCAAGTACAGGAAGCATCAACAGATTACAACTGTAAAAGCCTATAACAAAGTTTCCTAGCCCTGACCGAGTTTAATGACAATAGTCGAAACTGAAGTTCTATCTCACTCATAGTTCATGCAATTGATTTGCACAAAAGAATATAACTACAATCGTTTGTGCCAGCTCAAACAAACAGATTAGGTATCTCTAATGTGCTACTCACTAGTAAGATTGAACAGGGAAAACTCTACTTGACTCATAAAGTAGATTAATCTATGGGACTATGTGCTGACACGCATAAAGAAAATCCAGTATTGTCAATTGTGCATTTCACAACAATAGTACTAATATAAAGAAACAAAATATTGAGACAACTAGGAGGGTTGACAAACATCGAAATTCTTAATTGAAAAGGTAAAGGGGGTTGGCCAAATATTATGGAAGCTGAAATGTGATATGGTTTTAGAGGAGACAAAAAAAGAGAGGCCAATGCTAACTTTAGATCTTGCATATTTTGATCTTCCATGCTATTTGGAAAAGAGTGCGAAGTTGTAAATGATTTAGAAACATAGAATAGAAACAAATAAAACTATCATCACTGTTAGTACCAACGTTGTATTATTTTCAATTTAGGTGGAGACAATGCAGCCAAAGTTGCAGAGCCTTACCTTGTTACAACCTGGGACCAACTCTTGTAATGTTTTTGTCCTCTCACTGATCTTCTCCCTCCTAGCATGTAACCAATTTGAACCATGTTAGAAAGTTTGACACAATTCCTTTAAAGTGGCCTCTTTCATTTAAAAACAAACACTATTATATGAGAAGCCAGGTGATATAAACTTCATCTAAACTCTAAAGCTAACTAGTCATCAAATGAGAAACGGTGTATGATGAGCAAATAACTCAAAGACTGCAGTATATTTACTCTTTCTGCTAGGCTGTGACTATCGGTAGCTTGGCCCCTTCTCGCTCGTACGTGGATGTAATCTTGCTTAGGCGGCTCTGGTGGCTTCGCAGTTTCTTCTGCTTCCTTGCCAGAATTCCCTTCTCCTTCTTGATTCTCGTTAGCTCCCATTGTCTTCATTCTCTTACAATCATTCTCATTCTGTCAACGCAAACAATAGGGACATTATCAAAATTGATTCTCCCTCCTTTTTGATACAATGTTAAGCGCAATTGAATAGTGTAATTTCTTTGTACTCCTCTATACTATCAATTCACCTCTAACTACGAAGATCACCAATTGGGGAACTTAGTAACTATTAGGCAATACCAGTTACATTCATCACACACCAAGCCATACATTACATACGCATATTAGTAACCATAATCATTTTCATACATAAGCATCAATAATGAAGAGAAAAAACATAAGCACAGCATACATATGTAAAATAACATTCCCAAATCCAAAATCAAATCTATTCACCTATAAAATAAAAAATAAAAATCAAACATTTCAACAGTCTTTAAATAGATCACACTGAAATTTGCACTTCCTCAATCCCAAAAACAATCTCCATCTTGATTCTCAATGATCAAATTAACAAATTTTGTAGCTTAATCAGCACACATAACTCTTGATTTCAATAACATTACAATGTTGACAGTAACATACACAAAAAACCCCAACATTTCATATATTCTTCACCAAATAGCATACACGATATATAAAACTACGCGAGCTCAAACTTCAAGAAGTCAACTATCAAAATTCGAAACTAGACAATATTTTCGAGACATATCAAGTACAACTCAAATCAATTCACATAAAAACTATAACAACATTAACTAAACAAATTCACATTAAACATATCAATCCACATACCACATCATTCCCATTACTACTAATGCACACCCCTGTCCCATTCCAATTGTCCACTTCCTCAAACTATGCTCCCTATTCATTAAACCAATCCCTACATTATCCAAATCCATATTGCAGATAAGTCCCTAACCGACGTCGTATTAGCGTTGCTACTAACCGGAAACTGCCAGATCTCCGGAACACTAAACGACGTCGCTTTGTGATCCATTTTGTGCACCATTTGATCCATTTTGGTTAATGGTTGATGGATTAATAAATGATTTATTATTTGAAAATAACATTATACGAAAAATGAAAACGTTAATTAAAATAAATCGAATAAGTAATATTGTTTTTTATGCGGAAATAGAGAGATTAGATCGAGTTAGTAGTTAAGCTGCTAATTTTCAATTATCGATAGCTTAATGGGGACAGCCGATATCTGATTATAAATATTAAATGGAGTAGTATTTTAGTTCAATTCTTAGTGGGAGTGAGTAATATTTGCATGTTTTAAGCGCTTTTGCTTTTGTTGGATTTCTCATGCTCGTTTACGGATTTCTCAACAAGCATGAATTTGAGATATATTAAATTATACTATAATCATCCAACGCATTTACGCATAAATTTTAAGTTGTTATATTACCGTTATAGGCGATCCTCTTTGTAATTTTGAACTGTCACGATTAAGTTTCATAGAATTTATATTTTTTAGTTTTAATTGGGGCTTTGGTCTTCGTTCATGGGATTCATGTTGGGAAATGGTGGTAGGCTTTGATTGATTTTTTGTCATGGGAGAAGATTGATGGTGAACCATGTTAATCTGTTATGGAGGAGACGGCGAGAAAAATGATTAATCTTGGGGTTGAATGATTGCAAAGTGTGAAACAGTCATACTCTCGGCGGCCCTACCTCGGAATTAATACTAAGTAATATATGAGGTTTTAAAAATCATGGATTCGATATTCATTGGCCATTAGAAACCTGATATCAAACTACCAAACTAACTCACACAGCATCAAATGACATGATGTTTCATTCGAAAGTTTTTATATTATTATTAGAAGAATTATGTGATTTATACTACAAAATTACCCCTTACTATTCAAATACTCCTATTACTATTCATTTTACATTCGACATTTCAACATTTCGCGCCACATTTACAACACTCCCCTTTCAAATATCAAATAATATCGACACATTTTAACACATATCGCTCAGTTAAAAACCTTACATAAAACCCACTTTTAAAAACCTCATGCTTAGCAGTTATTGGACAAGATGCCTCCCCTCAACGAACATGCGTAGCTCTTCAAAGACTGACGCATTCCAATACTAATCGCTACTAAACTAATGCCCAAGAAATTTTCATAAGAGATCTCGCTACATTATCACACGAACTTTATACCTATCTACCTCTCATGCTTTTCAAAGCTTCGAAATAACGAAGTTAACTTGGTAAGTGATGCTGTTTGGCCCTATCACTTTCGATATATCCTTCTTTCATCCGAGTAACATTACGCAAGATTGCCTTCACATACCTGCTTTGATTCTTTATCAAATGGTAAACCTGGACGCTTCCTTTGACATGTCATATTACCCATCTTAACCATCTACATTCTTGTCATTGTGAAGAGTTTATTACTTCAAGATGATTTGAAGAAGCCACATATGGTCTCATGTGATCTCCAAGTATCGCAGTTGTCACCATACGTAAATATATACCCGGGCCTCATGATTTGAAGACATGCGATCCGACAAATAACCTCGCATCCGCATAACCAAGAAATCGTTTTCAGATTGCTGTGATAAAACAAACCAAGACGACGCATTCTCGAAGCATATCGAAATATATGTTTATCCTTCCAATGTCTTTAGACAAGAACTAAATCTGCTAAGAATCACCGCAGTTCTTATATCGCGCTCATAATTAAGAAGATACATTAAAGTCTAATCAGACCGATAGCATTTGCATCAAAGATCAAGATCTTCTTCTTTTCTTCCCTCAGATCTTAGCTTTTATCCTTTCTGGCAGTTGCTCGCTCTGCTTCCATCATCGAGTACTTAAAGTACTACTTTATCCACGTTAAACCTTTTAATACTCCTTCAGGTAATTTGATCGTACCAAAATACCATTTTTAGAGCGTATTCAATTCAGAAACCAAGCAAGTAACTTGGTCTTTCCCAGATCTTTCATTTCAAATTCTTTTCTTTAAGTAATTCATCAGCTTTTGATTTCTCTTTATTAGTTCCAAATAATATTTAAATCATCAACATGCATAAAGAATGACATAAAAAACTTATATTATTTTTATAAAAACACAAGGACAAATAGGATTATCACGTGAATTCCTTTAAGAAATATTCACTTAGCCTATTATACCACATTCGTCCCATCGCTTTAACCCATAAAGTGATCTTTGCAACCCACTCCATACATTTCCTGGTTTAGATGTTTCAATCATTTTAAATCCTTCCCAATTTTCATGATATATCATCATCGTTGATCCATATAACAAAAAGTCCATAAGAGCATTTATTAACAAGATTATTAGACACCGACAAACCTATTAAATAACTAAGAATGGCGTCCATAACAGAGAATAAGCTACCTCATAATCACTCGGTCTTCGAAAAACCTTACAAGAACAAAGACGAGCCTTAGATCTTACACTTATTTTTCTCATTGTCACAAATACCCACTTATAACCAACAAGCTTCATACCTTCGTGAATAGTCACAATAAGCCTAAATACTTTTCGATTTTTAAGAGATTTCAATTCAAGATCTATCGTGATCTTTCCATTTTGGCCAATCAAGTTCAGACCTTGACATTCGCCACGCATCTCGGTTCAGATCATCATTTTCATTCATAATTTCATATGCAATGGAGAATGCAAATATTTCATCAATACGCTTATTTTTCCGGTTCCAAAGATTTCATGTATTAACATAATTGATAGAAATCTCGAGATCATTCTTATTTTCAGTTTCATTATCAATAATCTCATTTTCATCATCTGCGTTTTCCTTCAAGAGCACTTTTTTCTATCCCGGCTTATCATTATCATTAGTCTTATCAAGCATCACTTTCTTCATTCGTATCAATCTTTTTCTTCTCGACCCTTTTCTCTTTCTCGAGGATTTATCCTTAGAACTCACAAAGTCGCCACGCTCAAAGCGTACTGATGTATCATACATCATTTTGCTTCGAATTTCAATACGGTATGAGTATTAATACCATATTGGCGCGACTTGCCACTCTTTCATATCAAGAACGCATCCAAGAATCGATTGCTGTTCTCGTAGTCGCTATCAATTTTCTCTTTTACATTTCTTCCCTACGATTTATTGTTCGGTCCGACACAAGAAAGATGGCACATACCACATTACGCCCAAGCTTTTTCTCCTCCTGTATGATAAAAACTGCTTCGCCGAATGACAATCGCGAAACCTTGCCCGAAAACATCACTGCTAAAGGTTCAAGATATCTAATATCAGAAAAGCGACTCATACCTCTACATATACTAACCTTCAGGTCCCATCTTTGTTCTTCATAAGGAGCTATCGCGCTAAACCGCACAACCAAAAAATCTTTAGACGGAAATATCTGCCTTTTAATTAATCGCAAGTCGATAATGAAAAGATTTATGATTAGCACTTGGTCTTAAACGTATTAATGATTTAAAGATGTAAAATTGTGCATTTAATTTACATAAGAATCGCATTGTTTCATTATCAACGGTTCAAAGAATATACCGAAGACGTGCTAATTAATGATTCGCTAAACCATTTTGTATGCACACAGGAATGATGTTCAAAGCATTCCAATTGACATGCAATAATTATTAAATGATTCAGATGTAATTCACCAAAGATTGTCAAGTCTAACTTTCTTTATAGTATAATCGTGAAATCAGGTTTTAATTTATTATTTGAGCAAAGTAAATTCGCAAATGCCATATCTCACTTGACAATAAACAAACACGCGAATCTTCATCTACTAGACGCATCAATCAATACCATAAAATACCTAAATGGTCCGGGGATGGACGGATAGTCCACATATATCACCAATTCTTTCTTTAAACGCAGCGATTCCTCGTGTTAAGTTTGTACGGCGATGCCTGGGCTATTATCTTCCTGTAGTAACAAGCTTCACATGTTCTCGTTATTAATCTTTAAACCTTTCAAGGATGACTATGTGTACTTTCTCAATTATTTTTCATCATTGTGGTTCGTGACGACCTAAACGATCACGCCACAGTTAATACGCTAGATCTTCTTTATTACTGGTTACATTCAATTTCTCAAGAATATAAGGAATGAATCCACGTAATTTTGTGAGTTTCTCTAATATTTTCTTCTTCCCAAAACACTAGAAGTAATACGTATGTATTTCTTATATTACCTTCGCTATTGTTTCAAAGATCATACCTCGACGATATGTCATTAAAACTTAATAAGTTTTCTTTTACCCTCAGAGGCTGTGCCGCCATTAATGACAAATTCTTGTTCCATTTTGGTAATATAAACATGTAGTATTACTCGATCCTTCAATCAAGTCTCAGGACTGAACACACTATCGCTTGGTAGGATCGATGTCGCTAGATGTCTTCTTCTTGGATCGGTTGCTCTAATCGTCTCGATGCAAATGTCTCCAACAAGCTTCATGTTAAGCTTCCTTTGAAACATGTAAATGATATAAGACTTAAGAGAGAAAATTAACACAACATGTAATCAACATTATTATTTCATAGATATAAAGCAAACATTACATACTAAAGTCACACATAATACGTATTAATACCGAAGATTATTCATCACATTGTTCAAAACATAAAGTAGTTCATCATATCAATTAGTCTAAGTTCATTTCATTTTGTTCCATCACCGAAGTTCTGCGCCTCAAGATATACAGTAGTCATCCTCGTGTTCATGTTCATTAAAAATTGACTTCCTTTCTTTTCCATTTCCTTTTTCTTCTGGCTGCATGCTTTATATCTTTTATTAAAGATATTCTCGCTGCTTCTACACGCCCTAGACCAATGACCTTTCTTTCCGCATCTGTAACACAAATTGTCATTATTTTTCAATGAACCTTCTTGAATTTTCTTACCCTTTCTTGTCGATTTGGGTAATTTCAGGCTCATTTCAATTCACGAAACCACGCCCACGACTCGACCAATTTAAAATTACCACCACTCGACCACCCCTCCGAATCGATCATAACCACCACGACTTTTTGAAAAGTCACATTTACTTCCGAAATGCTGTCCCAGCCATGTGAATCGATGGTTTTTCTCAGCCAGTTCTTCTCATTATCGCGGTACGCACTACCTCAATATTTTTATATTCCCTCATTCTATATTGTTCTTGCAACAATATTTCAGGATTTACGAACGTTGAAAATGTTTTTTCTAATTTTTCCCTTCGGGTTACAATTTTTACCACAATATTCTAATTGCGATACAATTTAAATAAGGCAGAGTTGTAATCAATAACACTTTAAAGTCTCGGGAACCCGCTTGTTCCATTCATCGATTGCCGCGCAGTTAACTTCCTCGCAGATTCAAATCTTCTTTGAGTTCTTCCCATAAGAACTAGATCCTCTGGATCGTATATTCTAATTGTAGAGCATCAATGTTAATGCATCCATCATTAGTCTTACGGCTTTTAGATTTTTCATGTAAAGTTCTTCTTCTTTTTCTTTCTCTTTCCAATCATTTCGATGCTTAAAAGATTATCTATTCCGAAGTTAGTAATTTTTCAAGCCTCACATCTCGGTATATCTTAGTATAACTTGCTTGCCCAAGACATGAAGTTGTCTCCTTGAGGCTTCAGAGGAGTCGTTTTGAGCTTATGTTGGACATTGTATCTAAATCACAAACAAACGAATCAATACGAAAAAATTCCATATTTTATTAAATATTACATTCTCGCATTCACTATATATTGCAATCTTATTCAATTACAAATACCATGTTCACTCTTCATGAAAATCTTCTATCGAAACAAAATAAACAATCCAAGCAAGACAGAAATGTAAAATACTAATTACCAAAAATGTCGGCTATTCCCTTACCTATCTCTTCAATTTTAATAAAACCCATTATGAAAAGAGAAAAGCCATTATAAGGACAATAATTAAAATATTTCATATCAATCTGGTTACGAAATACTTCATAAAGATGTTGTAACGCTAAGTGGAACGGCATTTATAGGGTGAAAATTTGAGAAGTCAGTCCGTTATCATACCGCTTATTAATGCCACGACCTGCTTGATGATGTGAAAAAATATTAATTTTACCGCTCATTACCGCTAGAAAATGTATGAAAATATTTTAAGTGTGTTAAAATATATGTAGTTTTAATGCACATAACGCATTTATCATACGATAAATGAACACATATGATAATGTAATACATATGATTATAAACAAATAATTCATACCAATAACAAATAAAATAAGGTGACACAATAGTTGGGATAATAAAACAAGTGGCTTTATACCTCCATTAAGTTATAAGTAACACGATACTAGCATTTAACTTCCACTAAATAACCATGCTTATTACAGAAGACTCGATTTTATTTTCCATAATAATAGCAAAGAAATAATCCACAATAATAAATAATAAACGCCCGACTATAGAATACTCGATACATACCAGCCATTCATAATAAATAATTATGCTAATACTGACATGTACCAGCCATTCATACCAGGGTAAAACATAAAATAATAATAACGCCTCGACACATGTAATACTGACATTACAGCCGCCATTAAAACACTACATGATACCAGCTATCTATAACAAGTAAACATAAAATAATAATATCCGCCTAATTATGTAATACTGACATATCGGCCGGGCCATTCATAACAGGCAAACATATAACAAAAATAAATATCAAAGTCGATAAGATATATAATATACCTAATAGTGCTGCCACTATAAAGACGACGTTACCGATAACGCCAGAAACGGATATTCTGCCTAAAACTAATCTCACAAAAGACTAAACGATATATAATGCTCTATCTCGAAAGTTTTAAATATTATTATTAGAAGAAATTTATGGCATTTATACTACAAAAATTACTCCCCTTTAATAATTTATTCAAATACTCCTATTACTATTCATTTTACATTTCGACATTTCCCCAACATTCATACTTTCACATTTACAAGATAGTTTATTTTTTAATTATTGAAATTATAAAGTACAAAGATAGAAAATTATAATCTAACAATGCAAGTACTTAGCCCGCAACAAATAACATTGTCTTATACTGACTGCTTTATCGTCTATTGCTTTGAGCATGACTCCAATTACACAATTAAAACTCAACAAATAAAGGCATGAAATCTCAAAGAATTGGTGCTTAAACTTACAAAACAATGCGAGAAAATCTCATAAAATTCATTAAAGCCAATGTTTGAAACCGGCTAAAAAAATAGAAAAAGACATCTCCTTTAAAATTGAACTAGAAACATTTGTGATATAAGTTTTACTCAAATAATTACTAGGCTATTAAGCCAACAATTTTTAGCATTAGTTCAATAATCGTATTCTGGATTCTTGGTTGGACCGGAATTACCAAAACTAGTAAAGCCCAGAGGGACCCAATATGATTTACTATAGATGCAAAAATTAGAATTGTCATCGTCGATTACGTCAAAGTTCAATGGAAACCTCCAGATTATTCGTTTGGAATAAATTGTAATCAAAGTCTAGAGGGAACATCCACACCTCATAAATTGATCAAAAATTAAAATTCCTCTATCATAATAAAATTCAAATTTATCATGAGTCAATTATTAAGTGGATAACAAGTTATATGGGTGTATGTAATAATATTACCATCAAACCTAAATCATAGTTCAATTTATTTCTTCAATAATAAAAATTAACAAATTTTACAGTATTAATAATCAAAAGTATCATATTAACAATGAAATATATTAAACATACTGTAATTTGATATATTTTCAACAATAATTATATGATATGTTAAAAAATATCACTAAATATATATAAAAAGTCACAATAAAGTGATTATGCTTTTCCGTTTCTTCATTTTTCACTATTAATTACCTAATTCAATTTTCTAAAAAATTAAAAGTTAGCAAAAATATTATTTTTTAATTAATAATTTCACCTCTTAATTGATAACTCCTGAGTTCTAATAGCAATTAACAACTATTAAATAATAATATGTCTTATGTAGACCTATTGTTATTATTATTATAATAGATGTTAGTTAAAAAATCATATATTTTGTGTAGAATTATTATTATTATTATTATTATTATTATTATTATTATTATTATTATTATTACTATTATGTGTAACTATTTATTATTATTATTATTATATGTATAGTTAAATAATCATATGCTTGGTGTAGAATTGTTATTTTATTATTATTATTATTATTATTATTATTATTTAATTTCTACATATATGAATTCTTATATATCAACCACAAAAAATCTAAATTATACTTTTTAAATCATACCAATTTAAATCGACATAATAGAAAAATAATTTACGATACTATATCACGATCAATTCGGCCAATATATTTAGTCGACGGTATCAAATTGTTAAAATAATATTTGTATCTCTACATATCTCAATTTTATATACTGATATATATCCTCTTTCACTCGATTATAAATGTCACCTTCAAGGACATTTATTACAAATGTCATATTCATGATATTCTAAGACAATTTTCAAATGACAATTAATACATAAAGATATCTTTATACGCGGTGAAATTATTTATTTATTATTATTATTAATTATGCCTTTGAATCATAATAGATGTTAACTACTAATAATTTTAGTTCCAGTTAATAAATAATGATAAAATCATATACGAGTATTAGGATTCCTAATAAATTATTTTCACAACATGTACATAATCAAGCACACCTAATATCTCAAATCAAGTTTGACATACTACGTCAGAAGAAATTTTTCATTCTTCCAACTTTATGCCAGAACAAAATCATAAAGTGAAAAACATATAAAGTCAAATACCAAATAATTTCCCTTAATATTATCATTATAGATACAGGTTCAAGTAATAATACGAAGAATCGGTATGCCTACAAATACGTTAATACGATTAATGTCATGTAAATTTTTTTTCTTTTCTTAGTTGTATAAAAGCATTTGTGATGCTTAAATCAAGATCTTTCATCTTTAAAAACTAATTATCTACCGTCATGTATAATTGTATTTGAATGATTATTATTCGAATAATGTAATTTTGACGTTAATATTATATTCCTAATGTTTTACTAAAAATATTGTTATCTAATTGACATATATTTAAGTTTATAAAACTTATTTTTTTTGGATATGTATTAATAATAATATAGTAATAATTTAAGTAAATAAAATTATATTTGAAATAAAAATATACTAGAAAATAAAATAAATATTATCCTAAAAAAGTAACTGTTTGCTATAAAATCGATACTAATGATCTTTAAAAAATATTTAATCATCGTATTTTATCAATTTTTCATCTTATATTTAAAGCAGTTATTCATATCAAATGGCCCCTTCAAAAAAATATTAATTATAAAATTCAAGGAATGTAAGTTTTTACATAATTTGAATGATTAAATTAAACATAAAAATATATAATATTTCGGTAAATTGATATCAAGCAGACGTGACGCCTTCTTTTACTAATTTAAATTAAATATCTTAAAGTTAACTCATCAAAGATTTTAAAACTAGAGTATCTTTTAAGAATAAAGATAAAGGCCATTTGTAAATTCATATTATCACGAATGTTCAAGATATCACATTAATGGATAATTTGATACTGAGAAAATTTGTTCAATTAGATATATATAAATCAAAATTTATACTCGTATACGATTCTCATAATAACCAAACAAAAATTTGAAAAAATTTCTATGGAAAGAAAATTAAAGAAACCAAATCCTTAATTTGATCTTACCTTTGTTCATGTCTATTGATGTGTGAAAGGAAGAGAAGAATACGAGGTATTGAGGTAAAACATCCAAAATAAACGACATGCAGCCTCTTTAAAGCCGCACTCAACAAGAAAACTTTATTTGTATATTCACATTGTTCCTACTTCCAAGTTCCCACCTAACCCTTTCTTACACACCACACATTTGTGCATTTACTTTCACCTATAAATATACACACCCTATTCATATAATTATCAAACCAAGAGTCATTCATTATATATCTACTACCAAACAATTTTTTCCATACATAGAGTATTGCTCTCTTTGATCTCAATAAAGAGATGGCATCTAGTGATGTGAAGTTGTTGGGTGCATGGCCTAGTCCATTTGTGATTAGAGCAAGAATTGCACTCAACATCAAAGCTATCAAATATGAGTTTCTTGAAGAACAAATGGGTGCTAAGAGTGAACTTCTTCTCAAATCCAACCCTGTTCACAAGAAAATTCCAGTCTTGATTCATGATGACAAACCCATTTGTGAATCCCTAGTCATTGTTCAATACATTGATGAAGCTTGGTCCTCTGGACCTCAAATTCTTCCTTCTGATCCCCATGATCGCGCCATCGCTCGCTTCTGGGCAGCTTACATTGATGATAAGGTATAATATTTAGTCCCTCCAACCCTTAATATTGCCATGTTTGAATTATCAAAGTTAACGAATTTTACGATGCTAATTGACACGTACAACTTTTATTTGAAGCTTAGTTATCATGTCAATAGGATGGTACTTCGAAATTATTATCTTTTGATATATTTTCACCAATATTTTACACCATATGAAATTTTTTTAAGTAACCATCAAAATAACATCTTAGAATTTTTTGGAACCAAATTGCATTTTCGTCCATGATAGTTCAAAAGTTGAGATTTAGTACAGTAAATGTTTACGTGAGTACGATTTGTACCTAATTTCATAGAGACGGCAATTCTATCATTTGTGTAATACAAATTAGGGACTAAATCGCATCTATATGACGAGTTTTGGAGACTATATCCGAACTTTTCAACTATCATGCACCAAAAAGCAATTTGATCCGACTTTCTAGAACAAATTGACAATTTACTTTTTTTTGGGTATTTAGTTCATGCAAACAGAGCATGTCCCTGAAATATAAGCTGTTTCATTAAATCAATTACTTATTTAGGATTCTAATGATTTCGTATTGGTGGTCATAGTGGTTTCCATCAGTTCGAGCCATAGGATCAGCACCAAATGATGAGGAAAGAAACGCAGCAATTGGTCAACTTCAAGAAGGCTTAGCTTTACTTGAAGATGCATTCAAGAAAATCAGCAATGGGAAGAAATTCTTTGGAGGGGACAATATTGGGTACTTAGATATTGCTTTGGGATGCAATCTTGGGTGGGTAAGAGTGATTGAGAATATGAACAATGTGAAATTGTTTGATGAGGAAAAGACACCTTGTTTATTCAAATGGGCTCAAGATTTTTGTGATGATCCTGCTGCTAAAGATGTCATTCCTGAAACTGGTAAATTGATGGAGTTTTCTAAGATTGTTATTGCTAGGATGAAAGCTGCAGCTCAAAATTAGGATGAGATAAATAAAAAAGATTCAAGTTTTGGAAATTCAACAGAGAATGGTTCAACAGACTTATATCAGAAATTTGGTTCCTAGAAAGTTCAAGTTTTAATTATGGAGTATTTGAGATTATGTTTTGTGTGTTTGTTCTTCAAAGTTATATGAGATTATAATGTAATCAGATTTCATCTCCATAAGAGTATGTTGTGTTCTTATGTCTTGAGATTAATAATCACTTATTATTGGTAACTTTATTGATTGATTTCTGTAAGGCATGATATATGTTTTTTTGGTTACCTTTAATAATTCTTGTTCAAATTAAGTAAGTAACATGAAACATATTGAGGCACAAAATCAAAACGGTAAACAAGAAAAATAGTTTAAGGACCATTCTTAAACTGGAAAACGTACTAAGCATATGTGTATACGTAGATGAGAGATGGCGAGAGATGAAGTCATGAAGATAATTATGAAATGAAATAAGGATAGTGTTTGAAATTACAAATTTTATGTAGGCTGACGAATGAATTAATATTAAAGTAATGAAGAAAATATATAAATTTAAGGTACTAACAATTTAATTTTTTAAATAAACGAATTTATAAAATTCTTTTATTTTTTTTAATAATAGTTTTAAAAAAAATAGAGCTAGGGGTTGTTGTGTCTCTTCCTCCACTAAAAGGGTACCACAAACGTCTTCCAAATTGAGAGGGATATTTCAGAAAAATTTATTTTGAGCAAGAACTAATTGTTTTAGATTCTTTAGCTTTCCCAATGAATCTCCAATAACTGTAAGATTTATCTCATTGATTTCTCTATGTTAAACTTTTAAAGATGCATGGTTACAATTCACTTTAGGCTATCAAGAAATCCATCAGCCTGAAAGACAACACTAGATAAACCAACACTACATAAGTCAACACTAGATAAATCAACACTACAAAAATTCAACATTGGAGTCGATAAAGAACTAGATAGCTTGTCCATTAGCAAATAGTGAGATAATTCGACGACAATTCAAGTTTTGAAAAATCCACAAAGAATGGTTCAGTCTTAATTCTGAATTTTTGTTCCTAGTTACCACCTAATCCTTGCTTACACACCTCAAATTGTGCATTTACTTTCAACTATAAATATCACCACCCTATATTTCATAGTATCAAATCAAGAATCTTGATTGTATACCTACTACCAAACCACTTTTTTCCATCATTTTTCTTTTTAGATTATTGCTCTATTTGATCTCAAGAAAAGATGGCAACTAGTGATAATGTGAAGTTGTTGGGTGGATGGATGAGTCCATTTGTTATCAGGGTAAGAATTGCACTCAACATCAAAGCTATCAAATATGAATTTGTTGAAGAAAATATGGGTGCTAAGAGTGAACTTCTACTCAAATCCAACCCTGTTCACAAGCAAATCCCAGTCATGATTCATAATGACAACCCCATTTGTGAATCACTTATCATTGTTGAATATATTGATGAATTTTGGTCATCTGGACCTCAAATACTTCCTTCTGACCCTTATGATCGCGCCATAGCTCGCTTTTGGGCAGCTTATATTGATGATAAGGTACAAATTTTAGTCCCCCCAAATCTCCAATCCAAAATATTACCATGTTTCAAAATAGGCATGTGACATAGCACATGATATCGAGATTAGTGCTTTAATACAAAAAATTAACGGTAGGAGGAAAATACATATTTGAAATATAAGTGATTAAATAAGACATTTGCAAACATAAGTGATCAAATAAGACACTTTTAAATGTAAGTGATTAAATAGTGACATGTAATAAACATATATGATCAATAGTTCCTTTAACCCTTAACCACTATTAAAATTAATAAATTTTACTATATTTATTGACAATTTCAAATATCATGCCAATAAGCGGATAAGTTGAAATTACTATATTTTGATATGTTTTTCACGAGCTAATGGTTGATTTGGTCTTAGATAGTGGGACCAAGTTGCAATTTAATCTAGATAGTTACACTATTTCAAATTAATCTTGAAACTAGTAGAAATTTTGTAATATGATCCCCGAAAATGATTGTCGCTATTTTTTATATTAAAAATAAGAACGAATATGCAATGTTTGTTATATTTAGGAATGAATGTTCAACATTTATATACTTTTGGGTCTTATCTACAACATTACAACTATCAGAACAAACTAAACTGTAATTTGATCCCAAAATCTACAATCACCCCCATTGTTCACCAATATTTTACATCACATAACAATGTTTGAGTAACCATCAAAATGAAATCTTGGTTTTTTTTTGGGTAGTTACATTTTTGTCCCTTTCCTATTGTTCATGCAAACATAGCATGTCTCTGCAATTTAAGCTCTCTTAATAAATCAATCACTTACTAAGGATTGTGATGCAAACAGTTTTTCCCATCAATGAGAGCCGTAGGACTAGGAACAGCACAAACTGATGAGGCCATAAACGCTGCAATTCATCAACTTCAAGAATGCTTAGCTTTACTAGAAGATGCATTCAAGAAAATCAGCAATGGGAAGAAATTCTTTGGTGGTGACAATATTGGGTACTTAGATATTGCTTTGGGATGCAATCTTGGGTGGGTAAGAGTGATTGAGAATGTGAACAATGTGAAATTGTTTGATGAGGAGAAAACACCTTGTTTATTCAAATGGACTAAAGATATATGTGAGGATCCTGCTACAAAAGATGCCATTCCTGAAACTGAAAAAATGTTGGAGTATGCTAAGATGGTTGTGGCTTGATGAGATGACAGTTGGAGCAACTTCATATGACATTAATAAGATAAAATGTAAAAATGACATTGTTTTAGTGTAGATTTAAAAGAAAAATTATAATAAAAACAACGTCAAAAATAAATTATACTCAGACCATCGAAATTAGATTCTCAATCCGATATTATTTAATTATAGCTCTTCAAAAATTAGATATCTGGAATTTGTTTTGTTTTGTGTAACATTCTAGTTTGGTGTTTGCTTTCTTATAGGACTAGAGGATTATTCCTCTTCCATCATAAGGACCCCCGACGTGGGGGTATGTTTAGTAGAAAGTTAGCCTTATTAAAAATATCGTTTCTATTAAAATTTTAAGTTATTTTATTTTACAATTTTTAAATTATTATAGGTTTTTAATTATTTTAAGTTTTTATGGATCACTTGCAAAAATATATTCGCATTATAATTCTTATGTTATTGCATTATAATTCTTATGTTATTCTAGGTTTAGTTGTATCTTTAAATAAGATACACTATTGTAATTCCTATTCGATGAATTCAATATAATATTTAGATTATTTTAGCATTTTTCACATAGTATAAGAGCAGTTACAATTTTGGTATTTCTGCTGCATGGTGGGTGGTTTATCATAACTTCTAACCACCCACCGAAACTTTCTTATAATTCTTATTTTTTTTTCTTCTTATTTGTTGTTTCGGGTTACTATCCAATCCGTAAGTTCAGAGTTATTTTTTTTTTTTTGGGTTTGTCTGAATTATCATACTCAATCTCATCTCTTTTTGTGCAAAGAAGATACGTACGTGCCAATTGAATTTCTATTAAATTACTTTATCGTAGTGTATGAGTTGTTAAGAAACAGTTCCGGTCTTCCGGAGACTTTTCTATCCAGAAGCATTGTTATTATCATAGCCAGTGATTATGATAATATCGGAATTTATATTTTGATTTTATCATATGGTGGAAGATTGATATTTTTTATTTCGAGGTGGAGTAGTATTTTGTATTTTGTGTGGCTTGCACTTAAATTATGATGTATGTTGCAGCAGTTAAATGCAATATTTATTTCGTGTCAAAAAACGACGCTTCCAGCCGATATAATTGCCGATTTACTATGTCCGACAAAAGCATTCCTCGTCATTCAAGATTTTGAAGGTTCGAAATGAAGTCCTTCCTTTTATATTTAAAACTGACAGCTCGAAGTTAACTAAGATTCCCGACATCTATTTATTTCCATGATGCTCACGCCGATGCTTTTGATTTTCTCCTAAATATTTCCAAATATTACTATCCTACAATGATGTTCTTTACTATTATTGTCGTTATTTATACAAACCTACGCAAATTATATCGAATTACCACATTATGAAATGTTGGGATCATGTATGAGCAGATTAAGCCCGTCCAATTGTTCTAGGTTTGGCTGAAATTATAACAAGATACACTATTGTAATTCCTATTCGATGAATTCAATACAATATTTAGATCATTCTAAGATTTTTCACAAGATCACATATCTTAAGCGATAATCAATCTATTATTATTTCAAATACAATATCATGTATCTTAAAAAAATAAATTCTATTAAGATTCGTAATAGAACCGTAACCGGACCAATATCTTTACAACTAGACGGTAGCCATAACATTGATCTAGCAATTTGATGTAATTATCAAATTCTATCATTTTATTTGAAAACAATATTACTTTGGCATCATGGAATGAATAATTGCTGACACCCATGCTTACCTCATATTCTTTTCGACTCCATGCTTTCAAAGCTTACCAGTTTCGATCACCTCCAAAACATTTCTATTTAATTTTTCCATCCAATGCATGTTAACTATCTCTTGCTCAGCTACGTATCTCACATGACATTCTTATGTGATCATTTTGGCCTAAATATTAAAATTATCATGTGATCCATTACGCGATCCCTGAACCTAACTAATTAAAACTCCGAAATTGATTACAATTCTTCCTCAGTGGTATTTTCCAATACCATTGATGATGTTCACTCTTGAGAGGTATGGTAAAGGAGATCTTGGGCACCTGTGTTTCTGTGGGTTGTATCGTTGATGGTAAGGATCCAAAAGATTTGCAGATCGATGATGGCGATGTTGAGATTCTCAGGATTAATTTAATATTGGAGGTTTTAATATTTGTTTTTTATTATTGAAATTTTAGTTTTTGGATGTTTTGGATTATAGATTTCGTGTTTTTTGAGTTAAAGTTTGTATTTTTATTATGGTGACAATATTTTATAATTGTTTGCTTCGTAATATATATTTGTAGTTGTTTATTTATTTTACCATTAGTCCATTATTAAATGTTTAACAAATGCATTATGTACTCATAACAAAACATTTCAAAAATTAATCTGGCCTTCTTTTTACAAACTCATCATATGTATCATCACTAGTAATTCTTTGTTTTAATTAATAATGTATCAAATTACTTTGATATTTTTCAAAAGAAGAAAAAATGGTGTAGCACTAGTAAATGTCTTGTGTTGACTGGAAACGTAGGCCATGCAATAAAGCCGCCCACTACAAGATATTTTACTATATTCATACCTAACACTTCTTTACACACCACACAATACAATTTGTACATTCTACACGTATATATATACCCTCCCCTCTGATCATAAAAATCAAATCAAGAATCATTGATCATACAATTACTCATTTCTTAAGATCAGCTTTCATTTAAGAGTATCACTCTATTTTTAATCAAGAAAATATGGCTACTAGTGATGTTAAATTGTTGGGTGCATGGCCTAGTCCTTATGTTATCAGGGCTAGAATTGCACTCAACCTCAAATCTATCAAATATGAATTTCTTGAAGAACAAATTGGTTCCAAAAGTGAACTTCTACTCAAATCTAACCCTGTTCACAAGAAAATCCCAGTCCTACTTCATAATGACAATCCCATTTGTGAATCACTCATTATTGTTCAATATATTGATGAAGTTTGGTCCTCTGGACCTCAAATCCTTCCTTCTGATCCTTATGATCGTGCCATAGCTCGCTTTTGGGCTGCTTATATTGATGATAAGGTGTGATTTTTTTTTCCCCCACTTTTCAACAACATTTTTTTCCCACAAAACAGATCATGTTTCTGAAGTTTAAAGTGTCTCAAACAATCCTACAACCTGAAATTAGAAATTATATATTTTAATGATTTAACGATTTAGAAGAGTTGGACTGATACTAAGTACCTAGAGTTCATCCATTAAACAGAACGGATGATCGAACATAGTACTGATTGGAGATATTGTATTCATACAACCGACCCTTCTTAGTGGATATATAAAGCTTGGTAACGATTTTAATTCTTATGATTTAATGATTAAATATTTGTTACAGTGGTTTCCATCAATGAGAGCCATAGCAGCAGCACAAGGAGATGAGGCAAGGAAAGCAGCACTGGAGCCAGTTTATGAAGGCTTAGCTTTGCTTGAAGATGCATTCAAGAAAATCAGCATTGGCAAGAAATTTTTTGGAGGGGACAATATTGGGTACTTAGATATTGCTCTGGGATGCAATCTTGGATGGGTTAGAGTAACTGAGAAAATGAACAATGTGAAATTGTTTGATGAGGAGAAAACACCATGTTTATACAAATGGACTATAGATTTCTGTGATGATGCTGCTGTTAAAGATCTCATTCCTGAAACTGATAAATTGGTTGAGGTTGCAAAGATTATTATGGCTAAGATGAAAGCTGCAGCACAGAATTAGATTGGACTTCTTTTTTGTTTGGAGTTTAATAAATTAATTTGTGTTCTAGCTTGTGACACCTTTGTAGTAGTAGTAAGAAGTTACGTGCGTTGCACGGTAGTTTTATTTGTTATATGTGATTTTATTGTTATAATTATAAAATATAACATAAAAATAAAAGTACTATACACGCGATTTCATTATTATAATTATAAATAACATAAAATCAGAAGTAGAAAACAAAATCAGTTTAATAAATATATTTTATATATTTTAAAGTAATATCAATTTCTAGCATCGCTTCACTCCTCTTCATTGCCTTCATTTCACAAGATCCATAAGTATCAGATCTCATGTATATGAAGAGATCACAGAAGAGCATCGAAAATTCCAACACACGATGTACTCATATTATAAAAAACGAGATGATGATTCGCCGCAAATTCCTAAACTATGAAATCATAAAAATCTCGAAAATATACCTATATATTTTAAATTTTATTATCTAAAATTCAATCATTATACTTAAATCGTCAATAATTTTCCATCTTTTTTTATTTGTTAATTAGCTGAGTATCACAATGATCATCATCTTTATCAAGGCCAATTTACTCTATTTCGGTTTTGTTTGTTTACTATTTTTATTCTTCATTTGGCCGACATATCTTTTTTCCATTCTACTTTTTTTTTATTATATTTGGCTATTCACTCATACCTGCTTTCAAATCAATACCTTGGCTCAACTAAAAGAATACATGCTCAATGTTAATCTTTTGATATCTTCTATAATAATTTTATTGCCTACCAAGAATTATTATGCATATTAAAAGATAATATGAAATCATATCATTGTTCTATTTCATCCGTAATTAATTATGAACTCGCTTCAAAGATAAATACGATTTAAGCTTCATACTGATTTATATTTGTCGAAGTATTGAAAGCAAGGTTTCAGATGGGCGAACGAATTCACAGAATTGAATTTAACGCGATAATATAACGCTGCATAGGAAAGAAATCGATTTGAACAATTCAATTACTTTGCTTGGTATGTTATAGGAATCAAATAATTTATCCTACATATTTCATATATGATAATAAAAATAAATAATACAAACAAATATATATTAAAGTAATACAAATTTATTAATTATAGATTTTATTTATTTATTTCTTATAAAATAATCAGATAAAATAATGTTAATATATTCATTTCAAGTATATATTTTAAAAGTACTAGTAATAATTTATAGTTATATGAAGAATAATTATATTGTTTGAAGAGACAGAATATATTATTTTCAAAATAAAATATATTTAGTTTTGAAAGTAAAATTATAAATATTAATTTATAATATATTTTTCAAAAAATTCAAAGAAATTGATATTAAGATATCTATTAGAATTATAGATTTTAACGTAATTTAGATATTATTACTTTAAAGTATACTAATATTTTAAATTTTGAACACTACTAATATAGTTT
Organism: Lithospermum erythrorhizon; assembly: GCA_019722365.1. Lineage (NCBI taxonomy): Eukaryota > Viridiplantae > Streptophyta > Magnoliopsida > Boraginales > Boraginaceae > Lithospermum > Lithospermum erythrorhizon. The sequence goes on along the minus strand of JADFUC010002050.1, from coordinate 36,521 downwards.
ATTATAAAATTAAAATATTCTATATTTTATTTTATTGGCATAACATTTCCTTTCTAATTTTTAAATTAAATATATTTTTACTATATATTGATTAATTGATTATATAGATAAATTATAAAAATTATATATATCATATTAATATAGTTAATATAATACATATATATTTAATATTATATGACATATATATATTAAATATATATTTTAAAAATTATAATGTTAATAACTTGTTTATATTTCATTACTCAGAGTATGAATGGCTAATACCATTTTTATTTGCAAGAATTGGCTTAACACCAGATAATTAAGGGAATGAAATCAACAAAGAAACAATGTAAAGCCTAATGTGATATTTAGTAAAAATTGAATAATGTAAAACTTATAATACATATCTAACTTGTAATGTATATTACTAAACGAAGATTCACATCATCATTAAATATAAAATTTAAAATAAAGATATTTAATTATACATATATAACATAAATATAATATGAAAACTTTATATGTAATAATTGATATTATTCAGACATTTAATTTTAATAAAAATTATTAAACTTAATTCCTAGTTTCAAGTAGTACCTATTAATATTTTTATAAAATATAATTAAATTATTATAGTAAAGTAAATCTAATAATAATAATTTAAAATATCATGAAGTTTTGAAAAATAAAATAAAATTATTACACATCAAGTACATTATTCATAATTATTATTTCATATATATTAGTAATAAAATATATCCTAATAAGCAAAATTTATATGCTATTGACATAAAAATTAAAAATATTATCATTATTCTAAGTAATAAAAAGTCAACTTTATTTTGTATGTTTACTCGCAATGTGTAATTACATTGGGAATGATATTTTTTAGTATGTAAATGCATCATTCGAGTTTAAAACAATCACACGATTTAAAAACAATGACAATAATAGTTAATAAGACGATGGTAAAATTATACGCATACGCTTATCTTATATTTTCTAATTATCGTTTCAAATTGGGTGATTATACTTTAATACGTGCATAACCTTCAATATTTAAACATTATTTGCTTTGAATTTCTATTAGTTGACCTTATAAATTTGAACTCAATATTCTTTGATGTACAATTGATTATTGTTAAAAATTCTAAATTATTTAAAGCAAGATGTTGATGTATTTAATCACGATATTTATTTGCATATAAATTTATATTGTGATAGAAATACTCAAGATAATTACGATCATCTAAGATATTTCAGATATATTCAACGCTTTATACATTATTATTATCTACATTAACACACTACGATCATCTGGCAATTAACGACTTTATCTTTGAGAAATTTATATATACATCTAAGAAATAATCAATATAATTTTTCAACCATTTCAATATAAAATTACATGAATACTACATACTAAATTTATCTCTCTAAAAAGATCGTGAAATTTTTCAATAATCAAAATTATTTAAATCTCAATCAACAAATTTCAAGATTATGAATATTATATACTACTCCATCTCTAAAAGGCTGTTTCGATTTTCTTTTTCAATAATCAAATTATTAAGAATTTAACTTATCAAATTATGAATACTACATACAAAATTCATTCTAAAATAGCATTCAATTTTTTGCACATCAAATTTTAAAGTTCAACCAACAAAATTCTAAAAATTATGAAACATTATAATACTCCATCTCTAAGCACTGATTTTCTTTTCAATGTTAAAATTATTTAAAAGTCAATAATCAAAATTTAAATTTATAAATACTAAATTTCACATCCATCTCTAAAAGATCTGCTCTCAATTTTCTTGTTCAATACCAAAATTATTTAAAACTCAACCGACAAATCCAGCACTATGCAAGACCGCATACCACCTCCACCTCTAAACGTTTACGAATTTTCTTTTCAATAGTTAAAATGATTTAAAACTTCAATCACCAAAATTTAAAATTTATAAATACTAAATATGACGTCGTTTCTTTCAGATTAATTTTAATGATCAAATTAACAAACTTTGTCATCCTAATTTATATACATAATATTGAATTGAATAACAAATTATAATATTTTAGTAAATTGTATTAAATATATTAATACTTTTAAATATTTTTCATCATATATTAACACTATTTTTCATCATATTTTAACCTGCACTATTCTTACATAATATTTTTGATTATTCAAGTAAAAATAATGTGTCAATTTTGTATCAAAATTAATAATTTTATTAAGTAGAGTCTTATAATTTCATATTATATATAACTTGTAATAGAGTCCCTACAATAAAATAATTCTATTTGCATGTAGAATCATATATTATAGGATTTGTATTTGTAGTCTTTTAATTTAATTAAAATTAATCAAAATACAATCATACCATTCATTATGGGTATTTTCAATTGCTCGAAATTTTTTTTATAAACTTTTAAAGACAATAGCATAAGATACTACCCATAACTAAAAGGTTGTTTGACTTATTTTCACTACCAAAATTATTTGAAACCCGAATACTCTCAAAAAATTGAAATTTCATGAATACTAAGATACGAACACCTTCTCTAAAAATGTCTTTCAATAATTTTATTTTTTAATATTCATATTATTTAAAACTTAACCAAATACAATTCGTAAATTAGATTACTACATACTACCGAGTCTCTTAAAAAGTTTTATTTTATTTTTATTTTTAGATAATCAAAATTATTTAAAATTTAACCAACATTCAAACTTATGAATTACATACCACTGTTGTTATACACTCAAATAAATAAGCTTGTCAAGTGCGAATGACTATTTTGCCTAATATTTTTAAATGTAGCAATTAAGCGTAAATTATATTCGTAGGATAAAATAGTCATTTCAGAACTAAAAATCACTATTTGGGTGTGTGTATATTGGTTCCCATACTACCTCCATCTCTAAAAGTTTGATCAACTTTTTAATAATCAAAACTATTAAGTCATTCTTATGTAATTTCAATTTCTCCATCCACCCCGAAAAGGTTGTCTAGATTGATTTTTAATTACTAAATTAACAACCTGCAGTATTTAATTCATATACATAATTTTGATTTGAATAAAATTATCATCTTATTACATTAAAAGTATTAGTATTTGAATTTTTCTCTTTTCAATTTTATAATAAAAATCTTATCAATAGTAAAAAATTGTTCAATTTTCTCTTTTCAAAAGTCAAAATTAACAAATTTTACAATCTTAATTGACATATAATTTTGATTTATAACAAAATTATCATGTTAACATTAAAATAGGTTGAGAACGCTACTATATGTTAATACAATATGTCTTTCAAAACATATGATACCAAATTTTATAAAATAATTGAGTTGAAAATTTTAAAAGTCAACTTCATCAAAATTATTAAATCATTTCGTATACATAATTTCAATACCTCCATGTGTCCCAAAAAGACTTTCTACATTGATTTTAATAGTAAAAATTACTTAAAACTCAACTAACAACCAATAGTTGCAACATCCAAGATTTGGGAAGAATTCTCTGTGAAAGATGTAAGCCTTTTAATCCAAGAAATCAAACAAGACTATAACAATAACAAATATTAAATCATATTTGAAATCACCTTGTTTCTCCGAGCAAGATATGTTAAGGAGAATACGATGGACTGGTAGAGAAGATAAACTAAAAGAATTTTGACATGAATGTATGAATTCAAGATTCTTTTGCTAATACACGGTGGAAATTGTTTCTGGGCTGCTTGTGGGTTTATATATATAAAATAGCCTAATGAAAGTAGATATTTGACATGAGCGTAAGAGAAGCCTGTGGCCTTCGTCAATGTCGATTGAATTTTGGTAATGTCTATAAAAATCGATTAGATACGGTATCCTTAAAAGAGATTCTAATGATGAAAGATCCCACGTAATTCTTACTCCTAAATTAAGGAACTAAAGTCACAAAGAGTAAACATAATATGAAATATTTGACTGTCAGATAATAAAAAAAAAAAACAAGAAAAATTACTCAAATTGCTTACAACTCCCCTCGAATGACTTTACATGCACCGATTTTACCAAACCCTCCAGCCTTCCATTTCCGTTGTGTACTGGGGATCGTCATTCTATCCCTGGATCAAAAGGAAAATCTCCACTAAATGTACCATCCATAAAAGCTATTTGACGCTTACTCATGTCAATATCACCATAAATTCTTGATTTTGCAAAATGGATTCGATTTGAAGTACTGAAGGAACCGTCTTTAAGAGTGATCTTGCTGTGTAGTGAGTTCTCAGACAGAACAACAACTTTAATTTCTTCTAGAGTTGAATTTTCAATGTATCCATGGTTGACTTTTGGTGAATTTTTTATCTGTTTTCCGATAGTGAAACACTAAAGATGAACATCGTGACGTTTTTGACCAAGTTCTCTTCACGCTTAGTCTTCCAGTTCTCCATCATCTGACTACTTCTTTTCCGTTTTCCTTCATCGATATCCACTGCCAACTTGTACTTCTGCCGCCTCATTTTTGCCTGAAAGTATACGGTGTTATTTCGGTTGTATAGTTTCGAGTTGTCTTAATTGTATCCTTGATCTTGAATTGTTGGTTTGATGGTTCGGAGTCACCATCGTCGCCACAATCTCCACCATTATCCCCTCGCTTCATCAGCAAATTCTTCTCCCTTCCGCTCCGAATCTGACTATGCTATTTCTCTTCGTTGTCTACCTTCATTAGCATCCATCGCCACCTTGTACCTGCTCCGGCGAATGTTATTTCTCTCAGTCGACCTTAGAGACATGTTTACTCATTGATTCATCATAAATCGACTTTCCGCTAACGGCAAATTGTTCCCTTTAACTTGCTTCTGAAAGTCTGTAAATGATGAATAGCCGACCACGCGGTTTGATGGAAAAGTGTTTGATGGTAGGGAATTTGTAGCGGTTCTAATCCGAGGCGGTGAAACTTTTGTAACCGCCATATAATGATTTTGATTGAAACGATTAGGAAGAACTTGTTCACGAAGTGATTAGGTGAAGTTCTTGCCATCTGGTGAGAGATTTCATCAACGACAGCCGCCCGAATTCTCGCGTCATTGGAGGAGATTGAAAGGGTAAGGGATGGGTGTTCAAATTTGGCAACATGACTCAGAATGAAGCATGACCACGATCTAGAAGAGAAACGGTGGATTTCCGGGGTAAGGAGCGTGGTAGCGTGTGGGAGATGGAGGCTGAGATGAAGTGCATCGAGGGTTTATCGTATAGCTGAAGAACCTAACTTTGCTTTCTTTGAGAGCATAGTTACCCGACCGCTTGGCCATTTTATTACAAGAAAAATCTAGATAAATTTAATAAACTCTAAAACACAACTTGTCCGGTCCCAACTGGGCGAAGTTAAAAATTATAAAAATCGATAAAATAATAAGATAATATTTTTTTTGGGAAATTCTTTTATAATATAGACCCCAAGAAAATCATAAATTAATAATTCTTAGAAACTGAAAAAATAATTATTACAACTTATTGAAAATATGACTCTATAAGAATGACAGAGTAATATAAGTATTACTCCCTCCATCCCACAAAGATTATCCATTCTTTTTATAATAGAAGCTTTCAAATCCTTTGATTTGACTATTTATGTTTGTGTTGTATAATATTTTATAAAAAATATATCAATGGAAAGAGTTTGAAATGTAATTTTATTGATATATTTCTACTGCTAATATACAATATAAAACAAAAAATATCTAATGGTCAAAGTTCAATCGATGAACAAAAAGTTCAAAAGTTTTATACAATCTTTGCTGACGTAGGAGTATATCAATTAACTTATTAAATACGGACATAATTCCATTTGCGATCTTACATAATTTAAGAATCCACAAGGCTTATAAAAATAAGGTAGCTTGTACTCTCACTTAATCCAAGTAGGAAGACGTAACCGCCTCCTCACAACATTGGATGCAATATAGGTTAGTTAATGAAAAGAAACGTGAAATGCCTTAAATGTCCCTATTTTATATGAACCATCTAATCAAATATGATAGTTATAGATGATTCAATGGTATGTAACTATACAAGCATGATGGTTATAGAATTTGTGTAAGCACTTAAGTAGAGACTCGGACATTACCAAATTTATATTTATACATAATACGAAATACTTATGTTAATAATATTAAACTTAATCGTCAAGTAATTACTATAATTAATACTATTTTATTATTTTCTAGAAGTCTCTTCTACTATTCGTATATCTTCCTGACGCATTCTACATCTTTCAAATCAATTTCAATAAATTCAAGCTCATTAAATTATTTATTCATATTGTTAAAAAACTCCTTAAGTTAATAAATTATTAATTTGTTGATAAATTAACTCTCTAAATTAATAAATTCTCTGTCTCCCAACAGTATTAATTTATAGAATTTTTACTCTATTTTAGCAGTAGTCTTCAGGCATACAAATTTATGCTCTAATGCATGCTTCATAATATCGATTTGTCTAGTATTTGTAGTCTTTTAGTTAGATTAAAATTTTTTAAAATACAATTTTACCTTCACACTGTCAAGCCTCCCGTGATACGCCGATCGGTAAAGTTAGTTTTAATCGAACTCACGACCTCACAAATACAATACCTACTCTACTAACTCCTACCCTCGCTGGTAAATTAATTTTGATTTTTAATTGGGACAAGCGAAAAACGTTACACTAACGATCCTCGGCGCTCATGTGACCGCGATATCATGTAGAGTTAACGGGCGGACGCGACTCAACCGGAATAAGTGATTTGAAGCTTTTTTAACCACTTCAATACAAGGCTCGGCTCCTTATTAGAGTTGAATCCATAATCGCACGAAGAGACGGTGTTACCGATACTTAACACTCTGGGCTATTTACTACTGGAAATTTACGCCTCAAGATATATATATCTTGGTATTGTTAAGGGGCCTGTCGGTCGGTTATCAAATTCGACTTGAATGTGATTACATGATTACATCTGGTTATGGTTAGTTGTCATTTAATGTCTTGGATTAGAACAAATGCAGTTTTTAACTCGATTAAGCTCGTTTGAATATCCATCGAGTCTGGTGTTATCGGGTCTTCAATAAGTCACAATGGAGACAATATCAAAAGCCATGCCACTTGACAACATGCCAATGAAACGTATGTCCGCTTGGTACCATTTTTGAATTTATTTTTATTCTTTGAGTAGCGTTCACTTAAAAGTTAAAACCATATGAGAGTTATAAATATTTATCAAACATGTTCCTAATCCTATCTAACGTTTTGAATTCCAATTCTATTTTTAGAGTAACGTCCAGTTCTCATTTTTGTAACACTATGTACCTAATAAATTATCTATGTGATTGTCTATCTACTTATAAGAGATATCATGAATATAAATCATTAGAGACAATTTATTTTTTTCTTTTCTTGTGATTATTAAAATTTTTGTAATTTATTTGTTTTGGTAACCTTTAAATTATCATTTTTTTCATTATAACAAATATGGTAAAATAGAAATTAACTATGTGATAAGTTCTGCCTCAAATGCTCGCTCCGATGTATTTGGCTGATTGAAAGTGATCACGATCTTAATCACACTTTGGCGCAAGATCCTGATCATTTGATAATTTGGAATTACTTGATGACCAGCAACCCTTTGGGCTCCTCTTTGATTAAAAAGAAGGTTCCGGTTCTTTTTCTGCGCCGCCGATATTTTCATATCGACCTGACCTGTGGATTTCTCGCTGATTGCACCACGCCGACTTCCTGAGCGCCGATTTCAATCACATAATCATGAAATTGATTTTGAAACCACAAAACTTGTGGAGTCTCTACTTAAACTCGCGATAGACTTCATTTCGGTACCATTACTACTTTCCTGAACGTCCCGCTTGGCCAAATTTAATTAATAAAATTAGGTTTTCGAGCCCTAATTTTATCCGACACACGCGTATACTGCTTTCTTAACCCTATTTCTTAGGGTTACTCATCAGAAAACCTTATTCTTGACTTCGATTAACCTGTGGGCTTCGATTATCGAACCCTCGTCGTCAGTGGCTCTCGATTCTGAATTCTCTTAGGGTTTAATCGAGAACCCTAATCAACCACGCTGCATTCTCCTTTAGTGAGTTCGACTCCTTAATTAACTTGATTAATTGCCTAATCAATTTAATTATTTTTTGATAAATTTTCGATGTTCATAAACACCTTAATTATTGAGCAACGTTCTGAAGTTATGAAAAAATATAACTTAGAACTTTGTCATACTCCTTCTGGTTGTCACTCCCATACGTAGAGATTGCATAATTTTGTAGTTGACATACTTATTACGTCACAGGCTCAATCGAAAGTTCATCAATCTTTATTTAGTCACAAAAATTCAAATTAAGGTAAATACATCAATATTGAAAAATTGAAAATGAGCAAAGGGTAAACAATGTTCTATCCCCATATATATGCCTCAACACTCTATATATACTCATATCCTGCATGTACATAACACACATACACAAGATAAATAATTTTTAGTAACTCATTTATTTATATAATTTCGTTTTAAGATTGTTATTTGTTCATTTTAATAACATGGCAGCAAGTGATGTGAAATTGTTGGGTGCTTGGCCTAGTCCTTATGTAATGAGGGCAATAATAGCACTCAACATCAAGTATGTCGAATATGAGAATATTGAACAACCATTGGGTACCAAGGGTGATCTTCTAATCAAATCCAACCCTGTTCACAAGAAAATCCCAGTCTTGATTCATGGCGATAAACCTATCTGCGAATCCTTAATCATCGTTCAATACATTGATGAATATTGGTCCTCTGGTCCTCGGCTCCTTCCTTCCGATCCTTATGATCGTGCCATTGCTCGCTTTTGGGGTACTTTCATTGATGATAAGATAATGTAGCTCAATTAGTTAACATGCCATTCAATTTGAGTTCAATTATGTTATAGTACTTTTAATGCATTACTTGCAGATACTTGCGCCGCTTAAGAGATATTAGAACGACAAGAGGTCAAGAACAGAAGCAAGTGGTGGAGGAAATGATTGAAGCTCTGGAGCTACTGGAGGATGCTCATGTGAAGTGTTGTAAAGGGGAAGCCTTCTTCGGAGGAGAGAGCATCGGGTACATTGACATAGCGTTAGGATGCAGCTTGTCGTGGCTAAAGGCTGTCGAAAAATTGACAGAAATGAAGCTTATGGATGAGACAAAGGTGCCAAATCTAGTGGCATGGGCAGGGAGGTTTAGTGAAGATTCAGCAGTGAAGGATGTGATATCAGATGCTGATAAACTTCTTGATCTTCTCAAAATGGCCAAAGATCAAGCTGCTTCAAACTAAGTATCTATCAGTTTTGGTTCATTGGTTGATTATGGAGTACTTTGATTTATGTTGTATGTTTGTACTTTGAAATTTATATGGTATTTTATTGTAACCTTGTACAGTATAACAATAAAGAATGCACCTAGAGACTCCGAGAATGTTTCATCAGACAATTCATGAATTTCAAAGCTGAAAGAATGGACTGTTAGCAATCTTGAAGGAGTGATGTTGTATACTGGCATCATCTAATGTAAAGAAGAATCAATATCTATCAAAGTTACTACATGGTATACCCGAAGTATGTAATTTAAATCAATAAGACCATGTCAGTCTTCAACATATTATAATTTCCAGTATATGTATCATATAAGATAATAATATTTTTAGACGATGAAAGCAACATACTGTGATCCAACAACTACATACTCATGTACTAAGCGGTTGTCAAAACCACGAGCAGGGAAAATAAATTCATAACAACACCCCATTTCAAAAAAAAGACTTTCACAGTTCCATGAAAATGCCAAGGTATGAGTAAGCTCATCATCAAGAACATGAAATAAAAGACATGAATATGTAATAAATGTAAATTTCACCAACTGAAACACAAATCTGGGAATGTAATAATTCATGTACTTAAGATGAACAATCCAGTGGAGTGAGGTTGGAGGCACGAATCAAGCTCCCCTGTTGCAGTAGAATACGTACCAATCCAGGGGGGCAATCTGGTGGAGCAGTAGTTGTGCCTGTTTTCATATTGTAAGCATAATAGCCACCGAAGTTTATCTTGAACATAATCTCACAATTCGCTTTATTGATCCCCAGAGCATGCACACTCTCAAACCAGTTAGTCGGCACTTTGATTAGGAATTTTACATTCCACGTAGTAATATCTTTGTACAAATCAAGCACCCATATCCACATAGTTTCTCCTCCAACCAATCCAAGCAAACCAATACTGCCATTAAAATCAAACAGGCTCATCCTATTATCCAAAGTTTCCTTCTCCAAGTTAAATGATAATATCTCAAGATTACCACACCCCGGGCTTCTTCGTCTACCCAAAAACACGAAAGCCCCATCAACAAATACAGATTGACAGCCTTTGCTACGAATACACGGATGTCTTATTGACTTCGATAACAACGACCTCCAACTAACTTCCCTACACGAAGACGATGATTTTCCAATTCCCAAATCAAGCACAAGAGGAGCACTAGTTGAATTACCACGACCACAACCATAATGACATTGCAAGATGCAAATAACCTTAAACCTCTTCGACGACTCATCAAAACCGAAACTATACGATAAATACGAACTATAATCATGACCTTCCATAAGGTCCATAGTCAAGGGAGGCAAAGGTACTGTAACAACATCATTCAAAAACAAAGGGTTCACGAAATGCAATTTCTTCTCACGAATAAAACACACAACTCCTTTACTACAACCAACAATCAAGCTCTTACTTTTCATCATAATATTAGTTGGGTTTTCACTTTTCTTCCATACTTTATCTAAAATCCCAAAACTATTGTCCACTTTAAGTAAATAAAAGTTATAAAACCGATTTCTCCTTTTCCTTAGTTTTATTAAATTGGTTTCTTGAGTTTCATCTTTACATAAGGCTAAATGGGTAAATTCAAAAGGGCCTTTCTCTAAATGGTCATATATAAACTTCAAATCATCAAGAATATTACACCAAAGCTTACAAACAGATCTGCATCTTACCAGAGTTTCAATAGGAAGACTTGAGAACACTTCAATGAGTATATCAACAGGAATATTGGCCAAAATTTTGCAGAATTTTGTCATGCTAATTTTTATTGCTGAATTCAAGAACTGAGATTATGAAAGTGTCAAAAGGATATAAAACAAGGTTATTTGGCTCAATCTGGTTCTTTTCCATTGATGAAAATGGTTGTTTCGTTTTTCGTAATGGCATTTTTTATGGTACAATATATGTTTATCAAATTCGATTCTGGATAAACTGAGTTGGATGCGTGATTCGTAATCGATTCGGAAAAGAATCGTATATGATCGGCTCGGCTCGTTAACTAAAGCGTACGGGTGAAATTGATAGAATCATTCGACTAGACTCCAAATTATATCTTATCCACTCGAAATAAACCTTGTCTATTAGTACAATCTCGTAATTAATTCGTCTCAATTCCTAATTAATTCGTATAAACTCATAATTACTAGCAATGACGAATCTCGGGTTTGAGTCTGTATAATAACATGAACACGTATTCTTTAAACTAAATAAAGGAAAATTAATGTATTTATTGAAAACTCTTAATGTGTAAACCTAACGAGTCTGTATGCTAGAAGAGTTTTGATTATAATTGATAATCAAATCCAATTTCATTTATTAACATCCGAGCGAGTTTCAGGTAACTCGAATCGTGAACATTACCCATGTTGACAACTACAAGTGTATGGACAGTCACTCTTGGACTGTCACATAAATCCAACTTACCTTATCTCGTACTTCATCATACATATTCTAGTCAACGCGTACTTCGTGTCCACACACCTAATCCCGTTGACTTCCGGCCAACTCGCCGGAATTCACCACCGCACACCACCCCTCCGCCACCTCCTATACAATATTACTCAAACACAACATTCTCTTATATAATTAATCCACCAACCAAAATTCAACATGACTTATTATTGCTATTAGTATTACAGCCCACTCATAAATTCTTTACGTGTATCACAAATTATTAATATATTGTTACATACTCAAAAATAAGTTGTGTATCCTAGACGTTACCACATCCCGATCCTATAATTTGAGAAAATTTATGAAGATATGGTGATCTAGAATTGAGACACGAATATATTTTTACATACCCAAAAAGCAGTTATGCACCTTCCCGACCCCATAATATATGAAATACGATTATCAGACACCACAAATATATTATTACATACCTGAAAAGGAGCTGTGAAGTATTAAATCACCGTGATCTAGAATAGACTGAGGAATATATAGTTACATACTTGAAAAACTAGAAGTTGGTAATTTTTAGACAACATTTTGGGACAATTGAAGAAATGGGTGTGGATTATTACAACATTTTAAGGGTGTCAAAGGATGCATCAGAGGAGGAGGTGAAGAAGGCTTACAAGAAACTGGCGATGAAATGGCATCCAGACAAGAACAATTCTTGCATTGAAGCGGAGGCGAAGTTTAAGGAGATATCTGAAGCATATGATGTGTTGATTGATCCACAGAAGAGGCAGATCTATGATGTGTATGGTGATGAAGCATTGATGAGTGGGAATATTTATTCCGAGTCTCCGAGGAGCGAAGGGAGAGGGGGGTTTGAGTTTAGGAAGAGAGATGCTGAGGATATTTATGCTGAGGTTTGTGGTGGATTGGGTGGTGGTGGTGAGAGGAGGAAGGCGGCGCCAGTGGAGAATAAGCTGCCGTGTAGCTTGGAGGAGCTGTATCTAGGGTCCAAAAGGAAGATGAAGATTTCCAGGATTGTTCTTGATGAATTTGGGTAATTGCATTATTAATATAGTTATGCTTTGATTAGTTTAGAATGATTAATTGTTTTAGTTTGTGGAATTCATATTGTTTTCATGGATCTGAAGTTATGAGTTGAGTTATTATAGTTTGATTAGTTCATGATCATTCTTTTTAAGCTCTTAAATGGATCGCGATTCGAAGTTATGAGTTGAATTATTATAATTTGATTAGTTTCATATCCTTCTTTTTATGCTCTTAAAATGGATCACAATTCAAAGTTATGAGTTCAATTGTTATAATTTGATTAGTTTCAAATCATTCTTTTTATGCTCTTAAAATGGATCACAGTTCGATTATTTTTATGATCTTGATTGCTTTTAGTTTCTTATGCTATTTTGGAAGAGTAAAGTAATTTTTCGTCAGCAAAGAGATGCAATTGTTTGAAAGGTTATACTACCCCATAGATCTGTTAGGTTCATCACGTAACTCAACCGGATATGCTATTTCTTAGCTGACCTTTAATGTTTAATTCTATGTTAACTGAATATGATTTTTACTAATGGAATGATGATTAAATTATCTTTGTTTTGGAATACCCTGCACCGTAAAATGCAATAAAAGGATAAGGAATAAAGAAGAGAAATGAAAAAATGTGATCCTTCTGGTAAAGGAAACCAAAGATGCATAGCTAAAAAATATGTATTTTAGAGATCTCAAACAGCTACCTAATTTTTGTTTTGTGATTTGTCACATGTAAGATTATTCGGCATATGCATTTCATATTTGAAGAATGATGGTCAGTCCAACTGATATCTGTGGTCAGTAGACACTAACATTGTTCTTAAATTTTATCTTACCATTATCAGTGTTGAACACTTCTCATATTTTTTGGAAAGAAATAATGACCTTAATGTTGATCCTATTGTGTGCATTTTAGCACACCCATAGGGGCGATGTAATACTTTTACTTTGGGATTTAGTCTTCTATTTGTTTTTGCGGTCTGTATGACATGCTTTTGCTTGATACAACCGTTTCATGTGTTGGTTTTGAACATTACCTATGAACTTTCATGATATACAGAGTATATGATTTTATTGCAGTAAGCCAAAAACTGTTGAAGAGGTGTTGGCTATACACATTAAACCTGGTTGGAAAAAGGGGACGAAGATCACTTTTCCTGAGAAAGGGAACCATGAACCTGATGCTGCTCCTGGAGATCTAATTTTTGTAATTGATGAGAAGCCGCACGATGTTTTTAAGAGGGATGGCAATGACCTTGTTGTAAATCAGAAAATTTCCCTTCTCGATGCACTTACAGGAAAGACTTTGAGCTTCACGGCTTTGGATGGACGAGAATTAAAAATTCCAGTCAAGGATATTGTTAAACCAGGGCAGGAACTATCAATTCAAAACGAAGGGATGCCCATATCGAAAGAGCGTGGTAAAAAAGGGAATTTGCGGATCAAGTTTGATATCAAGTTTCCATCGAGGCTTACTTCTGAACAGAAAGCAGATCTGAGGAGGGTGTTGGGTAGGACTTCGGAGCCATCAAAGGTGAAGTGAGTATGCTGCAGCTGAAACTCCTCAGATGATTGTAAATACTAACATAAGCGTTAAACAATGCAAGTAAGAAGCCTTGTCCATATCATTAAATAGTCTGAGAGTTCTCTGTGTCTTCTATAACCAAGCAACTGCGGTAGAAATACTAGCTAATTTGGCTTTATGATCATCTACTTCTTGTAATGCTACTTCATTGTGCTCTTTCATGAGGCACTCAAATTGTAGATATTACTAAGTGCTTCTTTTTGTAAAACTATAAAGCTGCTGCTTTCTTTATTATGAGGTTTGTAATAGGAGTGTACATGGATCGGTTCGGTTCGGTTTTGAGCCAAAACTGGAACCGAACCTTTTTCGTCGGTTCTCTCGAACGTCGAACCTAATAGGATTTATGCTAGGTTTGGTCTTGCAGAATGTAGACTTTACATACATTTTATTGTTCATTTGTGTAACGTCTCTCGTTAAGAAATGTATTGTGTTCAACTTAATGTTGCACATATGGTTCTCCAAATGTAGTCATGTTTGCTAAATTTTTTGTTAAGTGAGTTTAGGACGACATCAATCTTATATTACTTTTTAAATGAAAGCTGGACTTTAATTTGTAACCAACGAGTAGTGGATAAAATTTAAACTAGAAGCCTTTTGAATGAACTGAAAAAATAGCATATATATAGAGTACTTAGATATGCCACAATTACAATCAGAAACAGCATAGATGAAGTCATATAATTTTTTTAGAACATAATCAATTCAACTCGTTAGCTTAAACACCGGTTAGGCCCTTGTATATTATGACCATAATATTTATTAAGTGTATTAATTTTTATCTAGAGTTATTCCTTATTGCCTCCTGCACCGACGTAATTGACACATAACTTTAATTTAAATCAAAACGATCATCTTAATAGCAAGGTTATGTTTTTATTGTTTTAAATACATTCGCTAGTAATACTAGTGAGGGTTGAACTCCAGATTCATTCAATTGAACGGTGGATATATACTAGTGAGGAAGATACTAGTAATACCATACATTTTGTACGGTCGGTATTTTTTGTACGATCCATACTTATTTTCTACGGATGTATATACGTGTGGAATTTGAATGCATAAAAATTATTTCAACCATTAAATCAAACCGCATCGTATGTCAATCGTAAAATTACTTAAAAATACTAATATTTCATATATATGTTTATTATTTCAAAATTTAAACATACAATTCAAAAGTGGTCAATAATTTTTGGAAGGGTTGAGTAATTGAGAAAATAAAATGTTGAAGAAGTGTAATAACCAAACAGGGCTCAATAATAATTAATCTAAAAAAAGAGGAAGACTGTAATAACCTCGTAGATTCCGTTCTTACCTAAAGATTCTTTCTTCACAAATTCTGTAATCTATCTTTTATTTTGCATAATTTTACTCAATCATATCCTATAATTTTCATACTTTTTACTGCTTTCTTTATTTTATTTTCTGTAAGTTTTATTTCTACTAAGCTAATTAAATGGTTTACAGATTTAGGTGATAATCAAATCCTGTAATTACTGATTATGGTTTTACGAGTAAAGGGTAAGTAGCTTCTAAATCCATTATGCTCAGATTTAAAACCATGTAATTTTCTTTAAGTGGTGTTCTATAAATATAAGTGATTGTTTAGACTTTAGACGAACTTACTTTATTAAGTATGTATGCGAATTTTCGATGTAAATATGTAATCATTATGCTTTAGGATAATGTTTAAACTTTATATGGATAAAAGTGTAAAGATAATGAAAAATTATTAGTTTGTTCAAAATAATTAAGTATTTTATGACGAGCATTCTAGTTTAAACGATCACTTATATTGATACGGATGGAGTAAATTGAATGAATGTGGTGGGATCAATGCTGTCATAGATGCATAGTTAAGTGCACCCTCAACACGAGGGCGTATTAGAATGATTTTATTTCATGACTTATGAGTCTTCGGTGATCAATTTGTATTCCAGTTTTAAGGATAAAAGCAGCAAAGGCAGAGCAGAAAGAAAAGCTGAAACATAACTTAAACCCTGTACAAATATCTGCATTTGATGAAATGCTTCTCAATGTGTATGCTACTCGCCGTCCTAAGCCAAGTGATTATGATGTTCGGAAGGATTTGGTTCGCGTATTCAACGAAATAGCAAAACAACTATATGGTAATGTTCCACTATTGCATATTCAGCATTCGACACCATGCGAGTAGGATCAATTTATATATGCAAGATGGAATTAAAGTCATATCTTTATGCATTGGTAGTACCGGTGGCTTACTTCACCTGCCACTGCATATTTTATCTCACCGAAATTCAATCTGCTTTACAATTTATGGGTCAATACTTCAATCTGCTTCCAGGAAATTCCAAAGTTCCTGTCGTGGTGGAGTTTGGTTCATTCTCAATGGATATCTTTGATGCCAAGAGTGATCTAGATCTTTCAGTTAATTTTGGAAATGGAAGTGTCGAGCTTCCACGTGAGAAGAAAATTCAAACTCTTCGGAAATTTGCTAGAAAGCTTTATGCGCTCCAAAGTAAATATCTCACTCTGATCAACTTGATTAAATCCATAGAATAAAAATATCGCATGCATAATTTTCTTTTGGAATAAAAATATCACATGCATAATTTTCTTTGTCCAATTCTCTTCTCACATACAAAATAAGGTTTTTCTTGTATAGATGTCATTACAATACTGATATGATGCCTCATGCGAGTTGTCTCTACGTGATTATTGATTTTAGAAGTTGATTCTGTTTTTGTGGAAAGAGGATATCATGAACATAAGTCGAGAACTGCTGTAATCAGAGATAGTCATATGCTCATAAGGATAAAAAAATTCGACCATTTCTGCAAGAAGAATCTGTTTTAGCCTTTTCACCGTCATGTAAGTATTAGTATCGGCATAAAATTATGTGATATTTTATATATTTTAAGGTTCGATTAGATGCTTAGACAAAAAGGTCAACTTGGTCTTCATATCGTAACTTAGAAGCACATTCTGTGGATCCATTTAGTTAAAGTTTGTTTTATGCCCATAAGAAACTTGGGTTGTTCAGATCACTCATCTGAATTGGGAAAGCACTAGGCCATGAATCAGCTAAATAAATTAAGAAATCAACAATGATCATCCTCGCTAAACCCGTCGTGGGAACGCCTTTTCTGATTTATTTACACTTATTGTCATCAAGCAGTTTACGATCTCTTATTACTGTTCGAGGATGCTCTAATGAGGTTATCTGTTTGTTAGATAATGGACATGTTACTCGTGTCCTTCCAATTACAACTGCCAAAGTGCCCATCCTAAAAGTTGTTGACTGCGGGACCAAAGTTGAGTGTGATATTTCAGTTGAAAACTTTGATGGGATTTTGAAGTCACGGATAATCAACTTGATCTCATTTATTGATGATAGATTTCCGAAGCTGAGCTTTCTGGTATGTGTTGATTTCACTATTTATTGGTACATCTATGGATACTTGAGTGAATTTATTCCTTTCCATAGATTACCAGTATCTTAGTTTAAAACTTCTAAAATAGTTGATTCCTGTATATTTTAGCTTGTTTGATAGAGTATTGTTAGTTAAAGGAAACTTGTGTACAGTTTATATTAATCTTTCTTGGTCCGTGTATGCTTAATAGCTCTGTATTTCCGACCCCATCTAAATTAGTGTATTCCTGTAATCTTACATTAAAAGGGCTACTATAAAGAGGAAATATGGTGTGCTCTATGGAAGAACAAAAATTTAATGACATAGAAGTAACTAGGAAATTAAATTTCTACGTCTTGTAATAAACTTGGTTGGAATTTAGTTTAACCACCGAATCAATTAGGCCATTAACTACTTACTGGAAAATATAGGAGTCAGTTCTCTACTTGTTTACTTGGTAATCCTGACTAAGTTGAAGTTTACTCTTGAAGCTATGTTGTTGGCTCTTCAAATTATATGTTTATAATCTTAGCGGGTCATAGTTTTTTGTACTTTCTAGAGGGTTTAGGTTTAATGCTGTGGTCCGTAATCATGCAGATGAAGGCTTGGGCAAAAGCTCACAACATCAACAGTTCCAAGGAAAAGACCTTAAATTCTTTATCTATAGTGCTGCTGGTTGCTTTTCATATGCAGGTATGACATCTAATCAACACCATACTCTCATCAATTCATTTTTTTAGTTTCTTCCTTTTGAGATATGAACACATGGTTATTATTATTATTATCTATTTATGATATGCTTCTGTGATTCAAATTTATTATATGCAAGGCTCAGGAAAAAAAAATTCTGTTAGATTTCAAGGATGCTTAATTGTTAATTTTACATGTGGGATTTCTTGATCCCATGAACAAAATAGAAAACTTAACATGGATTATTATCTTATGTGGAGATGAAATTACATGGTCTTAATTTTTCTTGCTATTAGTTATCTAATAAAAGAAAACTTCTTTTTTGGCAGACGCGGAATCCACCAATACTACCTCCATTTTCTGCTTTACTAAAAGGTTTGATCACTGACTGCACTTCATAATTGTCATGAAGGATGAATTTCATTTTGGAAATTTCTATCTAAAATAAATAATTAATTGGGCTTGATTATGTGCATCATTTGGATCACCGTTTCTATAAAACTAATTACATTTTGAAATCTGGAATTTATTTATTTTTTGATTCGAAAGGTGAAAAGACTACTAGAGAATTCTCAAATTATGTTGCTGAGGCACTCTCTTTTTATGAGCTGAGAGAGCTATACATGCTTTGTCCAAACAGTACGCTTCCTAGTGATAGAAACGGATGATGATTGCTATTATTATTATTATCGTTCTGTGATGTGTTATCATTATACATTCATATCGCAAGGAAAACGTTTCCCTTTCACATTTGAAGCTCTTGTAATCATTTAATTTTATTGTTTGGCCAATTACAACTCAAAAGGGTTTTGATAATCATTTAATTTTATTATTATTATTATTATTATTATTATTATTATTATTATTATTATTATTATTATCATTTATTGTACCCTGACTGTCAAATTCTTGAGGTTGGAGAATTTAAACTGTTTCACTATTGATATTTCAGATGGTTCCGATCCTGAATCAGTAAAGAAACTATGTAGGAATTTCACGGGCTATGGTAGAGATAATAAAGAGACATTGGCCGAGCTCTTTCATTCTTTATTAGTGAAGGTAAAAATGTGCATATTAAAACGAGCGTTTTGGTAACACGTCGCACATTCATTAGTTGTAAACTTGACCAACAATTCCTGTCATGGCAGTTGTCAGCAGTTCAGATACTTTGGCCTAAAGGTCTTTGTGCTAGTGCATATGAAGGAAGTTGGGCATCCAAAACTTGGGATTCTAAAGTTACCTGCATAAGTGTAATTATAATCCAGTGGCAATTGTTTTCTCTTTGTTTTATTGAACATTAGCCGATTATCAATTTATACAGGTAGAAGATATCACTGACCGATCCCAGAATGTTTCAAGGGCAGTGGGGGTATCTGAAGTAAAAATTATTTATAAGTGCATACAGCTCTCCCTTCGGCATCTCTCTGCATTCATGGATGGCCAAATTGAAGTATCTAGGTTGATGGAGCTTTTGTTTGGCAGCAATGAAGAGGCCACTGGTGCAGGCACTGGTATTCCTCATCTCGCAGGAATGTCCTCTAGAAGAGGTAGAAAAAGACGGCCCACCATGTCCAATTTTGCTTTGGGAAAAAGACCGCGTGCAGTTAATTGGGGAGGTATGTCGACAGAAAGTTCAAATGGAGCACCAGCAGGAGCAGAGTAACAGACGAGGACACATTTTGCTGGAAGTTGGGGGCAAACACCTACATGACCAAATTAGATTTGTCGAGCAAAACGTAGAAGCTAGTTCAGTATATCACTGATTTTATGTTCTGCTGCTTTGGAGTCTGAGAATTGCCATACTTTTGTACATCTCTTTTTTCTGTTTCAACTTTCAAGGGCCACTCTCAGAAATTCAACATCCTTGTACATCTCATTTTTCTGCTTCAAGAAAGCCATCTATGTTGTTGAGAATAGGTGGTGTGCCCATTGCCTCTTGCCTTTCTATCTTAATTATTCTTATGCAGTTATAAATGCTTCTTATGCAAAATCGATTTGTTTTAGACTGCATATTCACCTGTTTCATCTTAAAGATAACTATCCAACGTACAAGTGGTACAAGGGAATGGTAAAAACATTTGAAAAAAAATAATACTCCGTATATATAATTGAAATAGTAAGTTTCCACTGTTTAATTGTTATCAAAATACAAGTCCAAATGCTTCTCGAGGGGAACTATCATGCAGACTAGAAGAGTGGGCATTGTTTAATGCCAATGCGTAAAAAGAGCCAGACTCGAGAAATCACTAATATTGTCCGCAACCACCTTCAGCACTCGGGTAGTAATTCACGGTCATGACTCAAATGGTACGCGGCCACCTTCAGCACTCGTGTAGTAATTTTCACCTGCCCCGCCCCTTCCTCCTCTGCCCCTATAGTTATTATTGTATCTTGGGTAATACTTGCTAGTCTGTTCATAGTGCTGGCTGTGTCCATTCTGGTATCCTCCTCTGCCCCTTCCACCTCGGCCATTGTGGTATCCCTTGTAGCCGCCAATGCGACCACCTCTGTGCTGTCTTCGAAGAGCGTTAGCCTGTTCCTTGTTATCTAATTCCTGTGAGTTCTGCAACTCATTTTGTTGATTTTGTTGCAGGTTTTCTCTGTCTTCAACCTTTCCTTCAATTCCATTTTCCACCTCAGATGCTTCCTGTTTACACAAAACATTTGCTGTTCATGTTTACAGTTGAATACACAAATAAAACAAGCGAAAGTATAACAAATTAATTACCTGGTGAAGTTCTTCAACATGACCGAATTGGCCATCAAAAGCTTCATGCTTATGGGAATTTCCATTATCTTGTCCCTGAAAGGTAGAACACGAGCTTAGGGGGGGTGGCTATATGTATATTACCATGCATGTATAGGCAACCACAAATCAGGCAGTACAAATGAAAACTTGAATAACATCACAATGACCTCAGAATGTTAAATGAATAATCTAGGCAAAAGCAAAAATCAATAAAATCAGAAAATTGCAAACTTCAAAGGTTAACATAACAACTCCCCAATAGGCAATAACTACTGCCAGCTATCTCTGTGTGACATACATGGCATACACTGAAGGTCCTTCTCATAATCCATTTTCAAGAGAACATGACTAGAAAAAGAAAACACACAATAAGAAATAAAGCATGCTTGATAGCATACTATTTGTACTCTAATGTAATAGTGAGCCTGCAGTTTATTGAACAAAAGCATTATATGGATATAACAAATTACAGCCATAATAACAAATTAAACTATGGCATAAGTAAAATTTACCCTGTGCTCATCTTTAATAGATGAACCTTCAACTTCTATAGGCACGTTGATAGGCACAACAGACTCATTCAAAGGCACATGGAATGATTTGAAATTTTCTGCAGCAGCTGCCATTTCAACTGAAGCCATCATCTTGGGTGTTGTAGTAAAGTAATCAGAAGCCATTATCTTGTTTAGCTTTTCTCTTAATGCAGCATATGTACATAAAAATCATTTAGCCAACTATAACAAATGATGCAACAGTCATAAGACCCTCTAATCCATTCTTACACTAACAAAGATATCACTAAATTATTCAACTTAAAATTAACATTCAAACAGACAATCATATGATACAATTCAAACTCCCTGTCGTAAGTTATACAAATGTTGTAACTACTTGATGCAAGTAATTAAGCTCAGTTATCTAAGAAAACCATCAAGGTTTCACATTCAATTGCATATAACACGAGTGTTATCATGAACACGTACCAAATCAGTGCAAGCATCAAACAACCACAAAAAATATCAGCCAATTCATATCAAAGATTTACACCTAATGAGTTACAACTACATCAACCAAGTTCACAACCAACATGAAACTCTATCGAACAACACAAAGTAGCACAAAAGCATCATATAATATGTCTGTCAACCAAATCCGAGTATCAAGTATCATACATGTAATGTCAGAGTGAGGCACAATAGGCTGCTCAGAATTCGAAACCCACAACTTCGCATGCTCAACACACCTCTCCAATGCATTCTTGTGAGACAACCCCGAATCAACAGGCCTCTCAATCAACAACCTGCCAAGCATCGAAATCAAGTCCAAATCCCCCTCCGTGAGAAGCTCCCGAAAACCCCCCTCATCATCATCAGTCACACAATCATAACTCAAACAACAACCCCTCTCATGAATCTTCCTAAACATCGTCCCCACAAACTCACTCTGCGTCTTCACATCAAACAAACTCCCAAAATACACCAACTCCAACAACTCCTCAATCCCAACCAACCCTTTTCTTGCATCCTCATTTCCAACAAACCCATTTGGTCTTTCCTCAATTCCAACAAACCCTTTTCTTACATCCTCAATTCCGACAAACCCTTTTGTTGTCTCCTCATTTCCAACAACCCCTTTTCTCAATTCCTCCTCATCTCCCTTTACACTAATTTTCTCCACATTCTTGATTTCCTTACGAATCTTAAGTTCCTCAGAAACAGCACAAGGTACAAGCAGAAGAAGCCTGTCGAGTTCTTCGATAGCGCCGAGGATAGATTGTTTGGAGTTTAGGGTATCTTGTTGCTCTTTGTTTAGGGTTTTGCCTTTGGATAAAGACTCTTCCATTTGGTTTATTCGGTTCTGCTTCTTCCGGAGAGCGCGGAGGCGTTTGTTGATTAGGTTCAATACTGGGCCTTCGGAGGCGTCGGAAGATGACGTGGCGGTGGCCATTTGTGGTGGTGGATCAATTGGGTCGCCGGAGACGGCGGCGAAGTGGCGGAGGAGAGGGAGGGTTTAAGAGAAGAGGAGAAAGTGGGGTACTGATACTGAAAAATATAGTAAAGCTAAAGTTTCGACTTATATCAAAGGATTAATTTATTCCAGCCCTGGAACTTTGTTGAAGAACTGTTTAGTTTACCCTACTTTCGCAATCGCGTCAGGCCAGCCTCTAAATCCATCAGAATTCCATTATATCGTCTCAATTAATAACTTGTGAGATTACCTTAAACTAACTATATACAAAATGATTGCCTAACTAATCATAATCACCATATTGTTCTTCAATCAAAGTTTTTAATGGCGGCAAAAATGATATTGTATAAATATTAAATTGGCCTAATTATATTTTTCAGATTTCAAAATTGACCCACAGTCTAATATATTGCATAATTTTAATTTTACCCTTCATCAAAAAGTACTGATAAAAACGAGAAAGGAATCCCTAAATGACCAGCTCGTGATAGTTCAGCAGTAAGAACTGACTATCAGAAAAGTTCAGTAAGCAAACCGACCGATACTTCAGTAAGAACCGACTAGCCTGGCTGCTTTATGCGAAGACTTGCTTCCTTATCAAAACTACAAACAATATTGATAAATTATATAGTAGGTACCGGGTAGTACTTATTTTCTTCTCGAGAGTTACGTAATGCATGAAATGAGATTTCGCTTTTTGTATTGATACGCTTTTTCTTAGTAATGCAACATTCATTTTATTATGTTAGTCTCCCCCTCTTTCTTCTGATCAAAATCAACTGTCTATCATCGCGGTACAGTAAATACATAATGAGCAAAGACGCTTTCAGACACCAAACACACCCAAACAAGAAAATAAAATCTGAACGACTATTTTGGTTCTAAATGAAACTTCGTCAAATACTACACTTACAAATAAGTTAATATAATAATTTTACACCTAATTTTTTATCAAGCTTCAGTGTGATTATAAGAACCATGTTATTTTCTTCATTCCATCCTGCATTCTAATGATCTATTTTCTTTTTCTCTCACAATTCTAAAATTAGTTCTTTATTTAATTTAAAAATTGAATGAAAACTAGTATATGAGATAAATTTGAATTTTTTAAATACTTTTCAAAGTTAAACATCCCTTAAAAAACGGGACGGAAGAGATAAATTTTACACCAAATTGTCGAGACTATACTAACATTTGGGGCTCGATGGAAAATGAAAATAAACACCTTTCATACTCCCTCTCAGACAATATACCTGAGTGATTGTGAGAAAACATTATATAATTTATCAATGCAACTGTATTGGAGTTTAAAGAATTCAAACATCATTGCTTTTGACTTCTAATATTCTCATTTTCATGTATGATAATTTTCTCTCGGCTCGGGAAAATATTAAAATCAATGATTAACTTAATAAAATACATTTAGGCTAAAATCACTTATATTGATACAAATTCCAGCATAAACACTAATTTTTGCCAGCAACTATATACTCCCTTCGGTTTTTAGTTGTCATCCTAACATTTTCTGACGTAAATTGAGAATCAATTAATAATGAATGATATTTTATATATATCTCACTTAATTAATCAAACAAAAATTTAATGAATGTATTGATATTGTAGTTTTTATTACATATATATTAAATAAGGGCTTAAATGAAAAAAATCAATCAAATGTCAGATTGAATTCCAAAGTGACAAGTATTTCAAAATAATCTTTTTTTGCTAGATTACAAAACCCGAGGGAGGAATTGTTAAAATAAATGAAACAGCAAATGACAAATGACAAAAATGATGAACTTATCAATAACTCATTTTATGATCCAATAAGTTCGTTAACTCTCTTTTTTCACAATTACTTGTTATAGTTAAATAAATTTATGTCGTTAGTTTGATATTGTGTAAAGCGATTAAACTATTTTAATGTTTTTTCTTAATAGGTATGTCATACTCTTATTACAATTCTACTCATTACTCATTTTACTTACCGATTTGCCTCTATTAACAAAAATCATAAACCTTGAAAACATATAAATATTCATAACTAAAAAAATCTAGCCAATCTTAATAAAGTTAATCGATTCATATATATTTTGATATATATATTTTAGTGAGATTTGTATAATTAAATTGATACATTCTAGAATATTTTCTTGCTTAGTTAACAAAATGTGATATTTATTTTAGCTTTTGTCTATATGAATATAGGCTGAGAGATTGCCATTTTCCTCGATAAAATAAGAGAAAAAAATATAATAAAAGAATGTCATAAATAATAAAAGAAATATAAGCCCCAACTGCATTAAGTACATAAGATGACTTGATGTTCTTATAAAAGAAATATAGTCATGCCTTTGAGCTAATACATTTGTGGTTTCAAAAGGCTTAACAATCAAAACAAAGTTAAGGAACAAACAAAAAGGAAAAAGAAGTCTTTGCAAAGAAGAAATCACAATCTTCATTCTTTTCACTTTGTGTACGATTTAAAATGAACATTTATTCCATTTCAAAGTTGAGGATAAAGATACCAATATCAATATATTTCAATTCGCTTAAGTCCAAGATAATCTTTTGACGCCCATACGGGGATATGGATTTATTTATTTGATTTTATTAGTTTAATGTGTCAAAATATTAGATAAGCGGCCGCAAGATATCCATAAATCACATTTTCTCAATATGCACCCCATGGTCCTCATAAAATTATTATTGATTCGACTTCCATAAAGATGTTAAATTTCTTATTTACTACACTAATTGAAATCAAACGTCATATGAAAAAGACACATCGTAAGAGTCACAATATGCTAAAGACCTACATTTCACTTTTACGAGTCGTGAAATCAAATGAATTTATCTTCTTATTTCCAAACCTTGTGGAGAACCTACAAATAACTGTGGCATTAGCCTTAAGTTATACTCCTTAAACATGCTTTACTATTTCCGCAATCACTCATTCGCCTAAAGCATACTTTGATATCTTAATTCATCCAATCTCAAACAATTAAATATTTCTCCAATAGAATCGGCCCTCAACGATAAAACGCGTGATCGCTTACTAAAATTTCTTCATCCTTTTTTCCTTCATTTTCCTTTATGTCGTTATTTAATTTGTCCACCGCCTTGTCCAAGTCTTCTCTATTAAAACTCAATCCCTATGAAACTCATCAAACTGAACATCACTTCTCAATCTCGAATATTCTTTACAACCGCCTTCTCAATTTTTCTAATTGTACCAGTTGAACCAATCACTTTTTCAATATTATACTTATTCACTTGATTAACCAACCTAGTAAGTATTACACTTCTCTAATATGTTATCGCATCTTTTCCACTTCTGGAAATCTTATCAGAGTCATGGCCTAATTGTAATGAAACCGAGTAATATCTTACATTGATGCCCAATGACGAATCCTCACACCCACCACCGATGTCAATGGGCAGAATCATGTTGTCGTGAATCGGCAGAACTGAGGACGCTTGGGGATAAATAAGGCATGCGGCTCGTCAGCCTCGGATAGACATTCACGCTGAGTCCTAAAGTGGTTTCATGTATCAATGAATGAATTGTGACCTATCAAGCGATTCTCTGACACCGACGTGGCAACAAGGCGAGAATAATGAGTCGAGGGGACCTCGGGCGAGCTATGATAATGTCCCTGAATTCATGGAGGATAAAAAATGGCTCGGCTGGCGAGAAATGGTCAAAAGGAATTCATGCCGGGGTGGTAATAAATGGCCAAGTAGGCGATCTACTGGCCATGAGAAGTTTAAAAGAGTTTACCCATGTCAATAGAAGTAAATAAGTTGTCATTGGAGTTGTTAGAAATCGGGGCACAACACTTGTCGGGATCAGACAACTACATTCTAAAAAAAAAAAAAAAAATTCGGTCGGTGGTGCATCTGAGATAAGATAAATAATTTCGATAATAATATTATTTCAGAAATTATTTGAGCCGAATTACATTTATAATTTAGTGTTTATGTCGGGGACACTGGAAAGTTAAGTTAGATCGTTAAGTCACTGGATTGTTCGATTCAATAAACGGGCACAAACTCCTGTGCTATTTTTCCTAAGACTTAAGTGTTAAGTCATCCTTATCATACACTATTCACACAAAATATCACAAATCATCCCTCCATTTTGACGAGCTTGGCCGAGATACCCTCGAGCACAAAATAAATTTTTTTCCCTTCCATTTCTTCACTTTATTGTATATAAAGATCCTCAAGTCGACATAGCGTTTCCCAACGCTCCCTACGATTTTGAGGTAAGAAAATAGCGTTTTGGTTGATTTTTGAGGGTTGACTTTGGTTGACTTTTTCCATAATTCAATTTTTTGATGGATCTTAGTTTGTTATGGGTTCTATGGACATATAAGGATGAATTCATGACTTCGGTGTCGCTTCGAGGATAAAAGTTACGGTCGAGTTGCGGACTTTTCTTAGGCTCGCTGACTTTGGGCCGATATTTCTTATAAGACTTTAAATGGGTAGGGAGTTTAATTGGGACCTTATGGTAGTTGTTGTGATGTTAAAATGGTGATTTAAAATTGATTAAAGGAAGCAGTTGAAAAGTGTTATTTTCAAGTTGAGTTATAATCGATATTTTGGAGTATAAAGTTGTTAATTATGGGCTGAGGGTTAATTAATGACTTATAAGTTGATTTGAAATGTTAAAGTAATAAGGCGGAATTCTAGCGGGGAGGTCGATTGGGTTGTGTCCGACGGGATTATTAATTCGTTGTTTTATCTGTCATTTTAGACCGTTGTAAATAGTCTTAATTAAGAGTCGGGTACAGGTCTTCTGTAATCAACGCAGATATCGTAGTAGGTCTCGATTATACCTTTCCGGGTGTTTTGTTAGGCGCCGGGACGTGGGTGCGGCGCTACTCCTGATATCAGTAGTAGGTCTCGATTATACTTTCCTCGGGTAAGCTTTTTGTATAGGCGCCGATCGTGGTGCGGGCAAGACTTTGATTTTGTTCGAAGGTTTTCATGGGTAGCTAAGCAGGAGTACTATCTCACGGGTGTTACTTTACGCACTTTACCTTACATCAGGCGAACATGTTATCGGTTACGCATTACGTGAGTAACGATGTACACGCCATGGTGTTATGATTACGCAGAACGATATGATTATGTGATTCATTCAGCAGCCATGCATATGATTACGTGATTATCCCCTCGTGGCGCCAAGATTGCTTCGGTGTAAGTAATGTTTTGAACTCCCAACTTATATTTCTCGATTCCCTGCGGGCCTTGTCGGCATCAAGTATTCCTCGTGGCCTTGTCGGCACTTATGTATTTATGTGGCCTTGTCGGAGATTGCGCTTTGACTTACGATCATGGTACGCTTTAGCTAAGCGCCGATATTGTTCGGGGAGCAGTAGTAGTCGTTATCGGTAGGCGACGGCTGCAGTTAATGACATCACCAATTTACGTGTTCCTCAAATGTCAAGAAGATAACGAATAAGAACGAGTATCGTCTCACAAATTCCAATATACTAAGTACTAGGCCTTTTTCTTAATCCTTAATTAACTAATAATTAAAGAGTAAATTTTTATCTACACTACTTAACTAAATTCGAACTAAGTAATTAAATTAGCTAATATTAAATGCATCGCACAAAAGTGAATTTACTTAATATTCGGTATAGTCGTGACACACGATTTCATCGTGGATCGCCGATTTAACTTTCCTAGTAGTTACTTATTAGTTCATAACAAAAAGATTCCTATAATGACGATATTACTTCTCGCTTAACAATTCAATTAAGTTCCTAAGAAACTAACTATAATAAAATTAGTTCATAATAAAAGACATAAATAAATACATGAAATTAATGACATTCATCCTTAACAATAAAAATATCTTGAATTAAAATTATTCGAACCAATTAAAAGTAATCAACTCCAACTTCGCCTTTGGTGCACACATGTAATTAACTTCTCAATTGTTTCTCGCATTACCTAACGGGCGCGCCAAAGTTCCAACAAAGCTGATGACTTTTCCTGAAATCTTGAGATCTATCTTTTTACTCACTCCTCCTCTTTATAGGTTGCCATAACCTAATATTAATTGCCGAATCACTTATTCTTGGATCACGATCATGTAAATTTTAGTGACCCAAGCCATATCTCAATTCAAAGCCCGATTCCTTCACTTTAACCGATAATTGCCTAAACTCAAATAAAACGAAAACAAGTGCAAATTATATCGGATTAAGGTAAAAATAACATCAGCTAATACGCAATTAGGGCCTCAAAACACTATATAATAAACACTTATCACACCCCCACACTTAAGCTCTTGCTTGTCCTCAAGCAAATGACATAGGAAACGAGACAAATTAAACATCCAAGGATCTCAAGTTCTTCGTATATCATTGAGTTCTCAGACAACAATCAATCATGAGTAATGGCTCTTCCTACTTAAGCCCGCACATCATCAATTCACGAGTGGACAATCATATGAATTTCTCACTTCACATCACTCACGATCAAAGTGGTTACTATTTGCGCCACTGACTCATGCATTTTCTACTATATGTTTTGGTTATACATCTATCAATCCATCAACAACGATGCAACATAAATCAAGGTCTTTTATAGGTCAGAATGAGGCTGAGCGTGAAAGGTAGGATAAATATTTGGCTCGACTTTAATACTCGAGAGATGCGAACTTCAATTACCTTATGTCAAAGAGCATGTCTAAACAACTACAACCTTCAACCCCACATTCTACATCCCATTTAAGTACCATCCTTCACTTTCCATATTTCTTATTCGCATATTTTTTTTCATAGAAGTACACCCATAAACATCAAAGACACTTTTCATAATTCGCTTGAGACACAATTTCTTTTCACTTTGAGATCATATTTCACTACGTATTCTACACTTTTTTTTAACCTTCCAATCTTCCAATGTTTTCCTTCCCCACACTTGATTAGTTCAAGCCTATCAAGCCACACCAACATAGATAATTCAAAAATTACACACTCCCAAGAGGGACAACATGGTAAAAATAAGGCTTATAGGCTTATAAGCGGTATAATCACAAAAGAAAGCGTCACTTAGCTCAAGGTTCACTAGCGGATAATACATCGGGTTAGCCTTTTAGGATAACGTGATTATAACCCCTAAATGCCTTCATCATTTTTATATGCATACAAAGTAACAGATAGAGATTCAAAACTGCCTCAAGAATACAAAACATGATGTAGTATCACACCAAGAAAAGAAACTTCAAAGATAAAATTAGGCACAACTTCACCAGAGGGTATTCACTACGCAAGAGTTATCCACTCAAACTTCAATCAAAACATCACACCAGCTAAGAATGTCAAGTCAAAAACTCAATCAATCATGCACAAAATCATCATCGAATGACATACAATTCACTATCGATCCAGGATATATCAATTCATCCGTTAAACTTATCATATACTTAAGGACAATCATTACGCACCCCCTACACTTGAACAAGACATTGCCCCTCAATGACAACACGAAATAAAAGTAGAGATGCAAAACTCTCACAAGTTGCAAGGCGGGGCGACTCGGCATCAAGCGCATAACGCACTAGAAAATCCGACACTAATTCAATGTGAACACGTAACTAAACACAACTAACGACATACTAAGAAACAAACCAAGCAAGAAAGACAGAAATGGAATGCCATCAATATCCAAAGCGTAACCAAATTACTACTAATAATGCTTAAAATATGAAACAAATGCCCGTAATCCGGTATCAAGCTTCCAAAACAACGTAAATCGACAAAGAATTAATCAAACAAAATCAAATCAAGTCGAAACACAATCATGAAATGTAGTTTAAATTAAGCATAACTACAAATCAATAAGAATCTAAATTAAAAATAAAGTGCCGGAAATTCTCACCAACATAAATTGAAAATTAAAAAATAGGGAGATAAAAAGAAATGAAACGACACTATCGGGAGGCGTGGTCGCCGAGATGTGAGGCGGCGCACTGCCTGAGTCAGCATCGGGCGCCAAGCGCTGGTTCTCGCTACGCGGGAGTCGGAAAGCTGATCTTGCTTACCGAGCTTGACACCGGATTCGCAACAGATTAAGGAGCAGCGTATCGGAGCCGGGTAAGCTTGGGGGCTATGGATCCTTTCGAGAAGCTTGAAACACCGGAGTGAGCCGCGCCGGATTCGCCGCGAGCCGGGGCGCGCGTCGAGGCGATTGGGGGCGAACGGCTATGGTATTTAGGCTTCAGGACGATCGGAGTTGGTTTGAGGCTACAAGGACTGAGCCGCGAATTCAAAAGTGGGGGCGCGATATTTGTACTGGGGTCGCTTTTGTGTGGAAGAGGCGACGGAGCGTACGCGTCGCTGGGATCCGGCGACGGAGCCCGGAGCCAACGTTCGGGCCGACGTGGGGGGCGGGCGGATCCCTGCTTTGGGCCGAGGTTCATGGGGCGGAGCCGCGATTTATGGCCTGAGGCGGTGGATAATGATGGGGCTTAAGTTGATACCTTTGGGGCGGTTACATGAAATAGACGCCAGCCTCCTTTCCCTTTTTTCTATTTTTTATTTTTATTTTTGTGTAAAATTCGAATTGGGCGGTCAGGCACTGACCTCCGCTTGGCAACTAACTGGGCCGGAGCACATTATCTCCTATTAAAAGTCCATCTAGGGTCGCACTTAACTCCGCTTGTCATCCAACCGCCCCAAAACGCCACCTTACCAAATTTCACCTAAATTTTTTTCGACACACAATAAACTAAGAAATAAAATAACTAGCAATCTAAAAGATCGGGTTGCCTCCCAATAAGTCATGCTTAACGCCTTATCCCGAATGGCGACCTCGCACTATTCAATGAGCGGTGCACACAACATGACCACCGATTTACTCTTTTCCCACATGTCCACTATAATAATGTTTCAAGCGCTCACCATTTACCTTTAAAAGTGCTCTTCTCCCTTGAAAGTATTTCACCGCACCATAGGAAAATTAAAATAGTAAACGGTCCGTATCATTTAGATTTTAACTTACCCGAACAGCGTAGTCTAGAATTAAACAACAAAACTTATTCAACTTGAAACTCGCGAGAGCAGATTCGCTTTATCAGCGATTAGCCTCGTTCGCCTTGTAAATTCTTGCATTTTCATAAGCTCCCAAACTAAACCTCTAAGCCCATTGAGATCCATCAATCTCTTTGCACCTCGTGATCCTTCGGGGATCAAAATTTAGAGATTTAACGCCTAACGCGCTTTATGCTCAAGCTCCACCGAAGCATAAGCTTTACCATAAACAAGACGATAAGGAGACATACCAATAGGTGTCTTAAATGCAGTTCTATATGCCCATAATGCATCATCTAACTTCTTAGACCAATCCTTACGAGATGCATTGACTGTTTTCTCTAAAATGCACTTAAGCTCTCTATTAGATAATTCAGCCTGTCCATTTGTTTGAGGGTGGTATGGTAATGCAACTTTATGGGTTACCCCATATTTATATAGCAATGTCTCTAAAGCCTTATTACAAAAATGTTTACCTTCATCACTAATGATAGCTCTAGGAGTCCCAAATCTAGTAAACACATTTTTCTTTAAGAAAGATATGACTACCTTGGCATCATTAGTTTGAAAAGCAAATGGGGTTTCCACCCACCCATCAAATAATATAACCACACACATACAAGAATGTACTTATTGGAAAAAAGATGATGGAAAAGGACCCATGAACGATAATTTCAAACGTCAAACAAGTCAACAGGGAAAATATTAGTAAGGGGCATCTCATTTTTGCGGGACATATTACCTGTTCTCTGACAACGATCACATGACTTCACAAAGGTACTACAATCCTTAAATAAGGTAGGCCAATAAAAACCAGATTGTAACACCTTTGCAGCTGTTCGGGTAGGACCGAAATGGCCTCCTACCTCTCGGGCATGACAATGTTCTAGGATGTCACTTCGTCTCGTGGATACACCTCCTAATGATATTATCGCGACGTAACTCGAACAGCGGATCATCCCAAAAGTATTGCTTCACACGATAAAATTTCTTTCTTTTGTTGGTATGTTAACTCGTGTAGCACTCCACTAACAATATAGTTAACAAATATGCATACCAAGGTGGCTTATTCGAAGTGACTACCAACAATTGTTCATCGTAGCTCTTAATGGGCAAGCTTTCTGGGGGCGACATAATTCTAGATAAACGATCACCACCACATTTTCAAAACCCGCTTTTATCCTTAATTTCTAGGTCGAATCTTCAAGTAAAAGTATCCATCTTATCAACCTAGGCTAAAGATCTTTTGGAAAGCAAATATTTTAATGCAAAGATGATCAAGCAGTATATAAATCATTACGAGATCCGATCAAATACGAGATCTAAACTTATCCAAAGCAAAAACAACAAAGAAGCAATTCCTTCTCGCAGTAGCGCACTACGCTTTTGAGCATCATTGAAGGTTTTACCGCATAGTAAATTACCCGAATACCTTCTCATGCTTTGTCCGAGCACCGCACCAACTAAGATAATCATCAGACGCATTATAATTTCAAACGGGTTGGCCCAATCAAAGGCAACGACCACCGAGCAGAAATAAGTTTATGCTTCAATATATTAAAAGTCCGCACACACTCATTAGTCATATGGAAAGACGATCCTTAACAAGCAAATCACAGCGTTTAGAGATTTGAAAATCTCACGAAACGCCGATAAAAACCGGCGACTCAAGCGAAACTTACATCTTCGATTACATTGGGGAGGTAACTTTCAATTATATCCACATTTGCTTTATCAACTTCTATTCCTCTGTAGGAAATCTGTGACCTAGCACTATCCCTTCAACCGCTAAAGTGACACTTTTCCCAGCTTCCAAGACAAGATTAGTCTCCTGCCAACGCTTCATCACAAGTTCAAGATTAATCAAACAATCATCAAAAAGAGGATCCAAAACAAAAAAATCATCCATAAAGACTCGATGCATTTCATCGTCGAGAATATGGACATCATATCACCGGGAATGGCTCTGAGCACAACATATCCTTAAACTACATTCGCCTAAAAGCGAATGTAATTACATGGACAAGTAAATGTTGCTTTTTTCCGATCCTCTAGAGCCACCACAATTTGGTTGTATCCTGAATATCCATCTAAAAAGTAGTAGAATGGATACCCAGCTAATTTCTCTAGCATTTGATCAATAAATGGTAGAAGAAAATGGTCCTTCCTAGTTACAACATTTAACTTTCGGAAGTCAATACACATTCTCCATCCTACCACAGTTCTAGTGGGTATCAATTCATTTTTATCATTTTTAACTACGCATTATTCTTTCTTTGGTACAACTTGTACCGGACTCACCCAAGCACTATCTGAAATAGGATAAATTATACCTGCATCTAGAAGCTTGAGAATTTCAGCTCTTACCACCTCTTTGAGATTAGATTTAACGCTTCGAAAAGTTGATAATAATTTGGCACCATCCTCGCAGTATTCGATGCATGTACGCTGGGAAGTATCGGCACTTTAATGTCCGCTATTGTCCAACCAAGCGCTTTTACGCCTCCAGCATTCTCGGTAAGCTTTTTCTTCCCGCACCTCACTCAACAAAGAAGAAATAATAATGTGTAATTCATTAGCGCCTACGGCTAAAAGCATATTTGAGGCGCCAAGGCAAAGCCTTCAACCTCAAGGGTATATTTCTTTTCAATGCACGGCATCAACTCTCGATACAATCAGGTCCTGGGCCTCATACCCGCCTTCTACCAAGGGTATAAAGTAGAGGGCTCAGATCCATATATGCTACCAACGATAATAATAAGTTTCGATGACAAGTTCTCCTCTTTAGTATTTTGTTACATAACTCAACTAAATCTCGAGACTTTAACTCACTTTCAAAGTGCATTGCCAGACTAACGTATCAACCACATCAATTGAAAACAATCATTCGGGTTATCATGGAACTTTAGTGCATGTCAAAAACAACTTGCTCCTCCCCCCACCTTAAGATGACCTCGTCCCTATGAACACAATATGGTTCTAGCCGGTAGCTAGAAAAGCGTCTACCTAAGAATAGCGGATTTCTCGATCTTCGGACATATCGAGTACAACTAAATCAAATAGGAAGATAAACTTATCTACCTTAACCAAAACATCTCAAGGACACCATATGGGTACACAATGTACTCCATCGGGCTAATCGCAAAGAAATAGTCAGACTCTCACCTCCCTAAACCCAACCTATGACATAATCGACAAAGTGCATCAAATTGATACTTGCACCTAAATCACATAAAGCTTACTCAAATTCAATGCCACCTATTGCACAAGGGATTGTAAACTTCCCGGATCTTTAACTTTGGGCAATTGGCTGATTATCATGAACACTCTTCACTACAAGATCGCTTTCATGTTCTTCTTCAAATCGCTTTTCTTAGATAAAACATCTTTCATAAACTTCGTATAGCCGAATCTGCTCATACCTCTTCAAAAGGAATGTTATGCAACTTTAAACATATCAAGAAATTTAGCAAATCGGTACCGCTTTCTTCTTGTGCCTTTGAGTAGGCGAACACGTAAAGGGACATATGCGTAAATGTTAGATTTATCAATGGAAACTCTCGCCGGTCAAGATTTGCTTCTCCCCGTGGTCGCCTCCGCAGTTGCCCGACCTCAACCTCAAACTTTTACCATTGCGCAGTGATCAGACAAGCAGACGTTTCGGGTTCTTTCTTTAGAGTTTATCAAGTGAACCCACATTTCTATTATTCAATGCCTCGCCTAATCGCCCAATTTTCGCTCTACACTTCTCAAGGCCGCATCCCTATTTCCGGTCTTTTTTCCACCACTGAAGTTAACAACCTCTCAATCTATCCAACCGACTCTGTGTTTCAAATTTGATCGATCTTTGAAACTCGTGGTCTCATTACATTGCTGTTACTCCAAGAGAAATTGGGGTGGTTCCTCCAATTATTATTGTAGTTATCGAGAATGCACCATCATTGCCGATTAAAATTGGATGACATTGAACTTTCTATAAGGCCTCCAAGACAAGATAGAGTATCACGATTACCACCACATGTGAGTACACAGCCGAACCATATTCCTCGTGATCTCAGACACCATGTCCAAGGCGTAGTTTCCTCTAACTGAATTGTGAGGGAGGCGATTTGTGCTTCTCCAAATTTTGTCTTTTCATCAATCTCAAGGACCTCAGCCCACTCTACGAGTATGCGAGACGGGCTTCGCTGACAGGCAAGATAATTCCTCCAATAAGATATAAGCTTAGCAATACGTAACTGAACGAAGCATACTGAT
>JADFUC010001628.1:0-34929 GCA_019722365.1 Lithospermum erythrorhizon | reverse complement strand
AGTTACGTATTGCTAACTCCAAAATACAAATCTCATAAAGTTACAACACCAAGAGACTCAGCTTGTCGCTTAATACATTTTTACACCGTAACCAAAATACGAAATTTGAGTATGCTGAAAAATGAACGAGAACAAATGATGACCGGCCGAGATCCTAACCAATTGCCTCTCAACTAAATAAAATTACCTGGACACTAATTTTAACTCAACCGCCTAAAAAGGGCACCACAACTGGGCGGGAAAGTGGGTAAGTTCGACAACCTAGGTGGAAACTAATCACTCCGATGGTAACTTACCCATATCCGAATGAAGTATACAGTAAGGGATAAATATATACTTTAGATAAATGTAGCTTATAGGATGGATAAATACATTTATACATATATAATACAGAAATATGCTAACTACCCAAGGCATCATAACAGGGTTAACCATCATCAACAAATGCACACGTTATAGAAAATTTAACTTACGTTAACTCACAGGTCATATTCCATATCACATAACCAAACAAGTAACCAGCAAAATTTTCACACCACGTTCATACTACAACCACAATAAAATAACTTAAAAAAAATGAAACCACAATAACATCATATATAACAATTCATCCTTTTCCGTGGTCACCCCTTCAACACCCAACAACAACATATCCTTTTCCCCGCAAAGCTCACCCTTCGAACAATCTAACATCGCTATGGTCCTTTCCCCCGAGGCCACCCTTCGAACACCCCACATCATCTCAACATCCTCAAATCAAACAATTCACAATCACACACAATGTCAAACATACAACCATCACACAATAGTCTCAATGTAGCATCCATAACACACAATACAACAAATTCACAGACATAACCTATACTCAACATAGATATACTCCCTGTGATACGCCCATAACACAAATATACTCAAACATTTAATACACTCAATGTAAAACATACTCAAAAATTTCACTTAAACATAAATATAATACTCAAACATGGCCCTCCAATAAACACACCATAATGCATCTAATGCGAAATCTCCATACAAGTCAACATTTCTACGCCTCACAACTATACACAATGTATAAGTCCATAACACGGATGTTACTGTCACAACCAACTTACCATACACTCTCAAACATAAATAAGATAACAACGAGCGATAAATCCCCACCTTGGTTGGGGCACCACTAAGAAGGCGCCTGCCAATCGATCCTCACGCTGTTCCCACGTCCCGAGTCTGAACAGAAACATTTCGAAAACATAATCACAACCCGTAATCATTTCAACCCCTTTATCCTAATTTAAATACTAGACTTTTTAACCCATTTCAGTTATAAATTGACAACTTACGTAAAGATTACTAACTATGTTTCAATAACAATTTCGATGACAACCCTCACTACCTGGACTAAATTCGATAATCAGCCTATATCCTATTCAGATTCCCAACATTTCCACATAATTTCAATCAATCCAATTTCAACTTTTCCCCAATTAATTTAACCATAACTCTCAACCCCTAATCCCTAAGTTCGCTTACTACCCAAAACCAGCTTCAAGATTAATTCCAACCTATTCTCTCCCCAACACTCATAATTCAATTGTATCCCAAAACAATCACAATAACGGTCCACTATCTTATTTACATTAACTAATTCCATTTTAGCTTAAAGTCAACCTAATTTATCAATTCGAAAGTCAATTCAACTATAACAACATTCTTTCTACCCCAAATATCGACTATTATCAATTGCTATTATAATTTAAGCCTAGACAATAATTCTATTCAATACAGGTCTAAAAATCCAAAGTCAACCCAAAAGTTCAAAAAAGTCAACGGCCCTAAAACATCCTAAATTACATCGAAACAATATTTCAATCAATAATAACTAATCTACAACCCAAGAATCAATTGGAGCAATAAAATTCAAAATACCAAAAAGTCAACAAAAAGTCAAAGTTGGGAGATTTCACAAAATACTCAAAAATATCACACCTTTTTTACCTTGAAACGATGAGGATGATGAGGAGAAATCCTCCAAAAATTTTAGCTCCAAAGCTTGAGGATTGAGGGAGAAAATTGAAGAAGAAAAATCCAAAAAAATGGAGGAGGGTGTCGGCTCTCTCTCTCGGCTGGAAGGAAGAAGAAAATAGATGGTTTTGGGCTTATTTGGGCTATTTAGATGTAATAGGGACTGGGTTGGGCCCAAAAGCCCAACCGTGAAACTGAGCCTTTAATTCGACCGACACTTCTCGCTTTTAACTTAATTCGACAACCAACTTCCGAACATTATCCATGAACATGTAATATTTAGTGGGTTCCAACATTTGAAAATAATTTAGAAATCTCATCTTAATTTTATTTATTAACCAGTCGCTCCTCGGTTATTACATTCTACCCACCTAACAAAAATTTCGCCCTCGAAATTTCTAACTCAGAGTCACAAAAGGTATGAATTAAAACAACCAAGATCACTAACCTCGGACGAACAGCTGTGGGTAACGGTTTCTCATATCCTCCTCGCGCTCCCACGTGCTCCCTCTACCTCGATGATTCTCTCCACAAGACTTTTTACCACTCCCCCACTTCCTTGTTCCCAAAGACCTCTCTTCTCGATTCAAGATCCTCACCGGTCCCTCCTCATAGTCAAATCTACACCCAAGTCATCCGTCAAACTCTATGAGATGTGCGACTCATCCGCACTCCATTTCCTCAAGCAAGACACATGGAATACGGCCATGAATCCTCTCCACCTCTAGCAAGGCCAACCAGAAGCTACTCCTCCTCCTACCTTGTCAAAAATCTCAAACGGTCCGCTGTAACGGACTCCAACTTCCCTCTTCCGACCCCTCATTACACCCTTCCATGGAGATATCTTCAAAAATACTCGGTTACCTACCTCGAACGACAAGTCTACTCGGCGCCGATCAACATACTTCTTTTGTCTATCCTCAGGCCGTCCTCAAATGTTGTTGTATCACTTTTACCCCTCTCTATCGAACTCTCCACCAACCTCGTAATTCCATAAATCTTTCTTTCCCTACCTCATTCCAACATATCGGAGTCCCTATACAGGCGAAACCTACTTTTGGCAACTCTTCATCCCAACTACCGGAGAACTCAACACACAAGCTCGCAGCATCCTCCAACGCCCGACCGCTCTCTCTTCGGATAATCCTTCCGCTTGAGGAGGACGGCAAGACTAACCGGACCTCTTCGTCCCTAACGACTCCTCAGCCTTCCCAAACCTCGGCGGAACTCCTTGCATCCCTATCCGAACAATACTGCACCCCATGTAGTCTCACCACTTGGCTATTCACATACATTCGCCAACTTCTCCGCCCATCTGGGTTGCTTTTAATAGGTAGAAATGAGCGGTCTTAGATAGTTCATCCTAATAATTACCCAAATCCCATCATTTCATTTCTCTGAAGTTCTCTCGGCTCCAAACACAAAGTCCATGGTGATCTTCTCCCACGTCCACTCAGGTATCGGTAGCGGTTGCAGCAAACCCGTGGAAGGTCTATGGTCAATCTTGACCTGTTGACAAATCAAACACTTTGCTACAAAATCGGCAATTTCTTTCTTCATCCCCAGCCACCAATAGTTCTCCCTTAAGTTTCATACATTTTCGCACTCTCGGATGCCATATTATATGAAGCATTGTGAGCCTCTATCCAAGATCTCCTTTTTAGGGTCGGCAAAGCTGGGCACAACCACTCGCTCTCCCAACCGTTGTAATACCATCATCGCCCACCTAAACTCGCATTTACCTCCCTCCTTCGGCTTCCCGACTAGGGCTCCTGCATTCTCTTTCAGCATCTTCCTTTGCATCTCCCCCTATTTTATCTAAACATCAAGCCACCCCTCAACACACAACAAGGATCCATCACCTCCAACCTCAAAGTCTACCCCAATCTGTTTCAACTCCCTCTTTGGCTCCTTCAACTTCCCTTTTCGGCTTAAGGCATCCGCCACTACATTTGCTTTCCCCGGATGATATTCAATCGTCAGATCGTAGTCACTCAGAAACTCTGTCCACCTTCGCTGTCTCAAATTCAACTCCCTCTGGGTGGTGATATACTTCAAACTCTTGTGGTCTGTAAATATCTGGCATTTAACCCCATACAAGTAGTGTCTCCAAATTTTCAAAGCGAAAACAATCGCGGCCAACTCCAAGTCATGGGTAGGGTAATTCTTCTCATGATTCTTCAATTGTCGAGATGCATATGCGATTACCTTCCCATTCTGCATCAATACGCAACCTAACCCCTGATGTGAAGCATCGTTGTACACCACATACCCCTCATTCCCTGACGGTAGTGTCAACACTGGTGCTGTAGTCAATCTCCTCTTCAACTCATTGAAACAGGCATCACACTCTTCGCCCCAAACAAACGGTACACCCTTCCTTGTCAACTTAGTCATCGGAGCAGCGATCAACGAAAAGTCTTGTATGAATCTTCTGTAATACCCAGCTAAACCCAAGAAACTTCTCACCTCAGTCACACTTGAAGGCCTCTCCCAATTCATCACCGCTTCCACCTTTTGTGGGTCCACACTAACACCTTCGCCCGAGATAACATGACCCAAGAATTGCACCTTCCCCAACCAAAATTCACACTTTGAAAACTTTGCTGCATAACCGATTTACCCGCAGATTTCCAATACTTCCTCAAATGCTCTTCATGTTCCAGCTCACTCTTAGAATAGATTAAGATGTCATCAATAAACACAACCACGAACCTATCCAAGAACTCCCGAAACACGATCTATCGTCCATGAAAGTCAGCCGGTGCATTTGTCAAACCGAATCCATCACCAAGAACTCGTAGTGCCCGTGATCTTGTACCTAAACGCTGATTTTGATATATCATCTTCCTTAATTCTCAATTGGTGATAATCCTGCACTTCAAACTCTCAATTTTTGAAAACACCGCATCCCTCAATTGGTCAAAAATCATCAATCTCGTAACGGGTACCGTTCTAATAATAGTCACTTTATTCAACTCCGCCGGTAATCACAAAGCCTCATCGGGTCTCCATCCTTCTTTTGACGAATATCGAAAGAGTAGAACCTCAAGGAGAATAACTCGGTCCGATAAACCCCCTTCTCTCTAACAACTCCCCGCAATCGCGTGTTCAACTCCTTCAACTCACAGCCATTCTCAGACGTGCCTCTAGATATTTTGGAGTCACCCCCCGGTACCACCTCAATCGAAAATTCAATCTCTCTCTCTGCTCGAGGTAGTCCCGGCAAATCCTTCGAAACACATCCGATTTCCTTCACAATCCGACATTCTCAAGCCGAGGCTCATCTTTCTTCAGTCCGTTACGCAACCCAAATACCCGATGCATCCCTTTGTTCAAGAACTTACGAGCTTCTAACACCGAGATCACAAGATGATAGAACTCTCCTATCCCCCACAACCGTGAACTCAAATATCTACCGGGGCTAGCAAACACAATCTCCTTACGATGACAATTTATTACAGCAAGGTGTTTCCCCAACCAGTCCATTCCCAAGATCAAAGAAAAATCCACTAACTCAAAGGTTAATAGATCTACTTCTATTACATGATTATCAACACTTAAGGGACAATTACTATAAACCTCAATTACCTCAACCGACCTCCCTACCGGTGTCATTATAATCAAAGGTACTCCCGTATGTTCGTGAACTCCAAAGATAGCCTCTAGCAAAATTCAAAGATATAAAAGAGCGCTATGGCTCCGTAATCAAACAATACGCGAGCATCAAGACTATAAAGATAGGCACCAAGCCACCATGCTCGAATATCCCGTGCCTCCTCGCGACCCATTAATCTGCCCTTGCCCGTACAACTCTACTCATACTACTACCGCTACACCTGCCGATACTACCAAATCTCGGCCCCCGACTTTGTCGCCCCCTCCAAACCTGGCCCACCCCGACTACCCTGAGATCCACCTCTCCCCAAATCGTGTCAAAACAAACGGAAGTGGTTGCTCTACCTGAACCCACATAAGAAGGGCATACATTAGCAAAATGCCCCGGCTGCTGACATCGGAAACACGCACCGTGCTGGCCACCCGCCTTGTGCCCACTCTGCCCACACCGATAACATCAACATACATCTCGTCGAACACCCGAAATACCACCGTGAAACCCACTCACTCAAGTGTACACGAGACGCCGAGAAAGACCCCGAAAAATCGGCCGAATGCATCTGCAATCAAATGGCCTCGTCTCCCCCGCCGGTGTCACGAAAATTCTCCGAACTTCCTATCGTACGGCCCCGCAGCCTCCAAATACATCGATTCTCCTCTCTTTTCACCTCCTCGATTCCCCGCTTATGTCCATCTCCACCGCAACGCCGCATTCTCAACCGGTGAAAATTGGTGTAAGTTAACAAGGAGAATTCTCCTAACTGTAATCTTAGCCCCTCATTTAAAAGCCCAGCAATCCTTCTCAGAAGCCAAAGGGTACACTCCCGACTGCTGCACAAGCCGCGAACCTCTCATACCCATCAATCGCTTCTCTCCCTCGTTGCATCCGAACCAATCCCTCTCCATCGCATACATATGAGTCTCCCAAACAAATTGCCTAAAAAAGTTCCTAATCTAACCTTAAGTGATCGACATTTCACCATTAGCCACCAAATCTTTGTGGACATGGTTCCACTCCAACTCCCTAGCTCCGCCCGACAACCGTGTACACCGCGAAACTTCACTTTCAACTCATCTCCAAACCTACCGCTCAAACTTATTCTCTAATGCCTCCAAGCACTGACGAACCTCCTGTCATGCACTACGAAACTCGTGGTCCTCTTCAGAAACTTTCTAGTAATCCGGGTTCCACCGCCTCGGAGTACCACCGCCGGGTTGGGTACTCGGCCTCGTCACTCCAACCCGCCTCCCAAAATCCTCTCATACTCGACTCCGGGAATTGTACCTCCTCCCGGGGACCCGGGCCCCACGCTGCCCTCACCACGCCCCCTTCCTCTAGCCCACGAGCTCGCCTAGCGCCGCCTCTAAGTCTACCCCGGCCTCTTCCAAAGATCACCCCTACCAACGCTAGTCTCCGCCTCTACTCTAGAAGCACATCTACCCCTAACCGGTCCGCGATTCGGGATCACAGCAACTCAACTCGGTGGCATCCTCGCATGCCTAGGGAAAGAAAATAAAAATGATTTAGACTCATAAAAGACTCATGACACAAAATTTTTACAAAAACTCGCATTTAGACACAAGCACCACGTAACCCAGCTTAAAAACGAAACCTACACTCGATACCATAATTAATGACCCGCCTCAAGTCGTGACGCCGAGTAGGTTGAGTCGTCATCAACTTGTATATCCGAAGCGCCCATTTTGCCGGGATGTGAATATCGTACCGCTTGCAAACCAAGAGAACCCCGACAATTTGATAAAAGTAAAATAGTTCGAAACCGAAACCATTCCATCCAAAAATTTAACCATCGTGGTTGCCTAACCAACCCAAAAATACAACTTCATAAAAAGTTCCAACACCAAGATACTCCATGAGACTTCGTTAATACATTTTTACACCGTAACCAAAATACTAAATTTGAGTACATAAGAAAATGAATGAGAACAAATGATGATCGCTGAGGACTTAACCACCCGCTCTCACCTAAATAAAATCACCGACACTCGCGAACTCAACCGCTTCAAAAAGGGCACCTGTCAATCTGAAGGTGGGAAAGGGGTAAGCTCGACAGCTTAGTGGAAACGAATCACCCGGATGGTAACTTACCCATATCCGAATGAAGTATACAATAAGGGATAAATATATACGTATGTACGTAGCGATAGGATGGATAAATACATTTATACATATATAATACAGAAATATGCTAACTACCCAAGGCATCATAACAGGGTTAACCATCATCAACAAATGCACACGTTATAGAAAATTTAACTTCGTTAACTCACAGGTCATATTCCATATCACATAACCAAACAAGTAACCAGCAAAATTTCACACACCACGTTCATACTACAACCACAATAAAATAACTTACAAAAAATGAAACCACAATAACATCATATATAACAATTCATCCTTTTCCCGGCAGGCTCACCCTTCGAACACCCAACAACAACATATCCTTTTCCCGGCAGGCTCACCCTTCGAACACCCAACATCGTCATATCCTTTTCCCGGCAGGCTCACCCTTCGAACACCCCACATCATCTCAACATCCTCAAATCAAACAATTCACAAATCACACATACAATGTCAAACATACAACCATCACACAATAGTCTCAATGTAGCATCCATAACACACACAATACAACAAATTGCATAACCTATACTCAACATAGATATACTCCCTGCATACGCCCATAACACAAATATACTGCATACGAATACACTCAACATAAACATACTCAAAAATTTCATTTTAAACATAAATATACTCAAAA
This sequence comes from Lithospermum erythrorhizon, assembly GCA_019722365.1. Lineage (NCBI taxonomy): Eukaryota > Viridiplantae > Streptophyta > Magnoliopsida > Boraginales > Boraginaceae > Lithospermum > Lithospermum erythrorhizon. Next base: position 26,500 of record JADFUC010001628.1, on the reverse strand, counting down.
CATAAATACACCCAATAAACACAATTCATAATGCACCCACGCGACCACCATACAAGCCAACATTTCACGCTTTCCTACAACTATACACACGTATAAGTTCATAACACGATACATTGTCACAACCAACTTACCATACACTACAAACATAAATAAGATAACAAACGAAAGGATAACCCACCTTGGCTAGTACCACTAGCGCCCAAGCAGTCAATCGATCCTCACGCTGTTCCCACGTCCCGAGTCTGAACAGAAACATTTCGAAAACATAATCACAACCCGTAATCATTTCAACCCCTTTATCCTAATTTAAATGCTAGACTTTTTAACCCATTTCAGTTATAAATTGACAACTTACGTAAAGATTACTAACTATGTTTCAATAATTTCGATGACAACCTCACTACCGACTAAATTCGGTTAATCAACCTATATCCTATTGAGATTCCCAACATTTCCAAATAATTTCAATCAATCCAAATTTCAACTTTTCCCAATTAATTTAACCATAACTCTCAACCCCTAATCCCTAAGTCTCGCTACTACCCAAAAACCTACCAATATTAATTCCAACTCTATTCTCTCCTAACACTATAATTCATAATTGTATCCCAAAACAATCACAATAACGGTTCACTAACTTATTTACATTAACCACCCCATTTTAGCGAAAAGTCAACCCATCGACATTCGAAGTCAATTCAACTATAATAACATCTTTCTACCCCAAATACTCCATCATTATCAATTCTATATTATAATTTAAGCTCTAGACAATAATTCTATTCAATATTATATCCAAAAAATCCAAAGTTACTCCAAAAGTTCAAAAAAAAAGTGAAGGGCCATAAAACATCCGAAATTTCACATCAAACACAATATTTCAACTCAATAACTAATCTACAACCCAAGAATCAATTGAGCAATAAAATTCAAAATACTAAAAAAAAAGTCAACAAAAAGTCAAAGTTGGGAGATTTCCCAAAATACTCGAAAATAAAGCACCTTTTACCTTGAACGCCGAGGATGAGGAGGAGAACTCTCCGAAAATTTTAGGCCCAAAGCTTGAGGGATTTTGACGGAGAAAACCGAAGAAGAAAAATCAAAAAAATGAGAGGGTGTCGGCCCCTTCTCTCGGGCCGGAAGGAAGAAGAAAAGAAATGGTTTTGGGCTTATTTGGGCTATTTAGATGGGTTAGTAATTGCTGGGGCCCAAAAGCCCAACCGGTGAAAACTGAAGTCTTTAATTCGATCGATACCTCTCGCTTTTAACTTATTTTAATAACTAACTTCCGAACATTAATATTCACTTAACATAAAAATATTTAGTGGTTCCAAATTTATGGAAATAATTTAGAAATCTCACATCTTAATTTATTTATTAACGAGTCGTTACTCGGTTATTACATAAAGATTCAATCTTTTAACATAATATTCATTTTCTAAATTTTTCCAATTATAAAACAAATATAATATACCATCTAGATATTTTAAGACATGAAAAGAAGAAGTTAAGAGTTGTATCATATACCTTAGATGCTTAGATGATTGTAGGAACACTTATAACTTGAACTAAAATGAGAAACTTCACAAGAAAAAAAATTGAAATGGTAGATGATGATGATGATTTTCGGCCAAGAGAAGAAAAGGATAAGGATGGGAAGATATTTTTGGGGTTAAGGATATCTATAGAGTAAGTGTTTTAGGTCTCGTTTGGTGTGGTGTTTTATTTCTCCACTTTTTGTCATTAAATTTAATGAAAACGATCCTAAATATATTATTATCCGTGTAACAAAATACTACTCATTTAATACTGTCTCGGTATATCTATTTTACTCCAAAAGTATTTATACTATCTTCGGCGTCATACCATTGCCGCCCATTTCTTTAACGGGTTATTTAAAGTGTTTCTAGGTACCGGTTAAATTAACTTCTGGAACAAAACCAAATTACAGGCAGCAGAAAGCCTTTCCATGTTTGGCATGCCAAACCTGGTATTTGATACAATTCCTCTTTAGATGTCCTAGCTTTCTACATAAGAAACAAGATTTTGAATCCTCATTTTGTTTCCTTTGTTCAAGACCCTTATTTGTAGCTTTCTTTTCAAACTTTCTTTTCTTGCCCAAATCTTTAGAGGTACTAGTAAATAGAGCAACCTTTTCCTTTTCTTGCTTCTTCTGCACCATGTGAAATGAGCTCATTTAGAGTCCACTTCCTCCTTTGACAGCTTATGCACCCGACTTTAAACTCGGCCCAAATTGTGAGGAAGAGATAATAATATTAAATGCATGCGTAGTCATCCGACAAATTCCAGCTTAAAGTACCTTAAGTTTTAAGCAATATGAGACATCTCCATGATGTACTCCCTTATGTTTCCCTTGCTGACCTTAAACTTCATTGAAAGCAAAGCATGCAAAGCGTATTTGTTTACTATCGTTTAACCAAATATTTTTCAACTTCAGGAAGGAACTTTTTGGCATCCGTATCTCATCGTATACCGCCTTCTAGTGCCTTAATGCTACACTTTATGATCATAAGACTCCGTGCTATTTGAAAGTTCCCACTTCTCAAACTCTCTCTTATCATCGAGATACCTTTCTCACCGTGAAGAGGGGTAGGATCTATCAACCCCGGAGGGTCAAGATCCATGTACTAAGGACAATCAATGTTCTCCATCGGCCTCAAAATTAGTCACATTTAAAACATAAATAGAACTCAAGTTGCGAGCTATAGTTGATTCAGATAAATTAACTGAATAATTCAAAACAACTTTAATAAGGAACATGATCAAAAACATATTAAACAATAAATTCTACCTAGTATGTGTACATGCCCCATCACAGGATACCGGGAACAATACTAGTGTCAAGTCTTTGGACACACATTAATTGTCGCGGGTACTCTTGTTGTAAATAATCGAACATCGACACAATATTGTGAACAAATCGCCTTGGGCCGACTAATGTCCACAATTAAAAACTATATAATAATTACATGTTCAAAGTCACCGTGTTGTACACTTTATAAATACAATGTAATAACCATTCCATATGTGCATTATTATAAAATTAGTTGGGGCTAGAAGTTAAGTTATGTTCGAGTTGTGTTGTTAAACCGAGACGAGAAACTAGACCGAAAACCGAACGAGACCTTGCACAACTCTAGAAATATCTTGCACCAACTCCCATGTTACTATTCATCATCATCCAAAATCCCCAAATCTCCCTTTTTCTCCTAGGAAGGCCGAAATCCCTCTAACCTCCCCCAATCTTGATTTTTTTTTCATTTTCTTGGTGGAATCTTGTTGCAATTCACTCCATAATCTTGTTCTTCATCTCTCGATCATCTAAGGTATGATTTTTATCTTCAAATCTTGACATTTTGAGCTATAGTTGACCATTTGTATGAGTTTGACTTTTGTTGACTTTTGAGATTTGGGATTTTAAGACTTTGAAAATGGTAGAATGTTACATCTAAGCTGATATTGTGAGTGTAGGTGATTATGGTTGATTTTAGCTGTTGAAAGTGTGGAAGCTTATAGTTGACCTAGGTTGACTTTTCCCAAATCAAACTTCGCTTTCAAAATTATGTTAATGGACTTTAATGGAGATGTTTTGGAGTATGGGTTGTAACTTTTGTGTGGTTGGTAGAGATTGTTAAATTTTAGTTTGCAAGTGAGTAGTATTTGGGGTTTTGGAATTTAGGTGGTTAATGATGGATATATTGGTTTAGAAAGTTGATTTTGGGTTGAATAAAAGTTGTTTAAAGTGTTAGTGTTTGAGGAGGATAATTTATTGGGTTGGGGAATGTGATGCCTCGACTATGTCGCTTTTATTAGTCGGCTTAACTCGCATAGTAATCTTTCACCTAAGCTATACCTGGGTGAATTCAAAAACGTTGCTAAGTTGGATAGATAACTAAACAGAGTTATTAATATTGTAGTAAGTAGTAATTATATCTCTCGGGTGTTTTGATTAGGCGTTGAGCGTGGGAAGAGACACGCGGACTAATTAGGCGGGGCGCTATTATTTGCCAGCTAAGTAGTATTTATCTCAATGGGTGTTGATTAACTACTTGATTACTTGATATGTGTATGTGTATGTATGCAATTTTGTGTGTTAAATTATATGTTGAATATGCATCATGGGTTGAGTTGTTGGGTTGTGTCTGTGGTCTCATGAGTCGTATAGGTGTTTTGAGGTGATGTTGAGTCGTATTAGGAAGAGTTGTATATGAGTTGATGGTGTTTGTTGAGTTGTATTGTCCGGGTATTTGCCTCATGTGCTTTTGGTGTTTCGCACTACGATTCGGTGATAGCTTACGCCGACGGGCATGTTTTTCCCTCAAGCAGTTGAGGTTGATTATATGCGCATTAGTTGTAGAAACTGACTTATATTGAGTTGTTTGAGTTGTTGAGTTGTTCGCTTGATAAAGCAAGTTGTCAAAGGCCGAGTTGATAAAGTTGTTGAGTTGATTGTGTTGCTGAGTTGATTAGTTGTTGAGTTGTGCCGCTGCCATTGTCGCTGATAGAGTAAAGTCGAGTGATTGTTGCATGTTATTGTAGTCTTTCTTGAAATGTACGTATGTTATTGTTGATTGGCATCATCTTGAAATATTCTCGCTTAGCTTAATTTAATTTATGGAACATACGTGAAATAATAATGAAATTGCTAATGACTTCAGATAAGATCTTGTTGAACAATATTGTGTACCACTTATCTATCGTGATGCAATATCATCATCTACTTTGGTACACTATTGCGTTGATTGGAGGTTAATTTCACTCTTGATATATATATTCACTAAGTTTCGCAGGTTACACCCCTATTCGCCATGGGCTGCAATTTCATTTCTAGGTTGACAGTGGTGTTTGCTCCACTCACGGGCTTCGTTTCGGGTGTTTGTGCTTTTAGAGCTTAGGTGAGCGTATGGTGCGCTTGATCCTTACAAAGATTCTTTTATTTTGTTGGATTGTAGTTTGTTGTCTCGTATAGTTGTTATTTTGGGGATTCTTAAGCCATATGTTGATATTTTGTACTGGAGTTATGTCAGATGTTGGTTGCTATTAGTGGTTAGGAATCCTAATTTAATGATTCTTTTTTCTTAAAATTGCTTTTGGGTCTGTTGTACATTATTTTGTTGAGTTGTTTCAAGACAAGCCCTTTTAAATTTGAGTCATCCATCGATTGGTGACTCCGTGTCCGCACTTGGGACGATTCTAACCTCGTGGGGCGTACGACTGGGGTCAGCATACAAGCCTTCCTTTGGGCCGACTCATACTAGCACGAAAATACATACCCACAAAATCAGCTATTTGGAACAAATTAAGTCATACAAGACTTGACTTCTTTTGGGCCGACAAAGTCTTGAAAATTAATATGTATTGAATAAAAGACCTATATTCATCTACCCAACCAAAGAATTTATAAACATAAATTCAAGACATGATCAATAAACGATAAGAATATATAATCATGCATGAAATATCGTTAACTATAAATTAGATCGATTAATCCATTAAAAAACCGAACAAGTAGTATAACCATAGTCAAACGAATGTACATGTTATAACAGTCGAGTATCGAAACTTGAGATGAATAACATTGCATAAGTTTGATCACCGATTCTAAATAATCCATGTATGAAACGTTCTTAATAATTCATCATGATATGGTTCTGATACCAATTATTAGAATACTTTAATCATAATCATGTGAATCATCAAGAACAACAAAAATCAAATATCGTTTCATGTTCTGCTAAATAATTTTATTAACAACCATTATTGTTAGTCATATTAGCAAAGTGCTGGTGGAAAACATCAAAATGATATACATGTCAAGCAAATACAAGACCAACGCATTGAGAAGTAATGAAAAATTACCATGTACTTCAAGTACCAACATGCAATGCAAGGCCAAGAGCCTTAAAACTCATAAATATGACAAGAGGACTAAAAGATCCACGCAAAAGAGAGATATGGTGGTGACGTTAAACGATTAATTGTTAGAATACTTTAATTATAATCATGTGAATCATCAAGAACAACAAACTAGATGCGAAAGCGTATCCAAAGAATCAATCAGTAGTGCTTCAATTTGTGATCTTCCTTTAGTAAGTTTGGTCTTCCCTTTGAAACACACCAATTTCTTATACTTAATGTTGATGGGAAACTTTAAAAGTTACAATATAACTTTTGATGAAATAATGTAAGGGTGTGTTCAAACGGGGACCATAACTTATATTTATAAAGTTACCAATATTTCAAATCTACTCTTATCGATAAGAAATATTAATCGTGTATTTTACACGCAACACATCGAATTACATTTGTGTCCCATAATGTAATATATTATAAATATATTCCAACATTAACCACATACCAACCAAGGAGACAAACGGCCTATTTGTTAAAACTATTAAGAACTTAAATTTAATTACTTCAGAATTTTTTTTTATTAAGTTTGTTTGATATTAAGATCTTATCAAAATTTGTAATAAATTTTTAAGTTGAAATGATTAACTTAATTTTTTCCTTTTAAAAAAATCAAACCGATAAAAAATTTTCCTTTTAAAAAAATTGTGTTTCGATAAGTTCAAATTCTATATACTTCTATTCTACAATTTTCTTCATCTCACTTATCCCTACATTATTAATAATAGTAAAATAATAATAATAAAAAATAATAATAATAATAATAAAAGTAATAAATATAATAATAAAGAATAATAAAAGTAATAATAACAATAATAAAAATAATAAATATAATAATAATAATAATAATAATAATAAAAATAATAAAAGTAATAATAATAATAATATTAATATTAATAATAATATTAATAATAATAAGAATTAATAAAATAAAAGTAATAATAATAACAATAATAATAATAATAACATAAAATAATAATAATATAATCATTATGACAATAGTAAAAAGATAATAATAATGAAATGTAAATAAATATAATAATGAAATGATAATAATAATAATAATAATAATAATAATAATAATAACCATAATAATAATACACACACTAAAATAATAACAAAATAATAATAATAATACCCTCCACTGGACAGCATCGCTCACTTTTTATAATAGTAACTTTTCGAACTTTGACCTTTAAATATATTTTTTTTGTGTTGTAATATTTTATAAAAATAAATCAACGGAAAGAGTTTGAAATGAAGCTTTCATTGATATAGTTTTCATCAAGTATTATACAATACAAACAAAATATCTACGGTCAAGTTCAAGAGAACAAAAAGTCAAAATTGACAATCTTTGTTTCATGGAAGGAGTAATAATTAATAATAAATATAATAATAATAAAATAATTATAATAATAACAAAATAATAATAATAATATCAGGCTTCCCAAAAATCATATTTCATTATCCTTTCAAAACTTCCATAGCACCCATAACAAAAAGAAAAAAGAAACCTCTGTGGAGACTCGAGGATGGTTCTATCGCAGTAAAACGTAACATCCGCTTCAGGAAAATGACGCAGCCTCTTTATGGAGATACAAACGTTGAATTAGAACCTTTTAAAATTATAATTGATGATATTATCTGTAATACTAAGAAGATAATTACCCAAAATAATTTTAGTAATGCCCATCTAAATACACAAAATTCAACTTTCTAGAATTGAAAACACTTATTAAACTAACTACCAAATTTCTCCGACCCAATCCCATATCAAAACAACAACCTATTTTTAACCATTCCAAATCTCTAAAGGAAGTCGACAGGAAATCCAAAAATAATCTAAATGAATTCAACATGCATCCAAAATCTCAAATAGAAAGAATAATATATTTTTCACACCCTCAAAAGCTCATCAGTTTGTATTGTTCTATTATTTCGATACCCCCGACCAAAAATAAAATTCACAAACACCAATAAATCTAGCGTAAGCCTCTTCAAAAACACCACATAGGGCGGCCCTCGGAATACCTTCTATGATAAAGATACTGAGCAATGGACACAAGCACAACCAAATTACAAAAATACATTGGACAAATACACCCTCTAGTTCTAAAGATATAGTACCTCTACAACACCAGATCTCCAGCTAGAAAATATGCCCAATAAATATACAAAACCAAATTATAAAGTCTCTACAAGAACTACTCAACCTCGAAAAGTTTGGGAGGGGTCAACCAAGTCGCTGTGGAAAACTTATCGCTCGAGCCGTGATCTAATAATCTCGAACGAAGTCAAGAAAGTAGAACTACTCAGAATATATATATATATATATATATAAAACTAGCAGTTCTGGCCAATAGTAAAACACTAAAAGTTTCTACAACGCTATCTCTACTTAGTATTTAATGTACTTATATTCATAGCAGTAATAATAATGCAAGATTTAAATATAGTGAATGGCTGCACTTGAGTAACATCTAAAGTCCAAGCAATCATCAACATGGCAAAGTAACTTTCATATACTTCTATATTACACAAGCCCCACGACCAAGGTCCACAAAAATCAACACCAACAAAAAATACCAAACACTCGATCCGACATCCTAACCTCGTACTCACAACAATGCCCACATACAAATGCAACGGCCCTACATATGCTATAACAACCCAAAAGGGTCACATATGCCCACAAATGTGCTATAACGACCCTGTAGGTCACACATATAAAGTATCTCAATCATCCATAACATAAAGATCCACCTGCATTACTCCCAATCGTCCATAATGGATCGATCAAGCCTCTACATACGCCCACTGATCAACTCCCTACCACACAATTCAAGACCCACTACTTGAGACCACACATGACTCCATCAAAGTTCACACAGCTTTACATGTCACAATTAACTACAAAGACGCTCCACAACAATAAATCACAAAGTCATGTTTACACGGTCTTACATATTATAATCAAATATTTTAGAGTCATCACCAAAGATTACCAACGCAATATATCAGTCCCTTAACATGATGTCATCTACCAATAATTTAAGAAACAATAACTACTAGCATGTTACACACAAATAAAGAAGAACATATAGCAAAGATCTACAATCCAGCAACATAAAATGTAAAGAACCAACACCAAGGAGATAATCCCCAATTGCACAAGACTACTAACACAATGCAATAAACAACCTCCCAAATTCAAGTCCAACTCCTAAAATAATATAATAAGATACATTTTCCATCAATACTTTGTAGTCATACTCAATTATATTTATCTATTTAATCAAATTTAGGTGTTCCTTACTTTTAAATGTATCTTAGTAATTATTCGTGAACTATCGAGTTAACTATTTAAAACTAATCTCAATACTTTATAAAATCAAGTAAATATCATAATAGTCCAAAATTCTAATATTTTTATCATAGGTCCAAAATGTACTATATAGTTTAATAAAATTATTTTTATATTTTTATGTATAAAAATTCTGGGTTTATTTCACTAACTCCCAAAACTAAATACATTAATCAATAATTCAAAATAAATACTAATGAACTCCAAAATTCTAATATTTGATTTATAGTCCAACCATACCCTATATAAAAATATAAAAATTCATTTTCTAAATTACAATCATAAAAATTTCACCTTTTATTAAAATCTTCATTCACTTAATAAATAAATAAAAATAGTAAACATTTCCCAAAATTCCAAGACATATATGTTGTTGTAATTCAGCATTAAACACACAAAAATATGAGTTTTATTTTAAAAGTCAAATATAATTTATTTCATTTTCTACCAAAAATCCGAACATAATATAAAAATTACTCAAAATCTGAAAATAATTTATTTATCATGAATATTGAAAAAACTCTATTATTAAATCTATAATCATAAACATCTCAAATCTAAACATATCTAACATAAAATCGAATCTTTAATTAATTATATAAAATTTCAAATAAATTGTTAAAATTAACAAAATTCAATTCTTTCCATTAATAAATGACCTTAATCTAGAGCCAAAGATCTTAATTTAACAATTTGGAGTTATTAAATTAAACCTTTTTAAATTTCAAAATTTTGAAATTCTCCAAACTCAAAGATGTACACTTTCATACCTTAAAACCAAGAAGAGAAGATCGGGTATATTTTTCGAATTTGTGAGCAAAGGACGAGGATCAGCTGAGAAAAATCTTGAGTTTTCTCTATGGGAAAGAGGCGACGGTTTTTTTTCGTTGCATGGGCTTTTTTTTTGTTTTGTTTTGTTTATAAATATACGACAAATTTCCATAAAATAAAAAAAGCCTATTAATAAAAAAAGCTCAAGCAATACAACTAACATAATTTTTTAAACCCGCACTTAAAAATCGTAATCAATCTTTTTCAATTGCACTTTTACCCTATAATTTAAATTCGCTTATTTGATAACAATATGCCTCCCGAATCCCATTTTTATTATATTACGTCAATTACCACTACTTCGATTTTTAATTAATTAAACTGGTTAGTTATTTCATGACGGTTATTTCTTTCTTTGGAATGATGCATTCACTTAGTCAAATCAAGCTTTCAAGGAAAAGTGTCTCACCTTTGTTAGTTATTTTTTGGCTTTTGAATTTAGAGCCGAAGGCAAAATGCATGAATTTGTAGTAGACTCTATATATCATGGCAACATGGATAAGCATTCTATAATTATGTGTTTTAATTTGTAAGGTTAAGCATCTTAGAATATTCTAGTCATTTAATGATATGGATAAGTTTGGGTAGCAATCAAAGATATTTGGCCCACTACATAGACTCGATTCAACAGACTCGATTCATCAGAGCCGATGCAGGAGTCCTCATAATATATTTTGATAATCATATTTATTATATTCATATTAATAATATTTTTTATTAATTGTCTATCAGAGTAGTATTTGATTTAATATATGATGCATATATATAAATGAAATAGAGTAGAGTAAATATCGTTAATAAGTAACTCTAATTCTAAGTTTCTTTTCGAATCAGCATCAACAACTTAATATATTCATTATTCCGATTCAATTATAATTTGGTTTTGAAATATTCTATTCAATACTTATAAGCTACTTCATATTTCAGCTTTGGGATTTAACAAATGCGCTCTAAGTATAGCCAAAAAAGAATAGCTTAAGGAGAATCAATATTGTATGTGCAGGAACCTAAATGGAAGTTTAGGTAAAAGTTTCGGTTCAATTTTACTCTTAAATTATCTAATTAAAGCTCTAATATGAGAGATCTTTTTGAAAAGATTTTTGTCTAAAGGTTGGCAAGTATTTCAAATCATTTATGAGTAGCTTGTCAAAAGAAAAGGACTTAAAATAATTTTTTGAACGTAGCCTTGGACATATATCAATATGAATTTTGTGTTAGGCTTGCCTCGTACTTAGTGTGGTCATGATTCTGTTTTTGTGGTGGTTCCAAAATGGTTCATTTTATTCCCTGTAAAAAGATGACGGATGTAGTATGGTGATCAGGCTTTTCTTCAGGGAAGTGTATCGATTGCATGGGTTGGCAGCATCCATTGTCTCTGACCGGGATTCACGTTTCTTGAGTCATTTCTGGAAGTTGTTGCGCACCAGTTTGGATATGAGTTCAGCTTATCATCCTCAATCGGATGGCTAGACGGAGGTGGCGAATTAGGCACAAGGGGGCTTGCTTCCCTATTTCGTAGGGGATAATATCAAGGCCTGGGATACAGTATTGTGTGTTGCAGAATTTACTCACAATCATGTGGTTAATCGAAGTACCAGGTTCAGTCCCTTCTAGATTGTTTATGACGTCGAGTCACGTGTTCCATTGACATTGGGGGCCGCACCTGAACCGTTAGGCATCTATGGAGAAGTATAAAGCAATTGTTAATCGTAAACATGGTGATATTGAGTTTGAGGTTGGTGATCAGGTTTGGGTTGTGTTGACAAAGGATTGTTTTCTACCTTTCGAGTATAGCAAACTCAAGGCATGGAAGATTGGTCCATTGGAGGTTGTTGCTAAAGTTAATCTTAATGCCTATCGTTTGCGCCTTCCTCCTCAGTTGAAGACGTTCGATGTGTTTAACGTCAAGCATTTGGTTCGTTTCCTACCTAAATCCGATGATGGACATTCGGGACTAATTCTCCATACTGGGACCTAATGCAACAGGAGTGAGAGACGGAGGGTTGATTTTTATTTTGTTATGTTAGCTTTCCATTTTAAATAAGTGGTAGTAGTTTGTTTTAGGATTATTATTATTATTATTATGATTTGAAATAAAAATTCAGAAAATGAGAGTATTTTTCTCACACAACTCTTCAAGTGCAGTCGGAGATTTGTTCTGAAACTCAAAGCTCGCTAATGGATATTGTTTTAAACCCTGCTTCAAGCACAATCGGTTATTGTCTTGAACTCCCTACATTAATTCACCATTCACGTTTGCTATTATCTTGACACCAACAAGATTAATTAGGCTATTCACAATGGTTATTTGTTCATCTAGACACTAATTCAAGTTATTCTAGATATAATGAACGAATTATTGTTATTCGAGTTCAAATTAATTAGGCTATTCACAAATGGGTTATTTTATTCCATACTCACTATCTATCCAAGGATATGAAAGCTCATTTTGAACTTTGTAATAGGCCTAGTTATGTTTTTGTTTATGATGATATGACTTCCTTGTTTTCTATTGTATGCACTCTTAATCTATTATTTTTATCTATCAAAAAAGAAAATAAGGAGAGAGGATTAGTGTGTTTTTTAGAGTTCGATTCAATTTCTACTCAAAAGTATCCAATCTAGTCAATTAATAATATATTTGAACACATGTAGAACACAAATTTTCTATTGCAAATTCTCAAATAGTGTAGAGCAAAGTCGAGTGCTCGCTGATTTTTTTTTCAAATTGGATCGATTTGAATCGAGTTAGAAGATAATATCGAGTTGAAACTTATTTTAAGATTCGACGTCTGATTGAACTCAAATTATCTATCAAATCTAGTCGAGTCGAACTCATCGGATCGGTTGGACCTTTTTAAATGCTTAGCCATCCTTCCACATTCTCCCGTACCCCACCCCAGCATCAAAAAGAGGTTGACGAAGAAGAAATTCAAAGGGGTTCAGTGTCAACAGCACAGCTCCCCCTATCCTTAAATCAGATCCTCCAAAAATATTTGTTAATTACTTAATACAATGTATACAAAAGGCTCTTTGTGTTCATCCTCTAGCCTTCAAGATCATGCTTGAGATGGAGTTATTCAAATTCTATGGATTAGGTCCGCGACTAAGAAAACAATACAACAATCCCAGGATTTATCAATCTTAGTCCTTGAAGAAAAACCTAAGATACCTATCTCATGAATTCACCACCTCAGCAATATCCTCAGTACAAGGGTATGGGTGGCAGCTTCCCCCTCGTATTGCTGTATTGGCGTTGGATTTTGCTACATAAAAGGATAGTAAAAAGATTAAGGAATATAACTCTTCTACAGTATTCACTTTTAACAAACCAAATATGGTACAACAAGTCATCAAAACAACTGCACAAATATATTAGGTTACATTTGATTGCTAATTCAACACAACATACTTAGTAAGGAAATGCAATAACTGATGATAGTGTCTAACATGCAACTGGTGATTTCATAGACAATTTCTTCAATAAGCAATCGAAGTAACACAGCTTCAGTGGGCTATCATGATTTAAGCCACAGCTTCTGTTTCCCAGAAGGTAGTCTTCTTTCCAGTCTTAGAAACAGTCTGCAGAACTGCTTCTGGTTTCACATTACCCTTTACAGTCACTTTTTGCTCTTCAAGATCAATGTCGAATGATTCCACACCTGACAGAGAGGATCCACATCAACATTTTATAGGTAACATTTTGCATCAAGTATATTTAAGTTGAACAAAGTCGGTGTAAGCAGAAGTAAATAACTCATTACGTTTATTTTTCTCCTAAAGTTTTAGTATTGAAGAAAAATATGACAAATATGGTGATTGAGAAATCTGAATCTGTTTATTCATTATGTAAATTTTGTTTTTTTGTTGAAGTATAAATTCTGACATCAAAGTTGTGATATCATGAAATCAAATACCTATCACCCATTGCAGATCCTGTGTCTTAAAATTGAGTCTCAATTGATACGCCGATAAGAAAGTACCAATTGTTGTTTTTCATATAAAAAAGCGACCCACTATTTTAACTTTTAATAGTAACCTGCCAAATGTTTATGTGTCAGGTATTGATACAAGAAATAGCACATGTGGTCTCACTTCCCTTGCACCATATTGAAGTCCAGAAGTACGATAAAATATGGTTTTCCAGTGATATTGAACTACTAGCAAGTATCAATAAAAGAGTATATGGTTCTAGTAGCACAACAGAATCCAATGAGTATATGGTTGGAGCAAATTGTAGTAAGAGATATGATCCATTGTAGCACAAATTATCAATAAGACAAGAAGTTTCAAGTACCAAAAACAGATCTAAACAACGAGTATGGTACAACTTACAAGGAAGAAGTTCAAGACAACATACCATCCATTTTCCCTAGAACCCTCTTCACTGCCCCAACGCAACCTTGGCATGACATGCCAACTTTAAGGACAACAGTCTGCATTTGAAAAAGCCGAATTTTGGATTATACTTCAGCTACTGTTTAACAAGGAATACTACACCTACGTCCTAAACTAATAAATTATCATCAAGTTCACAAAACTAATGATGGTTGTAAATAAACCTAACAAGCAAATCAATACTACCAGAAATGACACAATTAATCAGTATATAAACATACTATAAATAAAGTCAACTGCATTAGCAACTCCGGCCGAACAACAATTGGCAGAGGATATTCAATCTAATGAAAACTAAAACAGTAATTAACAAAATTTAACCATAAATATATTGGGATGGATTAATTGAGACCCTTCATCGTCGTCCCTAGTATTAAACAAACAATATATCGTTTCAATGTCATTGTACCGTTGGATATCTAGCTAGGCAAAGTAAGATTCTTGGAAAAAATTCAGTCCATAACAAAGTCAACGCAGTTACTTTTTACTTATTTGGTGGATCCAACAACGTATATTAAAATCATATAGTAGTTCTTAATCCCAATACTTGCAACGACATATATCGAGAAAATCAAATAATTCTGATAATAAAAAGTGTCCATCCCAAAAATATTGCCAGGTTAATTCATCTAAAAAGAAGTTTCAAATTTGGAAGATTGAGAATGGTGGTATGCGTGTCAAAGCAAACGGCAAAATTTGTTAATTCCGATCATTGAAAATGAAACTATACAATATTTTTGGGATTTTTAGGGAGTAAGGTTGAATTTAAATAAAAAGGAGAATAGGAAAATAAAGGGAAGGATGAAATGGAATTATTGATACCTCTGCCATGATTGATTTGTAAGCGTTGAAGAAGAAGAAGAAGAAGAAGAAGGAGAAGGAGGAAGATAACTTGGTAGAAGAGTTGTATGATGAGATAAATTGGATGAGAGAAATCAACAAGTGAGTTGATGGTATTTAGAGCTTCCTGAATTTTTTTTCCTAAAATTAACTCTTTAGAGCATCACATGATGAAATTGTCTAAATGCTTCTAAAATTAACTCTTTAGAGCATCACATGATGAAATTGTCTAAATGCTTCTAAAATTAACTCTTTAGGAGCATCACATGAGCGAAATTGTCTAAATGTTATAGTAATTGAAAGAAATGTTTAACCGTTATACACACACCAAAAAACAAGAAACGAAATATCCGAAATTACTATTTTACCCCTCGACACTCATTTAATAAGCTACAAAACAAATGCCTGGGCCATGATAGAAAGCTGAATGTCGTATTCAACCTATGCTTAGTACCTAACAAGCGAATTCGCTTATAACACAACAAACATCGGATTTATTCATTGTTTATACAAATGACCACAATGTTTGCTTCTTTCGCTACAAATATAAATTTAAATTGGTAGCTTTACCAAACACGATAAGAAAAAAAAAATTTGATGGTTTGTCATAACGTGATGATGCTCCGTTATTGTCACCACAATACCAAAACCGATAAACGTGATGATGCTCCGTTATTGTTCATAATTTTAAAACTTTGATAAAACTTTGAGAGAAGTTTGATATAAAATTTGATGGTGGTGATTTAACAAATACAATACATGCATCTTATATATATAGTCACGTATAGTCACGTCATGCACGTGAATCATGTATAGTCGCTACGCACGCAATCACGCCCTCGCTTTTGCTGAACGAAGAACGTTAACTTATTATCAATTCTGCATATCGTATAAAAGAAACATTTACTATAATTATCGATTGAAAATTATAAAACGCTGGGTTGTTAACCTATAAATAGCAAGTGAAAACAAGGAATTACGTGATAAATTAAATATATTACACTACATTATACATATACTATCAAATTAAATATAATACAACTAAATACATCAAAATACACAAAAATGCCACCCATATACGCTAAATACATAAAAAATACACCTAAATAGAACTAAATACATCAAATACAAAAAAAACACCCATATACACCCCAAATACATAGAAATACACCTAAATACAACTAAATACATCAAAATACACAAAAATACATCCATATATGCCTAAATACATAGAAATACACCTAAATACAACTAAATACATCCAAATACACAAAAATACACCTAAACAGAAACAAATACACTGAATGTATTTTTGTGTATTTGGATGTATTTAGGTGTATTTCTATGTAGTCGTCTGACGTCTACGTAGCTATATATTTAATTCATTTTTATGTAATTAATTATTTAATTTATTTTTAAGAAATTAATTATTTAATTATTTCTTATGTAATTAATTATTTAATTCATTTTTTAAGTAATTAATTATTTAATTATTTCTTATGTAATTAATTATTTAATTCATTCTTTTGTAATTAATTAATTCTTATGTATTATTTAATTCTTATGTAGCTTGTTTTGTTTTGTTTATAACAAACATTAAATGAATTAGCTTCTTGTCTTATAAACATGGACACTCCGCATAAATACACCCATATATGCCTAAATACATGTAAATACACCTAAATACAACTAAATACATCAAAATTCACAAAATACACCTATACTTCTAAATACATATAAATACACCTAAATACAACAAAATACACTCAGATACGCCAAATACATGTAAATACTCTAAATATATCCAAATACACAAAATACACCCATATATGCCTAAATACATATAAATACACCTAAATACAACTAAATACATCAAAATACACAAAAATACACCCATATATGCCTAAATACATAGAAATACACCTAAATACATCCAAATACACAAAAATACACCCATATATGCCTAAATACATAAAAATACATAATTAATTACATAAGAATGACTTATCAATAAATATTAAAATAAATATTAAAAATACTATTATTACACAATTCATAATTGATACAATTGAATTATCAAAATTCAAATTATCAAAATTTAAATTATTAACATTCTAAATTATAATTAAGATTACAATAATTCATAATTGACATAATTAATATTAACAATAAATTTCATATTTAATACAATTTATTACAATTTCATAATTGACATAATTTCATAATTTTATAATCTCAATTCACAATTGGATATAATTGCACTGATAATTTCATAATTGACATAATTGCATAATTTAAGACATAATCTCAATAATTTCATAATATTTAAGACATAATTAAAAATTCATAATTGACAAATAACTCTCGCAATTAATAATAAATAATCTCAATTAATACATGTTTCGAAAATCCAATCATTGATAATAAACAATCATTGACTAAATTCGCTTGTTTGATTAGAATCATCAGTACAATTCGCTAATTATAAAACAATCATCGTGTCAATTCGCTTGCTCGATTAGGAATCATTGCTATAATTCTGCTCCACAATAATGGCTACAATTCGTTTCATTACGATCATGGCTACAATTCACTTGTTTACTAACAACTATGGCTCAATTTCAACAATAATTTTAACATATACTTTTTCTTCAATCCTAATTTCAACATTAATTTAAATGTATAAAGTTAGTAAAATGAAATGGTATACTTGTTAAATGACTTGTTGATTGATTCCCAACAACAAATTGAGATAAGACGGAGAAATAAACGAATTGATTACAATTGAGAAATATTGACACCAATTTGAGAAATATCGACAATTTAAGAAATATTAACATCAAAATAATTTCATAAAAATAACTATCATATTTAACAATAATTTGAGAAATATTAGTATTAATTTGACAAATAACTATCTTAATTAATACACATAATTCAATAATTTTATAATATTAAGACATAACTTCAATTCATAATCGATGTTAACTATCTCTCAATTAATACCTATAATTCAATTAATACAATATTTCGAAATAAAACACATAACATATAATGTCCATGGTTAGTGTCTATCAATACAAAATAAACTCGCTTATCAAGTAACAATCATTATTAAATTCGCTTGTTACACAACAATCATGCATTCAATTTGGCCACATACACACAATAACTATGCCATCAATTACCATTTCAGACAACAATCATGGCTCAATAAGCCAGTTTCTTAACAATCATTTTAATATAGTTAGTAAATTAAATGGTATCTACTTGGAGTAAGAACGAATAATCGAAGTTTCCGATGATTACAATTTGAGAAATATAAACAACACTTAAATAATGATGAAAAAAAATGAATTCAAATAATGCATTTGATGCTTAAAGAGTTTTAAATTTATGTGTAATTAATTTATTTTATTCATTCTATATACTTAATTATTCAATATTTCTTACGTAATTAATTATCTAATTCATTCTTATGTAATTAATTATTTAATTCATTCTTATGTAACTAAATATTTAAATTGCCTTATTTAATTAATTTATTTTATTCATTCTATGTACTAATTTCTTATACTCTAATTATTTAATTCATTCTATGTAATTAAATATTTAATTGTCTTATGTAATTAATTTATTTGATTGATTTTATGTAATTAATTATTTAATATTTATAATTAATTATTTAAGTCATTCTTATGTAATTAATTATTTAATTAATTTTTATGTATTCATTCTTATGAATTTGCATTGTTGTGTTTACATATAAACAAACAAGCTAATACCATGCTTATTATCGAACAAACATATACAAAATTCGCTTATTGTGTAATAAGCATGACACTAGTTCGCTTACATATAAACAAACAAGCTAATACCATGCTTATTATCGAACAAACGAATTCGCTTGTTTGGTTATAAGCCTTGCAAAATTCGCTGTTGCCCGCCAGTTAATACGCACTGCTTATATGCTTATAAACAACCAATCGTGTTCAAGTAAGACAAAATAACCATCACGTCATGCAGTTATCGCTTTTGGTGCGCCAGATAATACCATGTCAAGATTGGTCATTGTAAAGTTGATACCGCTGGCAATGGTCTGCAAGCTGTATCGGATGTGCCAGAATCATCCCTAAATTAACAGCCTGCTAAATGTTAACAGAGAAAAGAAACCGCCAGAACGATTCGACGTAGTTCGACTTCGACTAGCGCCCGAATGTTGATTTCGTTTGGACCGCTTGTAATCTCGAAATTCTGACTCTCACCTCGCGGCCCCGCCTGGGACAGACCGATATGAGTCCAGTCTGCAGGATCTTAGACTGATAAGACTTAGTATCGAAGCCCTCGTCATCGACTGATACGGTCTGAGCCGAAGCCTAACAAATAAGTATACCCATACGGTCAGAGGTTTTTTTATGAAGAAATCCCTGCATTGCTTTTACGCTAAATTCTCTCAAGAGCTTTTTGTTGTAATGGATGCATGGAATTCGCCTGGGAGCGGGTATTTATAGGCTTAAGTTTTCTTCATATTATTGATTTATGACTATTGAATTACGATTTTAACTGTTGATTTTGAGGTAAGATTTGAACCAATAATTTTATGGAGACTAATTTGTTTCCAAGCAAAACATACGGGTGCCTATTTTGCCAGTTAAGGTTCCCAAATCCCTTTTGCGCCAAATGCATTTTCATATTACCTTTAATTTTTACTGCTTTAACCCCCGTTTTCTGTGAGTCTTATTTTAAGCCACCTAGTTCTTCCTAACTCCCATTTTAGCCTCAAATAGCCTAAATTATTGTAATAAAATTGGGGTTTTCTTTGTTAAAGAATTTTAATTACATTCAATTCGGGCTATTTTCTCGAACCCCTATTCGAAGTTAAAAAAATTAGGTTAATTAATGTATACAACCCTAATTTCGACTTAGATTAATTTCAGGGGCTTAATTCCCGGGAACCCTTATTATTTTACACGTGTTCGACTTTCATTAGGATTTAAATCGAAACCCTAATTGTCACGTGTGATTCGTGTGATCGATTTTTATTTAATTAATTTCATCGATTATAATAAATTGATTTTAATTAAAATTAATTAATAAATTTTGACTGTCTACAACTCGAACTCGTGCACATACTTGTAAGCTGGCTGTGGCTCAAATTTAAACAAATTTTTTTAATGCCAACTAGAATTTGGTACACGCTTACAATCAAGCTTTTGATCCCACATTCAACGTTACGCAGCCGATTAACTTTAAACTTATCAAAGACTGCATTAATTTTATTTCTAGATTAATTCCATATCATGAGAATCCTGCATTTATTACGAATTTAAGTCATGTCGAATATTTCATGGAGTTAGTTCCAATCTCATGTAGATTAACTTCCCGCATTTTCGAATTAATCTTCAAATCCTCTCGGAATATGTCTAAAATTAATTCTGGATAGGTTTAACATGAATTTAAGTCATGTTAATTTTATGGCTAATTAATTTTGGACCCCAAGTGGCTCCAAATTATTCGCATATTGCTTTTGAATTTTTCCGCATTTTCCTCGGAATTTTGACATTTATTTGGATTTTCTTGTATAATGTAACAAAGATATTATGTCCTGTGAAAAACGAACCTCGACCCGGTGTACTAGCCGCGGCCTAACCATCTGTAAGGTGCGAAGGTGGCATTTTATTTTTTATGGTAATAACTAATTACTTGATTACCACTCATTTCGTTTTGTCTTATTACCATAAGTATATTTCTTTTTAAGCTAATAAGTTGCATAAGGAAACAACCAGAAGCTTCCGGGATCCTACGGAATTTCGGCCATCCCTATTTTGGGAAGGTGATGACCGAAAATTCTCATATAATATATGTGAATATATTTTTTGTCAACTTTTTGCTTTACTAAGTAGCAAGATTCTTCCATTTCATATATGCTCATCTCATTCCATATAGGAAGACTTTGCCGTAATAATCTATGATTTTTGAATTGAAAAGGATTTTCTTCCTCTCTTCCCCCATAATTTCGAACCTAAGGTATGAGAAATGAGGTTCTTTTGTGCTTTTTAATAACCCCTTTTTGTAGTTTGAGTTATTAATTTGCGATTTTAATTACCTATTTGGATAGGTTTTCGAAGCTTTGGCAGTTTTTTGATTTGAATCTTGAGGCTCTTCTAATCAAGTAATCATCTTCATCCTTCATTCTTATCATCTGTTTATGCCATAATTTAGAGTTTCATAATGTCCCACATGTAGGGTAGTGACATATTATGCTTTAATTTCATGGTAAAACTTGGGATAATCATGAAATTAGAACTCTATTATTTGTATTGTCTGCTGAATTTTCTTCCGGCATGTTCATTTAGACTTATATATTTGTTTCCCGCTTCGTTACTTGTCGGAACATTATGAAATTTGCGTGAATTATTCTCCTATGAATGTAGAACACCCCGAAATTTTATCATAATTTTAGGAATTTCGTGGATAGGCTTCAATCTGCTTGAAGTTGCCTGCTTTTTGTGCTTAATTCTCACTTAAATTAAGTATTGTGAATGTTTCGCTTATCCGCTCAGCAATGCATCCACGCACTAAATCGGCTGCATCGAAGAGGCCGATCGTTTTTCATTGGTATCTTCACGTGGGTCGACCCGAGCCACTGCAGATTCATTCGCAATCTGCTCCAAAGGGAAAACTTCGAAATTCTATATCAACTTTAGAAATTCATATATAATTGCCGTTTATTGGAATTCAGTGATCCGCATTTCACGCATGTCTTTGAGTTTTCTATAATAAATTATGTCTTTGAGTTTTAGGATCGGATACTTCGAGGTTCATCATCTAGCTATGTTGACTTGTATGCACGTTCGCACTTTATAAAATAGACACTCTCGAGGCCTTCGGCCTCGAGAATTTGTCCTGCTTTACTCACTTACACGTAGTATGTGGTGTATTCTTTAGATTTCCCAATTTTATCCCTTAGTATTTCTTATCGCTTCACACTTTTTTGTCATGTTCCTAAGGTTCATGTTTTTGAATTTTCGCAGCGATGGCCTGCCCGTCTTCCCGAGTATACCCTCTCGCCAGACACGCCGCTATCGAGTATCCTAGGTGGATTGCTCTATGTGGTTCCTCGCGAGTGGTGCTCGCCATATCTCAAGCGGCTACATAAGAGTTCCCATCAAGTGAGGTCATTTGGGCCATGATCCCGATTTTTCCGTGACGCGCCCCGCCTGAGAACTTCTTTTATTGATCGGGACTTTTATGGACCTGCTTGCTCGAGAGATGAGGCTGTCAGGCGCCTCGAAATCTGGCCACTTTAGACGCTCATTCCTGCTCTATCTCAGCTCATGCACGCAGGACGGCTTACTCAAAGTCATCTGAGACTCACTCACTGATGCAAATGATCGTAGTATTCACAGCAGGAATGTTCCCTAGCTAAGAGAGCAAATGCTGATCTTCGTTGCATTTGGTTCCGCCTCGCTCGCACTTTGGAGGACCGACAACGGGTGTCGGATCATATGTCATGATCAAGGCTGATTATACCTTAGGTGCACCGGATGCTGGCTTGCATTACTGTGACTTGAGATGTCTTTCGGGGCGACGCCGGATGCTCTCGAGGCTTTAACACCCTTCTAGTTATTTTCAGGCTTATTTTCCGCATATCGAGATACTTTTCCTTTTATGTATTTCTGGGACGGTTGTTTTGATAGTATCGCTTTTTTCATTTTGCTTTGCTTATATTTTATAAGTTATTCCTTGAATATTGATCCTTTTCCTTGTCTCTTTGAGGAAAAGAAACAATCTTGTGGGGGCCCTATGGCTGAGTTGTGCATCCAAGCTACCACGCATCTTAGGTTTTTCCTGGGATCAACGTAGTCTATTTGTTTGGACCTTTGTACTCTTTGTCCAAGAGTTTCATCAGTGTTTTAAGCTCTCACCAAGAAAGATAGAAGTTATTTTGGGGATTGCACAGATGTGTGGGCGGGCTTAATTTGCAGTAGATAGTTTTACCTCATATCTGGGAGAGTATAGACAGTTTAAGCTCGTGTCGAGGAGCGTTGTTTAGTTTTATGGGTAGTATCACTTCAGGTAGCGACCATTGATGGGTCCTTCCTTCCGCCCTTCTTGATCGCTAGCAAGTACGACCCGGCTGGTATGCTCTCGATCACGAAGGTCCATCCCATTTAGCATCATTTTAGCGTTTCTTTCTTTGAATGTGATTGGTCGCTCACTCATGAAAGTACCATATCTCCAACCCGATAGACCGCATGCACTTTTGTTGTAAGACTTCTAGTGATGCGATTGCAGCACTCCAATCTTTGCTATGGATTGAGTCATTGTTCATCTAGCTTAATCTAAATCTTGTAATTTAATTGAGAAGCTTCTCTGCCCCGGGTGATTTCATTCACAAATACTCTTAATGACGAATTTAATCTCCAATGGGAGAATAACTTCTCGACTGTACAACGATACGGGCCGACAAGGTGAGGGAGTTCGGTACGAAATGTATGCCCATGTTTCCTCCATCTTTTCATATTTTAAGACTCGATGACCACCTTCTTTAATATATTGCATAGGTTTTATTGAACGCCAAATTGCACTCATTGGCCTTGGGTAGTATATAAATCAATGGTATTTTAGAACTTGAACTTCGCACGTATTCCGCTATTAGCTTGTTGTCAAAGATTTTCCATTGTCTCGTGATTACACCTGACCCTCAGATAAACGAGGTTAATGAAGTCAACTACTTTTCTTTCTTTTCCGCTAACAACGTACTACTTCAACAGCATTTAAGTAGTCACTTATGGTAAGTATGTATTACGCTCTATCGACTTGGGTACGGGTCCCACCATGTTCAATCCCCATATCGACGTGCCACGAAGCCATTGTGTTTTTAACGGCTCGCGGCCGATGTATAAAATTTGCATGGAATTGGTATTGGCAGATTCTGTGCATACTCTTTGCAGTCTTTACCACGGTACACAGAACTCCATTCTTTTGATTTGAAATGAAGTTTGGTTTCGATCAGGTACAGACACCTGTAATTTGTAGCTTGCTTCATATCATTGGGATGTTTCGTGTCGAGAGACATTCCTGCAACACTTCCCCGAATGATCTTCTCGAATGCACGTCAAGGTAAATCTTGGCAATCTTCATCGGATGTCTATCTTCTTACGACGAATTTGGGAGTTTTCCATGCCGTAGATAATTAATCATGGAGTCATTTAGTCACTACGATACCCGAATCTCGTGACTATCAGCCATGGTTGCTTCTATTTCCCCTTCCTCGTATTCGTGGGGCATAAACATGGGAGGTACGACAAATTTCTCGCATACGGGCACCCGTATTTCTTCTAGGAAAGCTAAATGACGAGGCCAAACTCCGCCAAAATGTTCCTGGTCAAGGTCAATTTTCTAGGAACGTGGTTTAGCTAGACCAGTTCATCATTGTAATGTTTTTCAAAGATACCCGTGATACGATCACCAGGTTTTCTAACCTCTATTCTCCCCATCAACTGCCTCTGGGATGATCGCCTAATGAAGCGTCTCCATAGATTTCAATCGAGGTATGTTTAGATCCGCCTCAGTTTTGAGCCCTAGTATAAGTGCTTAATACTCGCTAAGTCGCCCTATTCGGTATGCCTTCATTTTCTTCTTCTATGTTAAAACATGAGGCCGATCTTTCTTCTTACTCTAACTGTCCCTTGATGGAATTTGGTTTTCCTAACTGGCCAAAGAGATCTCATTCGATCGTGGGTTATTGCTTTTACGCTTGCCTCTAATCTTAGGAAGACCCACTACTATTTACTTTATGCTCTTAGTAAAAAGACTCTTCCACCACGGATATATGGCAATTAAGTCAATCGCTTGATCGAATCGTAGGATTTAGAACATACCGAGTCCAGCTTGATAGACTTAACGGCATGCCCTTTGTTGCAAAGATCTTTGCATTTCCCTGCTTAGACCATGTACTTTGTCATCGATAATTCCCGTGGCAATTCTCCTATGTTTTACCCATGCCGACTGTGGAGGTCATCAGCCTTTGGTCCCATGATTCCATGCACAACTTATGTCCATCTCGCGACAAGTTTTCAACGGTGCCGGTTACCTTTTCCAGCTTGGGTCACTGCAGAGTGAGCCCATCTAATGCTTGTGAGTTCATCATTCTTTCTCTCTCAAGGATTGCGGATCACTGCATTTCGGTGTTTCTGCGGCTACCGAGGCTTAGTTATTTTCTTTCCGATAGTACGGCCTCCATAAAGTGTGATTCTTTGATCAGAAGAGATTTTCATCACCTTTTACTGCTCTCTTATGCCACTTCTTTTCAAGATTTAATGTAGGTCGAGGAACTACATTATCGCTTATGGATCCATGGTCTTCCTAGTAGTAATATCAGACAGCGATTAAATGCATTGAACCACGATGAAGTTTCCACTTCTCCTATTGTCAAGGTAGACTAACTCCCCAAAGCCCTTTAATACTTTATTTAGAACCCTCAGATCAATATGCGAGACCGTCAGAGCTCGCTACTGAGATACCTAAGGGTTTCAATGTTTGAGTGTAGACAAAACCACGGTTGACCCTCCATCTACCAACATCCTGCTGATCCTCCTTTCACATATATATCCAGACACATAAAGAGGTCGGTTGTGATCAACATCTTCGGGGGTAATGCCTTCGTCTGTAAATGTGACAACGGGTGTCTGGGATTACTCGAGTTTCTAGGCTTCTGGTCTTCTCTGCCATATAAGTCTTCTTCTATCTATGTGCATACACGGTACGAATCATGGCCGAGTCACTCGAAAGGATCCGCCTCCATGCTTCCTAGACTCTAGTTTACTACCCGTAAGTCTTCCTCGGCACTGACTTCAAGAAAGGGACGACAACGAGACGGTGGTTAATGTAACTTGTCTCTTCTAGTAAGATTGCCCCCTGTCGGGCTAAGTCCATCACATTCTCCTTGAATATGAAGCACTTTCTATAGGATGACCAAGTACTCTGTGTTACTTACAGTAATCCTTTTTTGTGCTTCTATTTGCTTCCTCAGTATGCTTAGTTTAGGGTACTCTATGAGCTTAGCCTTTAGCAATTCTTCGAACATCCCTAGAATGTCAAGCAATACGTAACTGAACGAAGTACTAT
>JADFUC010001476.1:0-71256 GCA_019722365.1 Lithospermum erythrorhizon | reverse complement strand
AGCCGCCCGTCAGAGAAGAAGGTCCTTCGCCGCGGCTCTATCTTCATGATGTTCTCGGAAAAGTTCCGCCAGATAAAGCTGGGTTGTCTCTATCGTACTGGCCCCGAATTTAAGACCGATCCAACACTCCCCTCGCTTCCGCGGGAGAGTATAGGTAGCTGCATTCGTAGGACGGATCCTCCCAAAGACCTTAGGCCGAGGATTTTTATGTAATCTAGTACTCTTCCGCCCCATCCCTGGGGGGTTTATTAATATATTTCCTGCCTCTTTCCGCTTCTTCTTACTTTTTGTCTTGTATTTCTCCGCCCTTGTTTCCCCAAGCATAGTAGTTCTATTTTATGTCTGTTTGGTACTTACACCTCCATATTGGTCGGGGCTCACCTTCGAACCCTTGGGTCATGGGAGGATCTCAGCCGCTTATGGTTAAGGGTCCTACCTTAAAGATTTATGAATCTTGTTTATTCTGTGCCCCGATCCTCCTCTGCCAGCTTCAAGCAATGAACACGACCTTTCGCTGACGGGGTCATTTGGGGATCGACATCTCCTTTTACCCAACCTCCTCTGTCCAACACAAGAGGATTTGGTTCTTTGATCACCGTGCTGCAGAATGTATCAAACATTTAGGATAGATTTAAGCATCAATTTTCCCATCCACGGTTCATACCAGCAGCCTCTGGGAGCAATCGGACACTACCCACACATAGAACTCTTTATTCGAACTTTAAGACAACTGACCGAACCGCATTTTTATTCAAAAAATAATAAAGTGGAGATACAAGAGTGAAATTTTACACGTAGTATTTCCTCGCCGATGACACGCTGCTCCATGATCGCTGCACCGAACGCCAATCCATGCTTTCTGGGCCAGGCGCCAGCCGTCCCACAATCCTCGACAGATACTGCCCTTCCTACTCTGAGATCGCGCCTTCCCTTTCCACGGGCGACGCTTGTCGAAGCTCGAGGACTATGTCTCCCACTAAGAATTGCTACCGGCCCCGACCTTTGTAAATGTAGCTACCTTGTTCTTTGTACCGTACATTTTACCGATAACCAAGAATCTCTTGTCTAATCGTCCAAGTCAGTCGCAACCCTCGCTTTATTGGGCCGAGTTTGTCATAATATGATACCCGCATGTTTGCGGATCTCCACCGCGACGGGTCCCTTCCTCTTTGAGTCGCTTCGACACCTTTGAAGATTACCTCGCTCATTACCTCCACCTATCCATTAAATCGTGGGTACGACACTAAGATTCCTGTTCTATACCCACTCAGCATAGGTCTCGACCTCTCCTGCCATGACCAGTCCCATTGTCATGACTGAAGACCGTACCCTAATCGGGTGAAGATCTCCCCGTGAACCTGTACACTCCTTCCCTGCTCCTCGCTTCGGCGAAATGGGTTTACTTCTACTCCCTTCGCGGAAAGAGTCCACTACTACGATATTGGTGTACCTCTTGCCCCCGGGTGTCCTTGGAAGGTCCCCTACGATGTCAACGCCCCACTGATAGAAGGGAACGGGGCACAACATGTTGATCATCTCACGGGAGGTCGGGTGAGGACGCCGCACGCCTCCGACACGCCGCATCTCCGGACGCTGACTGGGCACCTTAGCTACGGCGGCAAAATATCCCCCCGACCGTAGGATCCTTTGAGTTAGGGCCTTACTATTAATATGACTACCACACATGCCTCCATGCATTTCAACCGCCGCGCCTCCTCTTCTAAGTTATACATTTCATCACGGTCCCCTCGGAAGTGACTTCCATGTAGACTTCAAGTGTTGCGCTGCACTCAATATTTGCCTCTGGATCCTTTTACCCACCGGGGGATCTCCAGGGAGGACTCTCGATCTCAAGAATTCTAATATATCCTGGTACCAGTGCCCAGCACTGTCCTTTCCACCTCCGGACGTTGCTCATCACTTCCCTTCATTCTAAGTGCCTCTTTCAATACCACTCCATCTCCACCGGGGCGTGAGTCCTCGTGATTAGTCCATACTCCGCCAATCGGGACAACCTATTCCGCCTCGACCTTTCCCAGCGAGATACGCCCACGTGATGTGATCGAAAAAAGTTCACCAAACCATGAACTCCGTCCAAGATATCCTACCAAATTTCCTCTTTGCCTCATCAATTTTGAAATCGCCCCTTCCGCTACGCCCACCAACAACTAGAACTGCTTAAGCATGGATGATGCGCCTCGCCCCCAAAGCATTTGCTGGGCCAGTAGTCCATCGGGTGCTCGGGCCGTGGTGATACTCGCCTCATCGTTTCCGTGGTCAAGCAAGCGTGAACCGTGCCATATTCATCCATGGATTGCCATCCATAGTACCACACTCATCGCCTCCGCAGCCTTCTACCATGTTGATCAATTCCGTCTCCTCAGCCGTTATCTCCTGGCTGCATTCTACCATAAATTCAAATGTGGCTCGGGCTTTCAGCGCTGCCTATGCCTGCACGGAAAGTCGAACTCGCTTTCAACCTCACGGCCCATTCGACTATTCGGCCTGTAGCCGGCTGGGTCTTCAAGATTTTCCGCAGCGTCGATCCGCAATTACCTACCTCGTGTGTCCTTCAGCAGTGCCAGCCTCCAGCCGCTACAATTGTGGCAAAGCACGCTTCCCTGCCAAGCGGATACCGCCTCGCTCACTCTAATCAATTCTTACCGACATGTAAGACAATCGTCGCTGCACCTTCTCCCTCCCTCCGGACGCAGACGCTACTTAGCACCACCCGAGACGCCCAAGAGCTTTTTCCAAGACGTCCCCGCTACAAGACGCCTAATACCATGACTACGTATGCCTTCAACTCCCGAAACACTGCTCATATTCCGTGGTCCACTAAGTCTCACCCCTTCTTACGTACTTTGAAAAAGGGTAGCCGCGATCACCGCGATATATGAACCGGGCCGATCCTCCTCGGCCAACCGCTACACCTCCCTTTCCCCGCATCTACGGACTCTCACGGGCCTGGTGACCGCTACTATCTTGTCGGGATTAGGCTCAATTCCCCTTTGGCTGATCATGTAGCCGAGGAATTTCCCGGAGGTCACTCCAAAGACACACTTATCCGGATTGAGCCGCAGCTCGTATTCTCTCTCGCAAGTTCTCGGCTTTCTCCTCGAGGTCGGGTTTGTGGCCTGGATGTCCCCGACTATCACGAAACATGTCATCCAAGTAGATTTTCATGTTCACCAATCTAAGCTGTGAGAACACCTTGTTGACCATCCTCCCGATACATGGCTCCCCCACGTAGATTTCCATTTACTTTCAAAGAATAGACGTCATATTCCTCGTACCTAACGTTTTGTCCACATCGGTTTCTCAACTATGAATATCCTGGGTGGTATCCCCTGAAGGCATCCGTAAGTTCACCACCTTGTATCCCTCGATCAATCGACTGGCCTATCAATGTTAGCAAAGGGTAAAGAATCCTTCTGGCGTGCATCTCGGTCACGGGGCGGTGAAATCCGTGCACATCCGCTGTGTCTCAAGCAGCCGGGATTAACACTACATCGGGAAAGCTGGAAGAAGAGTTCCTGATAACATTTGCCCCATCAACTTCCTGTACCTCGCGAATGGCCACTTTTCTCTTCGTAGAAGGTCCACTTCTTTTGCTTGACTGCTTCAATGCAGTTAATACTTAATCGGGGCGGACTGATACGAATGGATTCAACCAGACGAGCATTAGCTCGTGTTCGCGCCCAGTTGTCTTGCCTATCTAAATACCGATAATTTGGTCCGGTTTGCAATTGGTCGTGATCACAACTCTCCAAGTCGAAGCCACGCCTGCCTCCAAAGGTGTATTCCCTCAAGAAAACAAGGACCCATTTCCCCGCCGAAAATACTTTGATTTATCAAGCCAAGAATGGATCGAAAGAGTTTAGTTTTTAGAATGAAAGAGTATTTGGGTATCAAAGTGAAGTTACTTTGATTTTGACCTCGTTTATCTTTTATAGTTGCTTTGAACGGTTACTTTCTGTCAGCCTCGATGGCTCATTCAATTCCAATTAATGATTATGCCACTCATTAAGGGTCGAATATACCTTAATTACTACCTTAACGGTGCCGAATCAAGCCGCTTAACGCTAACGGCCCTCCTTACCAAGCCGACATTCAAGTTTTGGCGCGGGCTCTGCATTCCGCCCACTTATGGGGTTCTCGTGTCCATTTATTCTGGGCCTCTTCGGGCCCACGAGATCCTTCTTCGATGGCTCCAATCATCGACTCACCTCCTCGACGCACCTAATAGTTACTGGATTTCATTTCAACACCTCTTCGGATCCTCTCATCAAACGATACCCGCATCTCCTCATGCAACACCCCTTCGGGACTCCTCCCTCCGTACCTCCAAGTTCGATACCCGGCGTTGTGGATCCCACCATTCCTCTGGGACAAGCGGCTTCCCTTACTCTTATCCTCGAATTTTTTATCCTCTCAAAGTGGAGGCTAAAGAAGACCCGCATGCCTCGCCTGTTCCCCTACATCTCACCGGGTCCCATGTCGCCAGGAATTTCATCTGAGGTGTATCAAGCGACACCTCACTACCTCGACCGTGTGTGACAAATGCCTAACCCATTATCCTCAAGCATAGCCCCATCCGCCATATCCACAACGAACTTCCAATCTTCATCCTTTGCCGCCGCTACTTCTGACAGCTTCCTTATCGTGACCATAAGGTTCGACACTCCTAATAGGCTTTCTCTTACCGCATCCTCTGGTGAATCCCACCAACGGGTGGCTACCGGTCCGATCCAGGCCCGACTCATCCCTAGCTCGAGGTACGATTCAGAATGTGACGTCCACCTCAAGCTTCCTCAGGTCTACCAAAGATCCATCCCACCTCAAAGTTTGCTATCACCGGTGCCAATTTTACCGGTCTTTTGTGGGCACTTTATCCCTTCAAAATCCTTTCGAGTAAAGGCAAGTCCTGAAACTCAAGGCATGCCCCCGCGGTTATCGCATATAGGTCCCGCCCGTAGTTCTGCCTAGCACTCCCAAAAGTCACCTCCCCACTCGCCTGCAGATGACGGACCTTTCCGTGATGTCGAGGTCTATATTGGGGATCCCTTTCAAACGCCGATTCACACTCGGGTCTCTCTTTGTAGATATAATCCTTCTCAACCCGTCCCCACTAATGAGCTTCTTTATCTCTCGATCTTCGTCAATGGGCAGCTATCTGTGTTTCGCCTCTAATCCTTTGGTAGTGGCGTAACTCTTGCTCATCCCTCTTTGATCTCGAGATGCCTCTACCGAGGTGGCTGGCAATGTACCGCATGTCCTCAATCTCCGTGAATACATTCCCGGGCCGAGGGTCTCGTGAGTCGTATCTCGATCTTTCCCTCTTGCTTCCTTCCTTCTTCCTCGGACGCCTCTAGAAGTCAGTGAAAGTGGCACTCCCCCTTGGAAGGTCGGGCCCCCAGAGTAAGCCCTTAATGCCCAAGGATCCCCGCCCGCGCCTCCGCCCGTGCTCTCGGCCCACCGGGTGCTTCCCTTTGCCCTTCTTAGCCTCTTCTCTCGCTTCCCGATCCGAATGTACTTATAGCTCGCTCATCGGGACCTCCTCCAAATCCCGAGGCCGCCTCTCGAGGGAGCGACTCCTTCAACTCGGGCTCTTCATCCGCAAAGCCTCCACAAAGGCAATCACAATCATCTTTTGATTAGCTTCGCATCAAGTTGAACTCCATTTGAAACCGCTTCGGAAGCGAGTTTCAATTTTACTCTTTCCCTCTCGCCGATGGGTCGTTTTCAGGAGCCGCCATCTTTATCCCGCTGACTCTTCCTGGGATAGGTCCCGTGAACTTGCTTGAGTTCTTCGAAGGATGCTATGCACTTCGTGCAACTGGTTGAATCCATTTCTGCCGGTCCGGCTAGGGCTGGCCGGAGCATCATGTCAGTCTCGCGAAGCATCTGACCGAATTTCTCGCGACGTGCGGCTCCCTCCTCGATCCGCTTTCTCCCGCTGAACTCAGCGGGGGGCGTAGGGAGTTTCAACCCCGGGCCGGTACGATGGCACCCCTACATTAGGCGCAGAAAGGGGCTAGTCCTACTAACTCATTGGCTCTCATCGGTCGTCCCCGCAACCCTATGGCGAGGGGCATCCACCGCCCCTTACAAGTGCCGCTTATAGCATCCTCGCCGGCGAGTTATGGTCGCTGCCTCGGCCAAGCAACTTTACGGCGACTTTGCCGCCCGTGACTTAGCCTCATTGTTCCCTTTGCACCGAGGAGGCCGCAGCTTAGTCTCCTCCGCATCCTCCCCCGACGTTCGACGATACCTCCACGGATTCTCCCTCCTTAATCGAGAATCGGCTCGAGTTGTTCGGTGATCACACTGCCGACGACGGTCCCTAATATCTCGTGGATTATCTCGCCATCTCCGGTGGATGTGAATTTCCCACCTCGCACGGTTCCCCAGCTGGCAGTCGAATTTCCAAACAAAGTTCCCATGTGGTAGAAATTAAGCCACCAGCTCGGATGCCTAGTACAAACCTATAGATGGACAAATTGATGTAAATCTATCTTAAATGTTTGAGTACATCCTACCGCTGCATCGATCGAGAACTAAATCAAGGTTGGACAAGGAGGAGGTTATGGGTAAAGGGAGATGTACCATGTACAATCCACCCCATCGCAGTGTCCACATCCCACCGGCTGGTGAGCAATGTGAGATCCGGGGTCACGGAATAAACAGGATACAAAAACTCTTTAAAATAGACCCCTAACCATGTCGGGTCGAGATATTCTCCCCACCCGGTCCAGAGGAGAGCCCCAGCCAACATGGAGGTGTAAGTACCAAACAGACATAAAATAGAACCAGAAGAAGACCAAGGAAGCACGGACAAGCATAAGTACAAAAGGACAAAAGTGGTATTCAAAATTCCATAAGTTCATTGTACAAGACATCTAAAAATCACAAGTTGTGGGACTGCAGGAGGAGACATCATCCATCACAAAGATCCCAAAGCAGGATGGCACCCCAAATGACCTCCAACTCGTCTCCCCGCACTTACCTCGAATGATCCTTTCCATAAATGGCAGAAGCCTCCCTCGAAACATCACCTAATTCGCCGAGCTCTCAAGACCGGTTCCTCCAAATTCATCGGGTGGTTCGGATACCCTCCAAGGCGGCCTCTCCATGACCCGCTCCCTCGGCATCGACTGCTAGTCGGGTTCAGCCAGCGATCGTGCGGGTCCGCATTCATCCCTACCAAAGACGAACGATGTCCCTATCCCTCACTACGATTATCTCTCTCTCCTTCATGGCATCTCTCAAATTCTACACACCCTCCAAAGAAGCTCGCACGCTCCTCGGCATTTACGGCCAACACCGGCTCCATATCTCTACGCTGGGATAATTGCCCACATGCCGTGGCTCGAGATCTGCACCGGCAGCCCCGCCTCCTCAGCCCTCTCTCATATCTCGAGTCTCAAATACCACCCTCCAGCTTGACCAGCCTCGAGAAGAAGCACCCACTCAGCCGCCTCTCAGTAGGAGGATAAGAGATCCTCAGGATTAAAGAGCCATTACACGGTCAAAAACTACGCATAATGCAAAAGGATTCAGAGGTAATGCAAAAGGGAGCTTGTAGGAGGAAGCAAAAAAAGGATGTACCTTATCTCTGTGCTGGTAGTGGGAAGAAATCAGTTTTTTATAATTAGGGAGCAGCCGGAAGATGAAGCATTTTAGAACCCCTTTCGATTTCGGAATCAAGCGACGGCCGAACCGGTGGACCCCAACCTGAGGGGAGCGAACTCAGCGGAGAGATGGATGCCTCAGCGTAGATGCCTCGAGTCGTAAGGGAAACCGGTGACGGAGCCTTTGGAGAGTCGGCCAACCAACACCACCTCGATCTTCCGCCTAACCACGGTAGCAGAATATTGCCCACTAGCGTTTTCCTGAGCAGCAACCAACAAACTAGAGCATCTAACCCAAAAGTCGTAACTTCCATACACAATGCATACCCAAAATACTCAAGATAACTCAAAAAACATAATGCTCAAAAGCTGAGGCAACATCCTCTCAGATAACTCCAAATCGTTAACGTATAACTCATAATACATAATTTTTCTAAACTAAGAAAGTCTATGAGTAACACAACTTCAATAAACCAAAAAGAAAGAAAGGAAAACTCGAACTAGAACATCATCAATCTCAAACCATCCGGCACCGGTACCCTCGATCCAACTTAATCAGGCGCGTAGCTCGCTGGTATTATCAACAACTCAGTGAATAACAATAACATATCTAGATGGTCAAGAACCAGCACACATACAATATTTTAAAAAATATTTTTATTATACATATACAATATACGAAGTTAAACATTAAGTAGTAAAATCAAACCATTTCAAAATATTTATTCTCAAAACGTTTCACAAAGCTCACAAAATAGCATCATCAAAACATATATTTAAACCACATCAAGTTTTGTAGAAACTTCCAAAAATTTATTTCGTTTATTCAAACATGACCTGCCTATCTCGAGATCACAATTTAAGAATATAGATAGAATAGGCCGATTTGTTGTGGTTTCCTTCCTACCTAAGGGACAACTAGGATTCCCTTCCTAGAACGGCCACAGTCACACTTACCCCAACGAACGCGACGCCTGCGGAAGTTCGAACTACACATCCGTATCCCTCGATATCCCATGACAATGGGTCTCATAATGATCAAGGTAAAATCACCTTAAAATAATCTCCACAAAACATAATTGAAAACAACTTATCCATGTGCAAATATTAAGTATATGAAAACAGTTCAAAATATCGCATCAATATGCCCAATCAAGTATACAAAA
Organism: Lithospermum erythrorhizon; assembly: GCA_019722365.1. Lineage (NCBI taxonomy): Eukaryota > Viridiplantae > Streptophyta > Magnoliopsida > Boraginales > Boraginaceae > Lithospermum > Lithospermum erythrorhizon. The sequence goes on along the minus strand of JADFUC010001476.1, from coordinate 62,456 downwards.
CAATTCAAAGCATTGCATCAATATTTCCATAACACAAACACAATTCAATATATTACATAAAGTGCCTATTTCATAAATCATTTTCATATTTGACCAATTTATAAAACATACATAATAGTACTAGTTAAAAGAAGATTTCATAACTCCAAAGTACATTTTGAAAGCAGTATCATTTCTTTTCAAAAAATAGTTTGACAATATAAATTTATAATTATATATTTTATATCAAAATAACTAGACAATCAACGCCATGACCCCAATAGTCGGAATCTCCTAATCAAGTCTCAAATTGATCCCTCAAGATCTAAAGAGAATAATAATTTAAATATTCGTGGAATATTTTGATTTCTCCCCATACGAAGCCTACTTACTACCTTTAAATTTTTGTAGGCCTTAACCATGATATTTATTCATTAGCCGAACGTACGTTATCTTATAATATAACACCAAAATTCCAAACCGCCATCTCATATACTGAAATCCAATATTCAATACTTGTTGGAAATATGAGAAATTAGATCTTATAGTAACCCGCCGAATAAATTTAGATTTAAATAAACCGATTTAAACATTATATATATAGTTATATATATATATATATATATATATATATATATATATATATATATATATAAATTATTTTAGATAATTAGTATTTAGGAAATAAGTTTAATTCACATTAGGAGTTAGCTTGATGGCTTATTAGAGTTTAATCTATATATTATTAAATATAATATTCTATTAATAATATTTAATATATTACTCTTTATCAATTGCCAGCAAGAGGTCAAACACATTTATAAACTAAACTACTTAATAAAATGTATTGGCAAACTTCCGAGTATAAAGTCCAAATTGAAGCAACATTCGACGGAAAATTCCGAGCCTCATGGACTCGAGCTCGGCTCACGCCACCGAGTACGTGGCCTGGGACGGACGTAACAGAAGCTGAGTTCGAGTAGCATTTGGTTCTAAAACTCTTCATGTGTTTGCCTATTTAAGTGGCTGTGAGTTTGAGTAAGATTTGGTTCCTTAAAACTCTCTTGTATTTGCCTATTTAAGTGGCATAATTAAACACAATTAAAAAATGCTCACATTTTTGGTTTGCAGCGAAATGCCTCTCCAAAAACCCTTTAAGTAGCCAAAATCCTTTGTAGAAGAAAAAAAAAGGTTTTTCTTCCATCTTTTGTTCCTAGTTTGGTACTTAATTGCTCTACTATGTAATGCAGTTTGTTCACAATTTCATTCCACAAGTTTTGGGAGATACTCTTATTTTGTAAAAGTAGCTAATTCACCCTCATTGCCAACCTCATTGATTCGACGACTAAAAGGTATACACTCTCAGAGTCACCTTTGTTTATTACTTCTTTTGTACAAACCTAGCATTCCTCGATTCAGATCCACAAGTTTCGTAACTTATAATACGATTAAGCAATTAAAAGTACTTTCAAGGCACTAAACATAATTAATAACACATAATAGATCTAACCCATCAAACTTCAATTATTTAATCAAAATTTCGGTTAATACAAAATACAACGAATCGGTTTGCTGAAGCATTACTTCGGTATTTAGAATTTAAAGTTGTAATCGACTAAAGAGGTTAGTCAGCGGTAATATAACTCGAGAGTGTAAATGTTTACTGCCAGCTAGTCGAGATAAGTTAAAACGAAAAGCATCGATCAATTAAAACCATCCGCCTTTAGCCACATAAAACAATTGGGCCACCCCATAATCAACAATAACTAACAAACGAGAAAACCCATCTTCCCCCTTTCTCTCAAATGAGCAAAGCTCTGCCCCCCTTTGTTTTTTTTTCATTTTCTCTCATTCACAGCTGACCAAATTCTCTCTGCAGCTTCACATCATCCTCTTTCGCGATTCAAGGCAGGTCCGATCTTGTTGAATATTTCGTGAAAGCCCTCCTGTTGACTTTTGTTCACTTTGTATTTCTCGAATTTTGGCTGCCCAACCTCCTGGGGTTCCCAAATTGAAGGCCTTTGGAGTTGGAAACTCAAGTGTTTGATGGGAAATTCTATTACTTTGTAATGACCTTTGGGAATTTTAATGACTGGGTTTTTACATATTATTGAAATATAATATTCAGTCAGATTATAAAAAGGTGAGATGACACACCCGATATTTCAAGTAGAAAGTGTTTTATATTGAGCCGACTTCTCGAGTTGGACTTTGGGTTGACTTTTTCAAAATATTGTCGAGAGTATAAACATGCAATTTGGACCTTTATCAGAATGTTTCGAGAAAACCAAGCATTCATAAGTTGCTCGAGGAATATATACAAATTAGCTTCTATTAGATTTATAGTAAACTTACTCTCCCTTTGGGATTCATAATATAAATTTAGTTAATAAGTTTGTTATTTCGGGTTGATTGAAATTGGCCGAGAAATGTTAGTATTTTGCTATGCCTAATCGTAATACGATTTAGCCTGGATAAAGGAAATCAATTTTCATAGTATTTGAACACAATTAGCAATCTATATTTAAGTTGTTAAATTGTACCAAAAATTGCTGAAAAGTCGAAATTAAATTAAAAACAAAAGCCAAAATTGTTGCAAGCAGTAACAAATTTCGGTGTTTGATTGTATCTTAAATGTTAATACCGACTAATAGACGACGCTTATCAAGCAACTAAGGCGAGTACTTATCTCAGGTTGCTACTTTCATTTTAAATTGTGTGAACATGACATCGCATGATTATGAGAATGGCATACATGTAATTGTCAGTATGATTATGTGTGATTCCATTTGTGTGATTATAAAGTAATGTATTTTGTAAGGCCAAGATTTGCTGACAAAGAATAGCCTCTAACTCCCAACTTTTATTCTTGTGTTCCTCGTGGCCTCGCTGGCACTATTGTATTTTTGTGGCCTGTCGACATCAAGTTGTATTTCTCGTACCTTGCTCGGCACTTTTGGGTGTAGCCCTTGCTCTATGCCGCGATCGATTTATGATCATGGTGATGTTTTAGCCGTCTTGGATATTGCTCTAGGGGAGTAGAGTAGTTACGCGTGAAAGGTGTCAAGTTGGCGTGACTTTGAGGTGACTTGAGTATCAGATTTTGACCCTTTGGGGGATGATTAAAGGGGTTAGCGACTCCTCCTTCATTCCTGCAGATACGTGACTCTGCATAAGAAATGTACGACTCTCACGACTCCGAATTTGTCACAAGGCATCGGTCAACAAGTGGGTCTTCTATACTCCCAGCTGCATAAGCGGCTCTTTTGGCATTATACTGCATAAGAGTCGATGACTCTTTATGATCACTTTGATGTGTGCATCAAGGGTGTGGCCTTTATACTTCTAGTGTACGGGTTTGGCCTTTATACTCGCATAAGAGATTTAGTCTGCATCACTTTGTCTCAGGCGATTGTCGCGTGGCCTTTTATACTTAGTGTAGCAGGCGGTTTGGCCTTATACTTCGGTATAAGAGAGCGGTATGACTCTCTATGATCACTGGCGCATTGCCGCGTGGGTTTTTATACTACGTATAAGCGCGTTGGCCTTACTGCACAGAGCTGTGTTTAGTTATTAGTGATTGGTCCATTCCCTCAGCAGTGTATCTGATCGAGCATACGCCAAGACAGGTTGGTATAGTCAGCTGAGATACGAAAGGAGGATCAAGCTTGACGATTGTGAAGTTATAGTCAAGCAGTCTCTCGTGATTTTATTCCTCGTGTAGCGATGCGCCGCCTTTTATCGAGACTTCAGATTATATCTCTAGAAGTTAATGCTTGCTTAAATTTTCTATGGTGTTGTATGATCCGCTTTTATGACTCATTTATTGGTTATGGATACGCCGACCATAATATGTTTTAATGATGACTTATGTTTAATTAGGTTTCGTTGATTATTGATAATATTATCGATTTTTCTCAGGATCCTAGGTCGGTATTAGTTGTTATACATCATTCTGTGAAAAGTCGAGTCAGGTTAATGGTTGAAATAACTTTTGAATGAGGGCATTAGGTATAAAATTATAAACCGACGTTAATGTAATCTATACTTTATGTCATTTATATTTTTATATATAAGAAATGATTCAAACGCAGCTAAGATATAAGTTATGATCTAACCATTTTATTGCCGATACTATCAGGAATAAGTCCGTATAATAAATGAAAGAATTTGGTGAGATAATTCCGCATTTAAGTTATCTCTCGATTTAAGCATATACGTTGTCAGTTTGTATTAAGATAATAAAAGATTTGGAGGTTCTTACAAACATTCACGCTTAGGAGGTATGATTATAATCGAGTAGTACTTTCTGTTAATTCAAAGATAGCGATTGAAGTAAATTGAGTTGTGGTAATGTTCGAGTGGTATATTATATCGAAAATTAGTTATACTTCAGAAAGATAACAAATAGAAAGATATCTCTTGTGATTAAGCATCGAGTAAGTCATTGCTGGACGCGAGTTGTCGGCGTTAGTCGAAAAAGCCATTAAGGAAAGATTTATCTTGTTTGTAGGAGCATATAAAGTACCCTTGGGTGATATAGTCGTTAAATAGATATGCGGTCTTCACTATCCTTTTGTTTGTATGAGTGTAGGTTAACTTCGTGGATATTTGTATTCACTCAAATTTTTAGCTAACTCCCTATTTCCTACATGGGCGGCGTTTACGCCTAAAGTCACAAGGGATGACCGAGACGATTGACCGAGTAAATTTCTGCATACCCGCAGAGGTGGCGATGGTGGCTCTTCGAAGCACTCAACAAATATACTTTTATTTTCTTTGGAGTTTTTGTTGTACTTAATAAATTATCATGTTCTCGAAATAGAAACCCAATGCTTGATATTGTATTTATATTATTACTTTCCATTATTGTAGCGTTATTAGTTCAATCTACGGATTTCCAGTCAGATTACTTTTATTATCACGTTAAATGAAGTCATTTTTATCGTTATCCATCGCCGGTGACTCGCTTATTCAAAGTTGACGACGTATCCCAACCTCGGGGCACACTGGGCGGTCGCGTTACAAACCATAGCAATCTAGTAACGAATGATATATCACTCACCAACAAGCTTAGCATCAAACCATGTAATAATATAACGATTAAGTTTAAAATTAAAGCTTAATCGCGGGACTCCCACCCAAATTTTCAATAATGCATGTGAGTTGTTACGCCACAATGGAAACGGGAAGCATATTTGTCAGGGTCAGTCGAGCATGCGGTTTTCTTGTTTACGTGGGGTCGGTGTGATTTGTTTTGAGGGGTTGATTTATGGCGTGAGGCAGGGTGGGGGGAAGGAAACAAGTTTGGGTAGATTATAGGTTTATCTTTTTCTAAATTGACTTTACCCTCAAACTTTTATTCTATTCTAAGGACCTCAATTTTTCATTATAATAAACTAGCCCAAAAGTAATATAATCCTTAAATCTTAAAACGAATATGTCAATACATTATCAAAACAAATATTCGGATATTATACCATATGAATGAGATAACATCAAACAAGGTTGGAAGCTTCTAAATTTGAAAAAAAAAATATTTTGTAATTTGATAGAAAGAAAAAAGAAAAGAAAAATATGAATTGCCCGGTGGGTGGTTATGTAATGTTGTTAACCACCACCCAGAACAACGGAAAATAAAATTTCAACACCAAGATCTTAAGCCTCCTCAGCTACCTACGATTAAATATATAGCCGATTTTATTGAATCAAGTTCTTGAATATAAATTACACCTATTATGTCATATTTATAAACACATTAAACCTAAGATACTAAACTCCATTTTGATGTAGTCCAATAGTTGATCGCATAATGCTGGCTTTCACGCACATCCGACTATTACACTAACAACATTCATCAAGTGAAATTGAAAAAAAAAACATAAAAGTCGAATATTTATCTATCGGTGAGTCGACTTTTGAGATTTGAGAGCTCTAGATGAGCCTTCAGATTTAGATTTAGAAGATGCCAGTTTAGGCAGAGAAATTAGGTTAAGTGTTTTGGGGGGAATGTGGCTCACAAAAGTTCAAAACAAATGGCTTTTTACAACTATGACAGAACGAACTACAATAAAAACTCTATAGACATTATTGGCTGTCCTGACATGTGAAATTTATTAATTTATGTAATCATTAATTATCGAAAGGCAATTCTTGGGGAGATTATTAATATTGGGATAGAAAAAATATTATTTTAGAGAATTTATTAATTTATCTATTATTAAATTTACTATAAAGTATTGTTTTATTTTCATTCAAAAATTAGTTAAATGCTTTATATAGACTAAGCAGAAAACGGAGAAGGGCATGTATTCAAGAACAAGATTAAGACACTTCATCCTTATCAATATCATATATATATTAAAGGAATCAAATGTATTCAAGAACTAAATCAAGATTAATACTAAACTTAAGCAAAAATAAGTGTGGTGGCTGTGATAAGATGGGAAAAAGAAACATTTTCCAATAACTTGACAACTCAAATTGAGCGTATATGTTTTCATAAATTAAAGAAATACATCCCTAATTCGTAAATTAAGAAGCTCCAAAATTCGAAAATTAAGAACCTAAAGATGAACAATTACAACAATAATTTGAAAACTAAGAACCCTATTGAAGCAAGCAGAATATCATGTTTCAACTCAAATCAAATAAATAGTTTTGCAACAAATTATCTTGTTTTACTATCTGTTTTGAAAAAACAAAGCTGAAATACAGCTTTAATTTGAAAATTACGGAACCCTTAATATAAACAATTGCAACCATAATTCGAAATTAAGAACCTTAATTTGAATAAATTTTGTGCTATAAGTTATATAAATAGAATACAGTTCAAAAACTTTCTTGTGAAGATTGAGATTGTTTGGGTGCGTTTGTGCATTTTCTTCTTATTTTTTAATCTTCCAGTACTTTGATTTCCAGAAACCTTTGAGATCTAGAGTCTTGTTGTGTAGGCGTTTCTTGAATGTTAGTATGGTACGGAAGGGTACCGACGAGGACAATCCGTATTGCTTTTTGCAACAACTCTTATCTTGAATAATAGTCAAAAAATTAAAACAAAAAACGTTATTTATTGTCCGCTTTGTATAAGAAATAGTCAAAGTATTTCAAACTACATGTAGATATATTTCTGTATGTGTCTGACGACCAGATCTCAAGTATCCTTAATAATATTCGAAATATCAATTTTGTATTTGCCTCAAGGCCACCTAACCTCCGCAGAATCTCCACCAACTCTAAAGTGACATTTAACCTCAAGTCATAGCTTTCAGAACTAAGTAGCCTCAACGACTAAATTAATCGGTATATATCCCGCAATTTACCTCTCATGTACTGGCAGCGATCTATAACCTGGTGAGTGTTCTCACCTTATCCGGTATCAATCATTTTTGTAAAATAGCTCAAAAATATTACAAAAATGATTTGTAATGTCCGTGTCCGACGATTGGTACCATTCCCGTATCATACTAACATTTCAAAATAATACAAGAAATAGTCAGACATTAATCTTGAAATATTATTTTTTGTAACAACTCTATATGAATAATAGTCAAAATTTAAAAAAAAAAAAAAAATAATATTTATTGTCAGCTTGACAAGAAATAGTCAAAGTAGTTCAAAACTAGTTTTAAGGAGTAGACATTCTTTATTGAGTAAACCAGGTCTGGTCTACTGCTCTGGCCCGCCCTACCATTTTGCGATAATTAAAAGGAATTGTCAAAATATTAAAGCAAAAACAACATGAATTGTCTGCGTACGACGATTCTTATCCTTCCCAGTATCAAACTAACATTCAAAACGCATATTTGCTATAATTAGAACAAATATTCAAACAATACAAAGAAATTGTCATAATTTTACAAAACGAAACGCATTGTAATATGTGTCCAAATATTTCTTCTGCATTTACACTTTTCAACTAAAACAACAAAAAACATGTCAATATAGGGAACTTATTCAGAGAACCGTGGTTATATTTATAGCTCTTTGAATTCTTTTGATGGTAAAAAAGAGAAAACATCGACAATGCAACCATTGAATTACAAATCTATAAATGCGTTGTTGTGGCTGAAAATCTTTTGAAAATCAAGCAAAATAAAATAAGTTAGCCTTTGACAAGAAAAATTAGATTCCGACGGTGGGTGGTTTTGGTGTAAACCACCGACCGGCCCGCTGGCTGAAAATGAAATTATAATTTATAAAATTGATTTATTTTATTATAAGTAAATTTACAATTTTAAGCATTATTTCTGTAAACGAATTAAAATATAAATAGATTGAATTTTTACTTATAAATTTGTACATAATTTGTGTTGTATGTTTTACAGCCATATTTAAAATATTCTAATTTTGGAATTTGTTTCATATTTATTTCGAATATTGATGATTAAATAACTAATTTTTGTTTTTAATTAGAATAAATCCGATTTTAACATTAAAAAATTAGTGCCAGATTCTTATTGAATTGCTTATTATATTTTGGACCAACCATAAAAATATTAGAATTGTCAGACATATTTTAGTAATTACTTTGATTTTACGGCCAACCTGCTATAAAGGAAAACTAAATTAAAATTGTTTTTTATGAAATACATTTATATAATTAAATTTAAAAAATTTATAAAAGTATTGAACATCACTTTTAAATTATTATTCGTAGATACTTTAATGTGAATAATTTTTAATATACTTTTAAATGAAAAGTACACCTATTTTTGGAATTTAGGACGTAAAACGTAGAAGAAAATACTATTATTTCAAGGGCTGAAAATTTTAATTAAAAAGAGGAGATTTCCAAATGTATTAGAGTAATAGTCGAGTTGGAATTAAATTCACAAGTCCAGTCTAAATGTTTTGGAAACATCTATTAGGTTTAGTATGTTGAAGACTACTCTAGGTTAGCTTTAATATGTCTATAAATAAGACACGTACAATATTGTAATTTATATTCAAGCAATTCAATTCAATACAATCATATTTTATAATATTGATATGTCAATGGGTGATAAATATGTGAATCAGTGGCTAGACGCTAATACGTTAACCCCTATTCCTGCTAAAGCCAAGGGTAATCTTTGTTACCAATAGGCCTCAAGACGACGCCAAGCAGACGTCGTCTCTCATGTGCCGAGTTATTTTCTTCCGCTTGGACTCTCGCGCCAGCCTCAGTTTAATTTTATATTATTAGGTCACTATTTAGTTGGGCTTAGTGCTAGCCCCATGTGATTTATACTATGTTGTCCCTATTTAGTTTCCCGCCTAACTAATAGGGCGACGCCAGACGCCCGGCGCACTGCTCGGTAATGCTATTGATTTGATGGATCTGCCTCCCCAAACCACCACACGAGTCTTTCCAAAGACGCTTCTCCTCACTCACGCGTTTCACCGAGAAACTCTCCTCTTGGGCTGGGTCACCCATCTCTCATTACCCTGCTCAAGCACGCCAATAAACGGAGTTCTTATGACGAAATTCTAAAAGTTAAGATGATATCGCATGTATTTAGGCAAGTACTCAATTAAATCATATCAAACATAAGACACACATTTTGCGGTCGGATATTACATGACGGATGGATTTTTCTCTGCCTATTGATTTGGTGTTACTTCAATGATAAGAGGTCGGAATCCCAATTTTATTATTAAGTGATCTAATCTTCTTATTATTAATTGATCTAATCTTCTAATTAATGACATGAAATATATTTAAATTTTTATCACTTTTTTTTATTACCACAAATTAAATAAAAAAATATGTTAATAAAACCCTCAATAAAATTTATGGTTCGATCATTGCTAGATACTAAGGCTACAAAGAGATTTAATGAGATTTTTTAATTGAATACTTGGTGGTAAAGGGTTACTAAGTTGGTTTGAAATTTCAAAATTATTATGAATCTAACTAAGAATAATTTAAATAGAGAGAATAATAAATAAGAAGTTATAATACTTTTATCAAGCCATGTCAAGCCACAGATACAATGTAACGAAAAGATCTATTTATGCGCCCAATATACAATACATACAAGGCATTACTTGGTAAAAGAAGTAGTCTAACATATTTGGGTAGACAATCTATCTCCATTCTTCACATTACTTCCATAACACTCCCTCGATGTCTAATCAATGCTATCATGGCTCGTTAAAAACCTTAGTAGGAAAACCACTGGGAATAAAATCAAGTAAAGGAAAAGTGAACGCATTATTCTTAATATACGCCAAGGGTCATTGCCTCATTAAATCTTATAAGGAAAATCCATTTGGGACAAACCTCGATTAAGGAAAAAGAGTACAACACGTATTAATCCTCCTCCCTCATAACCACATCACTGACATCATTTAGTCGACGTACTCCCATACTTCCGGATACCTTTCTCAATACTGGCAGTGAAAGTAACTTAGCTTAAAATATCTCTGGCTGATTATCACAAAATTAAATTCTGGAATATCACTCTCTACCATTTTTCCGAAGATCAGAGGTGTAGTAAGCAACAACAATATATTTTTGCTCTATCATCTTTGATATGTCATTCATTTAACTGCAACACATCTACAATTATCATCATAAAGAACGCCGACTAACTTTTATATGATAAATCATAAGTAGTATGAATCACTGGATCATATTTCTCAACCAAATGCATTCACGACTTTCTTCTTACATTTCCAAGATTTCTTAATGTAGTTTATCGCTTAACCAATTTGGTTAAATAGTTACTAGGAAAAAATTGTGTGTGGCAAAACCCAGTGGACATAAAATATTATATTCTCTTTTAGATATGCTTCGTAATTGTCTCATTAAAAACCTTACCAAGAAAAACCCAAGTGGAAAAAAAAATTGGTGAAGAAAGAGCACACATATCATATCTCCTCCTCGATAAAGATATCATCATTCTATATTATATCTCCTCGATTTAGATCACCGCTTAGATTATTCAAGTAGAATATTCAAATAACGCTACAAGCTTGTCAATATTGGGTTGCATTATTATGCAATCATGCTCGTGCTTGTAAGATATACATTGTGAATCGTACTTCAAGACCAAGTTCATGTTTTTCTGGACGATAATCGAATTATCTCTCATTTAACTTTCATTTAATCGAGATTAAACATTTCTACCATATCAAATATGATATGGATTTATACTTACATGCATAAATTGTCATGTATATATTTTTACAGTATTTAATCTCAAAATTCTATCAGAGACATCTTGTTTGACAATCAGGAACTTCCACAGAGTACGAATTTATATAATTACATGCCCAATTGGCTTGTATATACCTTTATAAGGTATTTGATTTCAAATCTGATTATAAATCTTGTTTAACAACTAAAAACTATACATGAGTTCTTGTGCTAACTTATTTCATGATAATTTATTCAACTTAGAACTTTCTGTAGTCTCTATGTAAACTATACGAATCTTCTATAATATCATGAATATTTAGATCATCAATAGTAACTAATCAACAAGAAAGATATGTAAGATCTATGTCAACTTACACTAAATAATTCAAATGTCTTATACCACTAATAAGTAAACAACAAATATATTATACAATACATAAACATAATATAAATTTAGAGCTAAACATGTATCATATACTATAGACTTGCAGATATACACGCTGATGCTAAATAATAAAATCATCACGCAAATAAATTGTCTAATAATACGCCTCGAATTTGCAATCCATCTTCCTGATGATTTTAAATATTCAAATATTTTCATATTAACTCAAATGAGTTAAGTTCCCGAATATGATATGCCTATGCATCATAAGTCCTTTTCCTATATATGTTTTCATGTATACGTGATTGCTAGACGTTGTATTATAAGTTATGCACGCAAATCAAGATGTTATCTTTTGTTGCTATCAAACATTTATAATTTTGATACCTCCATCACAAAGTGTATGTGAAACTTATAATTCAGCTTAGTGCTGGTACACAAATTTTGTGATAAATCTTATTTCAGCTTATTTGCACATATACCCAATAATATATAATATAGTAGTATCATATTTGATTAGACTTCGGGTCTAAATTTATCACTTCTATGCTGAGTTTTCCCAAGTAGATTGTAATCGGTATATATTTCACTAGTATCATATTTCATTAGACTTCGAGTATAAATTTTCACTTATATACTGCGGTTTCATTAGACCGCACTAGTATATACTCGCACTATCACATTTTATTAGAGCCCTCGAAGTTTAAATTTCTCATTTATATAGTAAAGCTTTGCTTACTCGATTGCATCTTTTCGCCATTCATAAATATATGTATATATATCTACCACTTAAGGACATAGATTTCGCATCCCTTTTCGCTATCATTTCATTATATAGATCTCTTAATTCTATCCAATATATATTGTCGACAATTTTTAATTTTGGCCCCATCATGTTCATGATAACTCGATCCTTACTATTGTCATGAATTTCGCTATGTAAATGTCTTCTAGACATTAGAGCTTTAGATTATTCATGATATATTCACGCACTTTCGAGGCGATATTCTCCTGCACTCATCTCTTCAATGTCATATTTTTAATGATAGAACTATTTCATTTACAACGGTTCTTCAAGAACCTCCACTCTATTTTGAGTGTTTATAAATGTATAAGACTCCATTGCTATCTTGAGGTTAGAAATTTATTTGGTAGTGAACTTCTGGTTCATATCATCCCTGATTCATATTTTCTCTTGAACTTCAAGTTCATATTTATTCATTTTTTAGGATCATCTAATATAGGGATATTTCAATGCAAGATAGTCTATTTTTTCAGTTGTATACTATTCTCCCCCTCAATGTTGAAAACATTGATATATCACAATGAAAAATTACTTGATAAATTAATTTTAATTTCGTATTTCCAAGTATATAGATTTATCGCATTCTCCTCGGGTATAATAATTCCATTTAAAAAGTCATCATTTGTATTACTGAATATATGATGACGATAACGAAGGGTAAAATATGTGGTTTCCGACCAAACCAACTATATCGAGAGTTGTATAATAATTTGGCATAACAAGTAATGTTGTTACTACATAGTGTAACATTTTCCAATGATCAATCGTAGACGCATTTAATTCAACGTGCCCTACAACAGCCAACCTGGAGTTTGGCACTATGACCTTCACATAAATTCTTCAAACTTAATAGTTTGTTGACTCTTCAATGAGTCTTCAATTAAATATTCAATTATTCTTCTCGCACCGTAACTAACCCGATGATCTAACAAGTTATGCCAAATAATAAAATTTCTTACACCAAATCTCCACTTGACAAAAAAAATATTTTGATATGGAAACATGTTTGTTACTTCAGGTAATAATATATTAGCTCTTCCAGAGCCTTCAATTGATTTTGCTACACTTTTGACAAATATTAGCTCTTCTGGAGCCTTCACTTGTTGTCTCAATGTGGTAGACAATTTGACAAATGTTTTTGAAACCGCTAGACCTTTAGATTCTTAATAATATGGCGATTCGAATACATATTTTGAAGCACCGACCGTTGGCCCTTGTAGAGCATTTTAGTCAATTTTGCACTCGCTCGATATTGTAATAACACTGCCGTGTTATTAGATAAGAAAATATTTCTTATCTTTTAGAATGGTATGAAGTATCGCATCTTTATCTCGCAAGACATATTTCTCCTTTATCCATGTTTGGTTGGGCGGTAATCCTATTGGAAATTGAAAATCATACACGAGGTAAGTTCCCCAAGAAAGATAGGTGCGCCACAAAAGGATCGCTAAATACTAAATCTTTCCCTTAGCCGAACTAGCCCTCAGACATGTATAATACCAACTATGATTAGGAATTCATTAATCCTTCAAAAATGACATGTCAATTTCTGAAAGCATTCAATTAATTTTACACCGCCTCATATGCCTAAAGCACACTCACGCAATTTCATCCAGAGAATTTCCGACCTATAATAAATTATAGGTAGTAATTAATCAATAAAATTTTATCCATTTAACTGAATCTGAATTCTTCAAATTATATGAGTCTTCGGGTCTCATAAGTGAACTCATACAGTTTCGTATTATTTTTAAAATAATGAGAGAAATGATTGAAATTCTTTTGGAATATTCAAAAGCCCTTAATTTAGATGGATGTCAATTCTAAGCCCTTGATCTTCTGAACTAGTGATAATCAAAATCATATTTGCATCGGATATATAACCAAATGTTCTTCAGTACTACAAATGTTCTCCTTCTAACATATATATATAATGAAATAACCTGCTATTTCTGCCGATTGAATTGTATTACATATATCGTCGGTGGCGGACTGAGATAATATAAATAAATTTGAATAAAATCGATATACCGAGACTAGTATTATATGAGTAGTAGTTTATGTCACGAGAAATTTTATTCGATTTCCTAATAATTTAAACGCCGAAAGTGGGTATATATAACACCGCTACCAAAGTTTGTGAGCCCTTTAAACCATTCTAATGTCTTCCACCTACCACCACTACCTTCTCATCCTTATCATCATATCATCTCTCAAACAAAATCTTATCTTTTTCTTTCCCCTCAAGGTGGCCGAACCTACCATCCCCCTTTCCCTTGATTTTTTTTTCATTTTCTTGGTGAAATCTCGGTGTAAATCTACCATAATTTTGTTTCATCTCTGCTCATCAAAAGCGAGACATTTTTAATTTAATTCATCAACCCCGGTGTCGAAGCCGCCCGAGGTGAGAATCATTATAACCCTAATTGTGACCACCAAATAGATGGACGACTCCGCCTGAAAGCACAATCTGCTTCATCCAAAAATTTCGATTTCCATTAAGATTCTCAAAATAAACAGCTTTTTAAAAATTTACAATCCATCGTGCCGATATCTAACCAACCAACCTATATATATATACAACATATCTCAAAAGTCGGGTGAATGCCGCAAGGCTACAACGGAGAATAACAAGTATCAGATCGTAATACAAAACAATTACCGACAAGGCTAAAGTTTGAAAATAAAGTACAACAATCAAAAAAAAAAAGGTTGACAACACATCAAATGATCTGCGAGGATCCTTAGCCACCCGACGCTCACCTAGCCACTCTAACAAACTCTCCAAATGTACCACCCGGCTCAACTAGCCGCCCGTCAACCCGGCATTAAACGAAATGCCGCCCAAAGCGAAAGTAAGCCGAAGCTTAGTGAAACTTAACAATCGGGAGAAACCTTAAACCATACGCCTACGACACATCAAATTAACATGTAGAAATAAATACGCCAGACATATATGATATATAACGAATTACTTCAAAGCATATTTATACTTACAAAGAAAATTCTCATACATCACATGGCATAACATAGAATATAGGGTCTCATTAATGAATACACCACCGAATAAAAAATCACACCACATGGAATTAAGCAATCACGTATAATTCAACAAAAAACTCTATACTTCCCCTAGTCATCAATCACTCATCAACTGAGATACCATCCGGATTCTAATCCCCTCGATGCATAAGCCTCAACCTCGTCGACCTGCCAACGCCTTATAAATCAAGTATAAAAGTCGATAACCAATGCTCTTATACCGAAGTATAAAGTCGATAACCAACGCTCTTATAAGGCCAATACTGGCCACATATCCTCAAGCAGCTAAGAGTCACCTAACCCCTAATCATCCCAACATAGGCCAACTCGATACCTCAAGTCACCTCAAAGTCATAACCAAACTTCAATAACTAACTACTTACCCCTAAACAATATCCAAGCATTAGCGCTAAAACATCTCACAATCATAAATCAATCACAACCGACAAGGCCATAGAAATACATAAGCCGACAAGTGCCACATAAATAAAAACAACAAGGCCGACAAGGCCACGTAAATCGAAATGCCGACAAGGCCACCGAACACGCGAGCATAAGTTGGGAGTTCACTCTATTACTTACCTTCCTCAAGCAAATCTTCAACGCCACGTAAAATATAATCGCATAATCACAATACTGCCTACACAAACGAATCACATATTCATACCACAACGACATATATATCATTCTCACATAATCATACCACAATAACATGTATATCATTCTCACATAATCATACCACAATGACATGTTCACACAATTTAAAGTAAGTACGTAAAGTAGCACCCGTGAGATAAGTACTCACCTCTGCTAGCTACCACAAAAACTTTCCCTCAAAAACACAATCACTTATAACTCCCTTTCCACGATCAACGCCTAACAAAAACACCTTAAAGTATAATCAAACTACTACTTGCGTTCTAGAAGATACACAACCAACTCTTAGTGGAACGATTTCTAAACGGTCTATAATGACGGATAAAACAACGAAATAATAACCCCGTCGGACACAACCCAATCGGTTCCCCCGCTAGAATTTCCACCTTATTACTTTAACATTTCATATCAACTTATAAGTCATTCTAGTTAACCCTCAAGTCCATAATTAACAACCTATACTCCAAAATATCAATTACAACTCAACTTACAAATCACACTTTTTCAACCTAACTCCCTTTTAATCACCTTTTAAATCACCATTTTAACATCACAACAACTATAATAAGGCCCCAATTAAACTCCCTACACATTTAAAGTCTTAGAAAAATATCAACCAAAAAGTCAACTAAAAACCTAAAAGTCAACCCAACCATAACATCCTCAAACACCTCTCTAAATCATAAATTCATCACTTATAAGGCATCATAGAACCCATAACAAACTTAGAATCATCATAAAATCAGTTAATAAAATTCAACCAAAAGTCAACCATTAAAAATCAACCAAAAACTCTATGTTCATACCTCAAATTTGTAGGAAAGATGTTAGGAAGCCTTAACAATCAACTTGACGATCTTTATTAGCAACAAAGTGAAGTTAAAACGGAAGAGAAAAATCTCTTTTGGCCTCCAGTGGATCTCGGCTGCCTTCAAAAAAATGGAGGAGATGATTTGTGATATTTTGGATTAAATAGCGGATGATAAGGATGACTTCTAACATCAAGTCTTAGGGAAATCGCAGACAGAGTTTCAGGTTCGAATCACCGAATCGAGTTATCGAATCCACTTAACGATCTAATCTTAACTCCTCAATTATCCCCGGCTACTACTAAATTATAAATGTAATTTGCTCAAATAAATTTTACAAATTATATCATTATCGAAATTAACCGAACGGGTTATTACATTTAATCTTCAAATTCATCATTTTAGGCCGCTATAGTTGACTATTTTGTTGGGCTTGACTTTGAGTCGACTAAGTTTAAGATTTTATTATGGTATTAAAGTATCATCTAGGCTTAGATTAGGTGATTAGAAGTTGTTATGGTTGATATTTGGGGTTGTAGTTGGATGCTGAGTGGTTAACTTTTGTTGACTTTTTTCACTTCAACTACCTTTTAAGTTATTATATGATGTTTTGGGATTATAATATAGTTGTTTTGGAGTTAAAGTTTTGATTTTTGGGCTTGATCGGAAGAAAATATGTTGAGGTAGTTTGTAAGTCGGTAAATAACGATTAATTAAAGCGCCGTTAAACGTGTTAAAGTGGCTCTGGGGAGAATTGATTTTTGATGTATTAGAATTTGATTGGGAAATAAGTATTGGTTGGGTAAATGGGTATATTTAAAAAATGAAGAATTTGTAGGGGTCAAGTTTGTCGCTTTTTATTAGTCGCTAGAACGCAGCGTGCAGAAGAGTCTTTCCACCAAGAAGTTGTTAAGTTGGATAACTAATGTTGTTAAAAGTTAAAATTTTAGAAATTGTCTTACTAGTTTTGGTGCTTAATGATTTCTAACGGTATTCATTTTGGAATTATTTTAGATGTTGTGTAATAATCGGATTTAAGCTGAGAAAAATTATATTCTTACGATATATCAATAATCGGGTAGTTTTGTTGACTGGGGATCCTTATACAGCGCCGGTTTACATTTGGGATTCCTTTATTTGGGATTTAACGTAAGTGAGGATGCTATTAATCGGAAAGTAAATAATGTATATAATTGCTTGGATAAAGAGTTAAGCCCGGATCTAGCACTGACCACTTCCAACATATTCTAGTCAGCTCGAATCGGTGAGTACAAATTTCACGATGGGGAACCTTCATATATACTATGATTATATATTCAAAAGATGTGTTCATATGCGACTATATCGTACGTATATCGATGTTACGATTGTTGTTACCGAGGATCGACGCTATAAGATTGTCGTTATCAGACCGATGCTATTTATGATTACGGTAGTTAATCGGTGGATTATACCAATGCGTCATGTGATCAAGCAGCGCGTTGTGTATCAAGCAATGGTCATGCCAGCGATTCTTTTGGCAAAAGTTGATTCCTTGGGTGTGAAATTCCATATGTACATCATAAGTGAGTAGCCTCGACGGAGGCCTGGGCGTGATGCATATCAAGCAAGTGAGCAGCCCGAGGTGATCTGTGAGGCTCAAGCGATATGCATATCGAGCGAAGAGTCTCTCGGCCGGGAGGATCAGCAAGTGGCGTATATATATGCTGCAGTAGTAGCGAATGCGCGTGTATATCGGGTGGAGTGCCGATCAAGCTCGACGCTGCGGATGGAGGTTTCGATGTTGCATACTTTGGTCGGACTAACCTTTTATTATTTCAGGTTTCCGCTTCATTTGAATGAATATTTGATCGCTAAGCATGTCAATGCTGCTTAATACCGCTTAATGATACGTATACGCTTATATATAATTATGATTATATGTGGTCGATACCATTTTGCGGGTATTTGTATTCACTAAGCTTCACAACCTACTTCCCTATTCTCTTTGGGCGTGCTTTTATGCCTGTGTTTCTGCATGAGTCGATCATCGAGGTCGGGCTGAGGAGCCTATGTTCACAGTCATGGATTAAGATTGTGTGAGGCGGTGGTGGCATAGGAAGTACTTAGCAGCCTTTTCTAATGTCTTTTCCCTCACGTTGTTAACTCCCATGTCAGGAGCACATGTAATGCTAGCGACCATACCATTATTACGATGTAACAGATACTAAGTCAGAGTAACGTTGGTTGTATATTTTAAGCGATCTATGTTTGTATTGTCATATGCTATCTTGGGATTTAAGCATTGATCACCGCGATAGACTAAAAGAGAGTACTATTATTTATACTCGAATGAATTTTTTTATGTTGCTATCCATCGATCGCCACTTGCATACGTTGTCATGCATCTTAACTCCTCGTGAGCGCCGACTGGGGCGGGTCGTTACATATAATGAATAATAGATATTGCATTTGTTTCATTAGGTAATCATTAAGATAATCAAACGACGACATCATATCTTCGGACAAGAATAATATATATCAAAATGTCTTCAATATTAATATGAATATATTTCAAATGTGTTCCGTATATTAACGTGAATATCAATCACATATTAAACAAGTTTCGAGACTCAAATCAAATATCAAATATAATCATTAATAAATCTTCGAGGATTTAGTCCTCAAGTTTAGATCCTCCATAATATTATTCACAAGTCCGTGAACTAGTCTTTCTGCACTCAAAAATACAATCAAATATTGTATATACTGCGGAATACATCACAAATAAATCAAATTAATCATCAATAAATCTCGAGATTTAGTTAGTTTGATAATTGTATTTTTGACTCAAATATATAAATCTACTGCTTAACATATCATAAATTATAAGTGTATAAATAATTTGTATTGTTAATATATATATGTAAATGTCAATAACAATGATGTATAAGATGAATTATCGTGATAATTACTCATGCTTCAATCGGATAAAAATTGATAAATATGTAAAACTTATCATATATTTGTTATACACCCATTAATTTGTCTAAATATAATATATGATGGTCATCATGCAATAAGGTGCTTGACTAGTATATTTGATGGAGTTATCATTATTCATTAACAACCTCTACAATAATTTAGTATATATACTTACATATACGAAGCCTATTGAATATTTTATAAAATAAACTACATAATTTTCCATTGGCTTCAATAAAAGATGTATACCAACCATACTTTGTCTCTTTGCCTCATATTAACGATACATATGCTAGTGTTTCCAATATTATCGAGCAATTTAATAACGAGAATAAAAAAGAAATATTTCTACTGATCAACATTAGCGGCGGGCTTAAGGCTACCAAATCCCGCTTATTTTCTCAACTCACCTCGAAAAGACGATCAAGGCTGAGCAACTTTGCTATAAATATAACTTGCTAACAACGAATGTATTTAAAATAATAAACAGTTTTTATATCATCTTTTATTTGAGCTTGTTGTCAGATTGTATACAATACAACGAAATGCTTATTTATATAAAAGCTCCAATATACAATACATATGGGCATTACTTGGTAAGTTAAATTAATATCTCTAAGCACAATCTATCTCTCATAGATAAAGATAACTCATGACAAGACATTTACATTATTTCCATAACAAAAACGTCATATTTGATAC
This sequence comes from Lithospermum erythrorhizon, assembly GCA_019722365.1. NCBI lineage: Eukaryota > Viridiplantae > Streptophyta > Magnoliopsida > Boraginales > Boraginaceae > Lithospermum > Lithospermum erythrorhizon. The sequence goes on along the minus strand of JADFUC010001476.1, from coordinate 41,985 downwards.
ATACTATATGTTGGTTCAACATATAAATACAATTGATCGAATATAAATAATTATCTGTTTATATCGGGTAATGATCAATATATCCACTCGAATCCAACTCTGTCACATATCTTATAGAGGAATAATCAAGTCTACCATAATTAAATCGCATTTTTTAGCTAAGTTAACCGACTTGGTGAGTGTCCAGAGTCCACTTCTCCCTTTGTTCTCACATGGGCAAGTGCTACTTGTCACCGCATACTTCCATTATTGCATATATTATTGACTATTGAGTTTTGTGTATCTAAGATCGGACATGTTGTTTCGTTTATTAATCTTTTATACAAAATTTAACCCTTCACTGTTTTCTGTAATCATCAGATTAAACAATAAAAGTAGAAAAAGTCAAAAGCCAATATAATTCCTGCTTTAATTCTTGCTGTTTGACTGTTTTGAGCACGATCTTTCACTGCAAATGAAGCAATAAACAAACAATCTTACCTCCTAATCCAGTTGTGAAATAAAATAACTTTAGATTATTATAAGACCAATCAGAGGCAATCACGTTATTGGATGCAAACATGTTGACCCCACCTTTCTGCCGCTAAATTCCTCTTATGGGCAGCCTGGCCCTTCTGAAGAACAATCTGGCAATGTGACTGCCAAGTGCATTCTTCATGTAATACTTGCAATTCCTTTTTTGCCCCTCAATTGTTCCTCGCAAATTTCATTACATCTAAGCATGTCACCCTAAATGCCTAGCTTAAGCTTTGCATTTTCCTAAATATATGATGGTTATTCAAAGAAAACATTTGCACAACATTGTATTTGATTAATGGATTCATACAATATTCACATTTAATTATTTTAGAATAATTTAATTAAAATAATTATTTAAATCCTATCAGGATTGCATAACATTTTGAAATATGAAATAACATTGATAAATTTAAATTACAAAAAAAATATATTATAAGAATAAAATACAGTTTAAATTTTTGATTATATATTAAAATCCTAAATGTCGATGACGAATTCTAATACAAGCATTGGGATATGTCAAACATGTCACTCAAAAAACAAAAGTGAAATGGCTTGCAAAATTAAAATTTCAAGAGTGAAATGCTAATAAAATCAATTACTGGTCTCATTTAGACATTTAGTATTAGAAACTTGAAAGGTTAAATTTGTCCAAACACATTTGTCTAATCATTCACAGTATGCATCAATATTAATTTGAGTGCCAGCTAAGCCATTTCCATGAACACAACATATGCTCATGTCACTTCCTATTAATCATCTTCATTCTTATAGGTGATCCAGCTGAAGAGTGAAAGAGCCTCAATTCTCAGTCTCCTTAACACATCAAAAGAAGAAGAAGATGGCTTCTTCTTCTCTAGTTTTACCTCCCCTTTATATTGCAATTTTAGCAGTATTGGCTATACTATTCCATTCTTCATCTCAAGCTTCTGCTGATTTATTTGAAGATAATTTCAGTAAAAGCTGCCCTGAAACTAACTTCAAGACTTCTGAAGATGGGCAGATCTGGTATCTCTCATTGGACAAGAAAGCAGGTACATCTTGTAGTTATATAAAGTTACATGCCATGCTTTTTTTGGTTTTTTTTTCAATTGGTCCCATGTCTTGTAAACTTGAATCAAATACCGGCCACATGAAGTGAATATCCCGTGATCACTTTTTAATCTCAGTGATGACATATATGCAATGCTTACTTGTAATGTTTGATCTCATGTAGTTGGACATTGATTTTGGGACAATTTTGTATGTAGGATGTGGATTTGGGACAAAGCAACGATATAGATTTGGTTGGTTCAGCATGAAGCTCAAATTAGTCGGTGGTGACTCTGCTGGTGTTGTCACTGCTTATTATGTAAGTTTGAATTCATATTTTTCTCATCTCCCTCCCAAATATTTGTTTGTCGCTTTAAAATTTTATTCATATGTAATTCGTTTTACTTAAATTTTAGTTCCGCCACTAAAGTATTATAAAGTCGGTATTCAAAATTTTGATGTTTGCTTATTGTTGAATAAGATATTATTAGTATTAATTTCTACATATTACCATATTAAGTTTTAGTACAACTCGGAAGTACTGCCATTATTATTACTTACAAAGATTGATATCGTACTCCATAAATGAAATTTGCTTCCATATATTTCTGGCGAGCTTATTCAATATAATTTACATTAGCTCTATCATTCTTATCACAGACGAAAGCATAAGATCCCGAGATTTCGCCGCCTCGCCGCTGAAGTCAGAATGTGATACTCACCGGCGGATAAAAAAATCTTGTTTTCTCATTGTTTCTGCTTTCTCGCTTTTGCTATCATACAACTATTTATCGCGACGCCGGTTCTCGCTTTACACTATTTAACCATGGTCTCACCGACTGAATTTCTCGCTTATTTATTATTATTTCTGCTTCAAGTAAAGCACATACTATTTTATCGAAGCTATATAGTTCATCAAAGTTTGGCATATACACGAGTATTCCTACAAAAGGCTTGCTTATGGAATTTGGTAATGATTAGTTAAAATATATGGTAGCCGAATCGCTGAGTATCAAACAAAGCTATTATATGCTTTATGTTTTGGACTTGCAGTGTTGATCTATTTTATTGGTTGTGTTATTTTGGGGCCTCGATGCTGGCTTTTTCTTGTTGTTCAACCTAGTTAGAGGTTAAAAGTAATCGAAGAAGAAATATTTTACTAAGCTCATATTTTTTGTTTCTAGAAAGATGGATTGATTCAGGTAGATCGAAAGTGTTCTTCGCATTTATATGTATGCCGACATTGGACGATGTGGAGAAATCAAGTGTTATAAGTAGGAGTATTGTATGAAAGTGGAGGAGAGAAGGGTGCATCTATAGCACTCCAATCTCGCTATGTTAGTCTCACCTGCATCAAGTATCTCCAAATAAGCTGGACATCGCTCACGCTTCTCCCTCCAACTCTCATGGAGAAAAGCCTTAAACAATCGAGCATGCGAAGTCGTGATCGTCGCTTCTTTGTCGATGACATTCCTCCCCGCAAAAAGTGATTTGGTTTTTGCAATATTATTACAATTTTTGACAAGGTCCGAAATGAACGGCGCTCCTCGCTCGCCTTAATTTCAAGGGTTCGAAAAGAAAAGCATGCCTCCTTATGTTGAAGTCTCCATAGGTTCAAAAAGAATGGCGCCTCGGCGCCTATCGATTCTTCTTCCGCGAAGTATCTACCACCAATATATTTTACCGCTTGTGTTTCGCTAAGCATAACGCCAGCATTGATGATTCTTGGCTTTGATTATTTTGAAGTTCAAGATACTTAGTTATGTTTTTACCGACTAGCGCTATTATTTTGTCGAAAGTGGGCATCGCTATCAAATCCAATCTCGCGGATATTGGTCGTAAGAAATGGATTTACGTTATCTTAAATCGCTATCGATGAAAGTCTTGGGTAATTACATTCATCTTCAGGGTTGATGAAAGTCTCTGCAGTTCCACATTCATCGAAAGACGTTTCTGATTTTGGTTATCTTAAGGATCGCTTTTCCATGTTGGAGTAAGATTAGTTTAGCTTAATCTCGAAGTTGGAGTAGAATCGCTTATGATGTACGCCAAGTAAATGCAACAACAACTATTCTCTGGTTCGAAAAGAATGCATGCCTCCTATGCTGATACATATTTTTGCCCTTTTCTACATGCTCTCGCCAATGTTTTAAGTGCTTGGTTTTGGCGATGTTCTTCCACCAATGTTTTGGTGTTTTGATTTTTGTTCACCTTAATTTATTATTTCCGACTCTGATGGTCCGCCATGTATATCCGCCGATGTTTTCTTATTGTTTCGCGAAACATTACGGCAAATTCTATCAAATTGTCACGAAGTTCGAGGGAGTGATGTAGAAGAACGGATGAAGATTCAGAAGATCGACTCTGCTACTACTACGAGCCTCGCCCTCGGCCGACGGTAAATATCTGGCTACCGGGTAGGCCTTTGTGACCTGTATTTGGCTTCTTTACCTCGATCGATTTGTGTTTTCGGTGCATGCTTTGTCTCGCCACAGCACCCGAAGGAAGATCATTGGCAAAGAAATTATGCGGTGGTTCGAGCATTATCTCAAAGGGTCCCCTAAGTGTGTGTATTGGCCAAGGGGCAGAATCGTGGATCCGCACCTATCGGGACGGAGTTTTACTCGATTGGGCAAAGATGTCCTCGACGAGACGACCGCCATTTAGTGGATTGTCTATTTTGGTTCTTCACCTATTTCATGGAAGTCAAGAAACAAAGGATACTTCGTGATTCTTTCTCGCCCTGCTTTATACCCGAGCTTTAGCTGGGCGCGACGCCGCGAGCTAAAATTCCGCCGAAAGGCCATTTCTACAGATTTAGGTGTCGTAGGCGATAAGCCTATGTATAATGCATTTGGTTAGGGAACCGTGTTTGATGAAGCGCCTAAACATATCAAGCGATTGTCATTATGTACGGATGCATCGGGTTGACGGGACTATATCGCCTCACGATCGACTCCGAAATAATGATTGCTCTCACTAAACCAATCGTAACGGCCCAGCCAGATTCCGCCGCTGCAAGAGATTCGCCACTCAGACGCCAACTCAAGTGATACAATAAAGATATTAGTTGGTGACACTATTATTATTTCACTTAATAACTCAGCATCAAGTTACTATTATTACTATAAGATTCGATATCAGACCTATAAATACTTTGTGCCTACTTACCCATACGTTTTACGAGCTTATTCAATATAATTTACATTACTCTATCATTCTTATCACTTATCTATAATCAAAATGTCAAAAGATATACTTTACATTTTTGTCAAGAGTTAAACAATAAACATGACATTCATTATGAAGAATTATGAGACCTTCGCCATCTCAACTGAGACATTTCTTTGACCTGGGACATTCATGAATGCCCCTAAATATGCCCTGTCGGCTACGGATATTCAATAATACCCTACTTAAATTTAAATTTTGGTTCCGTCACTACTATTCAATACTACCCTTATATTTAATGTTAAGGTTATTTATTCATAGTTTCAATCATGCATCTAGGATTATTATTTTTTAGTGATTCTTAAACTTTGATGATTGGTGCAGATGTGTTCTGAAGATGGAGCAGGGCCAGAGAGAGATGAGCTAGACTTTGAGTTCTTGGGGAACAGAACAGGGGAGCCATACTTGATACAAACCAATGTGTACAAAAATGGAACTGGCAATCGTGAAATGAGGCACATGCTTTGGTTTGACCCCACTCAAGATTTTCACACATATTCCATTCTTTGGAACTCTCACCAAATAGTGTAAGCAATCATAACCCACTCTTCTCAAAACTTATGATTTTACTCATCTTATGTTGGCGAGAATCGAATCATGACAAGCTTTATTATCATTACAACTAAACTTGACTGGACTGGCTCGATAACAACATTATTGGCGAGAATTGAATCATGATTACGACTAAACTTGAGTGAACTGGCTCGATAACAACGTTATTGGCGAGAATTGAATCATGACGAGATTTATTTACCATTAGAGGACTTCGACTTACTCGAATAATGTTGACGTCTATTGGAACAGGTTTTTTGTGGATAGAGTCCCAATAAGGGTGTACAAGAATGCAAATTACACAAACAATTTCTTCCCAAATCAGAAGCCAATGTACTTATTTTCAAGCATATGGAATGCTGATGATTGGGCTACAAGAGGTGGTATTGAGAAGACAGATTGGAAAAAGGCACCATTTGTATCATCTTATAAAGATTTTAGTGTTGAAGCTTGCCAATGGGAAGATCCTTACCCAGCTTGTGTTGCAACAACTACCAAGAATTGGTGGGATCAATATTCTTCATGGCATCTTTCTGAAGATGAAAAGAATGATTTTGCTTGGGTTGAAAGGAATCTTGTTATATATGATTATTGCAAGGACAAGGAAAGATTCAAGACATTGCCAGAGGAATGCTCCCTCAATCCTTGGGAGTGATGAAAAACAAAGGCATTTTATCTTCTTATACTTAAAACCCAAGATAAATTTTCTAATTTCTATTCCAGTGTATATGTTGTATGTTGCTCAATAGCATTTGGAGAGTTTATTCATTTGATTTGTAACGACCTCGCCCTTGACGACGGCCGTCCCCGGTGCTGGTAGCCATTAAAATCCAAACACGTAGCCACCAAACCCATTTCCGCTTTTAAATACAATTCAAGCTTTTCATCCAAAACGCTTTTATCACAATTAAGCTTCCCAAATCAAAACAGCTTTTAAAATTTATAACGATCAAATTTGATATCGAACACCAAATCTATATATATATATATATACACAAATATATCTCAAAATAAAGTAACGCTGCAAAGCGCTACCATTTGATACGCATCAGATCCCGACATAAACGACCACCGACAAGATTTCAAAAAGCGAAATACAACAATGAAAAACCGACGACAACACATCAAAACGACGCGGCGATCCCTCACCACCCGACGCCACCTAGCCACTCTTAACAACTTCCAACGTACCCTCTCGCCTCAACTAGCCACCAGCCAACCCTAAGACAAATGAAAATGTCAGTCTTATACACAGAGTCATGTTTTCTAACTTAACTTACCATACCTTTTAATCCAGATAGTCGACTTTTAATAGTCAAATACGAATAATATACATATATCCTGCGACTATCTAATCGTCATACACAATAAGGTTTCAAGTATGCCTGAGATAACAATGCTAAGATATAATAAGATCTCAATAAAGTTATTGGCTAATCACCCAAATGAAATCACAGTAGACTAACATCGAATTATAAATCTAGTCAATACCTCTATCTCTCATATCTCCACAAAGAGGTCAATTCCCACGCGCATATACTCAACTGTCACTCAAGCAGTGAATGATCAATCAAGCACAAACACCGCTCTTATACCAAGAGGGGCTGGGCCAAACCGCATCGCTATACCAGTATGTGGCCACATCGATAACGCACACAACAAAACATCAAAAAGATTCATACCGCTCTTATAACAAGTGCCAAACTCGCACGCTATACCGCAGTATGTGGCCACACCGGAGCAATGCACACAAAGAAAGTTTTATCAAAAGAGAGTCATACCTGCCTTTTATACCGGGGCAGGCGCTAAACTTCAAGACGCTATACCGCAAGATAGGCCAATAGCGCTGGCCATTATCCCGGCAAGGAAGGAGAGAGTCACCTAATCCCTAAGAATCCCAACTATGTGTCACCGATACTCAAGTGCCTCAAACTCATGCATAACCCAAACAACTACTCTACTCCCAAACAAGATTACAAAAGACACAACTAAAAACATCCCACAATCGTAGAATCAATCACACCGACAAACAAACATATCAAAGCCGGGCCGACACAAGCGCCACAACGATAATGCTGCCGACAAGGCCACATAATATAATGCTGTCAGCCAAGTGCCACACAATCTAAATAAGTCAGAGTTCAAGTTCTCATACTTACCTCCGCAAAGAATCTTCGCCTACGTAAAACACAATCACATAACACAACAATTACATTTATCATTCTCATAATCATAACACAACGATACGTGACATCATTCTCACATAATCACACCACAAATAATACGATATATCACAAATCAAGGTAAGTACGCAAAGCAATGTAACCGCCAGATATACTCACTGCTACCATCGCAAAACCTTTCGCGAAAGACAATCATGCACCGGCCTTTTCCACTCATCAACTTAACAAAATACCTTAGCATTTATCAAAACCTATTACTATACCGGGCGTTTCTGTAGATACAAGCATAACCAATTCTGGTGAACTATTTCTAAATTACCAATTCTCGATTTAATAAACTATCGACCATGACATCCTAACGGGACAACCCAATCGATCCTCTAAATTCCATCGTATCACTTTCTCACTACAAATCAACTTTTATAAGTCATTCTAATTAATCATCAAGTCCATAATTAACAATCTATAAATTCGAATATTACTATAACTCAACTTTAATTTTCTACTCTTTTTCAACATAACACCCTTTAATAAATTTTAAAATCTACTCAATTTAACATCATAACAACTATAATAAGGTCCCAATGTAACCTCCTACACATTTAAAGTTTTATAAAAAATATCCACATAAAAAGTCAACTGAAATCCCAAAAGTCAACCTCGAATTCATAACGCCCTCTAACGATTCCCTAAATCACGAATTCATCATATATACGCCACGTAACCCATAACCAAACTAAGATTTACTATGAAATTCAATTATAAAAGCTTCAAATCTAAAAAGTCAACTTATCTCAAAAACCCAAGAAATATTCTAAAGACTCGAAATTCCTTAATTACCTTAACCTCGGCTATAACGATGAAATATAACAATATTCTACAAACCTGCCAGCTGAAATGACAATCAGTTAAACGAAAAAATGTTCAAGGGGGGAGTAGGAAAGATTCTCGCCAAAATGGAACAAAGATGCAAACGGTGAAGTCGGGTTACTTACGCGACATGCAGTTCTGGTAAAGATATTTTTTAAAAATTTAGTCCTGCCTCTGCTTCTAAGCACTCCGCCATCGCATTCCTAAATCTCCACGAACCCGATTTCAAAGATAAAATTTTTCCACAAGTAGAAACACTACTAAAATTATAAATGAAATTCGCTCAAAATTTTACGAAATAATATTATTATCGGAAAAAATTATACTATTCCCGCCGGTCCAACCGCCGAATCGAATTTTTTTTTTTTTTTCAAAACGGGTTATTACATGATTAACTTTTATTATCTTATAAGGAGTATAAATTATTTAAATTAATCAAGTAATAACATTGATGCGATTAAATAGATCTTTATAGTGATTCCTCCTGTTTGTCTTTAACTGAAATACTTCATAGCTACTACCTGATTCTCCACAAATATTTCAATTTTACCTTTCCATACTAGCATCATACTACCTCCATTTCAATTTAACTTAACTATAAAAAATACTCAACTTTCAACTTTGATCATAAAATTATACTTCCCATAAAGATTGTCTGTCTATCTACTACTCTTTCCATTCTGCATATTTTATCTCATTCGACCAATACTTCTACTTATTTTTAAAAATAAGTCAACTTTAACTAATATTAAATGTATTTTCTTAATTTTTTTTTTTAAGTCAAACTAGACACCATGAAAAAGGAAAAGTACAATCTTTAAATACTTAAATATTCTATTATTAACTTGAAACATGAGACCACAAAAATGTATGTACATTATCTAATTTTTTAATAGTCCTTTTACATAAATACAAAGTTAAACGAATGAATTATATATTAAAAAATATATTGATTTTTCGTTGGATAAAAATCTCAAAATTAAATTGAAATGGAAGTATTTGAGTAGGCATTATTGTTTGACCCATATACTTTCATGCTTATGAAATGAATGAAGTATCACCATATTACTTCTTGCTATGCTTATCTGTTACTAATATATGTAGTATGTTTCTATAACCTATGTTCAATCAATCCCCAAAATAACTCCAGAAATAGAGTTATGCCTGTTTCAGTTAGAAGGCTACTCACAAGTCACAACTGGGCACAGCAAAGGATAATGTCTCATTTTCATGCACAGCGTTCAAAGGGTCATACTTCCACAGAACTCTGCAGAGAAATGTGAAATGCTAAACAAAGTAGTAAAGTCCTACTGGAAGAAGAATCTCCTAAGCTCTGCAGTAAAATTGATGAGCAAGGTCAATCAGTGTGCATGATGTGTTCCTCTTGCAACTTTCAGATATTTACTTGGAAGGCTTTAGGAACTCATACACACTCATAAAATCCTGGTACGGCTAGCCGTTCCTAGCTTAACCCGCCTACAATGAAGAGAATATTCACTCCATAATAATAGCTTAAAAACTGATTGGTCGTTGGCCCCTCGGATGAGGATGCAAACTTTCCCACAGTTTCTGCACTTGCAGATAGAATTTAGGAATCACTAAGCTATCTGCAAAAAAGAAAGGATTATACTTAACATGTCTGTTTCCTAGCAAAATCAGTATTATTACTCTATTCTATTCATCTCAACGTAAACTCACATTCATATAACTATGACTTCTGAAGACTATAGTTATCATTGTATGGGCCAAACTTGACCATAAACATCCTTTTTTGAATAACGGCGATCCCAAGACCAGGGAACATCTGGGGCAGAAAGAAACAGAATGGTGAAGTGTAAATTAAGAATTTGATTAAAACTAAGGGTTGAAGCTGAAGATAACTAAAGAAACAACAATGCACACCTCCAGAAGAGTACGGTTTCGGTGGGAGCTCGTAAGGAACAGGTAGCTGAATAGTATCTCGTGAATCTGAGTTCACCTGGCAAGCTAGTGTAACGAACATTGTTCTCTTCATGTCAGACGGCTCAGTTAAAGTTTGACCCTGGATAGGAAAAGGTTCAATAAATCTGAACATGTGTATTCATAATAAGTTTGACAAATAAGTCAAACAAATCACCAGACTGGCACTGGATTTCCCGCTATTCGTACAGGAGAAATTGGAACCATATTTAACAGAGGCAGGCAAAAATAGTACGCCAAGCTGCACAGCAAAGCAACATAAATATCAGGTTTCATTTGTAAAAGTATTGAAGCGATTTAAAAAGGCTTTAGAGTTTCACATGCTTAGAAGCTAAAGGGAATATTAGTTTGAGATATATGATCTATTAAAACATCTTCAGCTAATTGCAAATACATCTGAATCTCAGCTTAAATTTATTTAGGGGGATCCTGTATGCTAGACATACTCTATACAACAACACAACATGAACCAATGCCTCTAAAGAGGCTCTCGCCTGAGAGGGGTAGGGGGCTGATAGTACGGAAGATTACACCCCTGTGATAACAGGGAGACTTTTTCCGAATTGACCAGAGTAGAAAGACTACCATTCTGATTTATTCCATTATACGTAGTATCTAACAGACAGAGAATATAAAGTCTTTTTGACTCCATGTGACATTGAAAATTCAAAATTCATTGTTAAAGTTCACCATCAAATTTAAAATCCATTTAAGAGATCAAACTCCTTAATCCTCTCCACTGTTCTACCTCATAAGATCGGATCATCAGCTGAGAATTGTTCTTTTGTAATGCTCCCCATGCTGCTTTACTGAGGTTTGAGGAGGTGAGCAAAAACCACCTGTTTGTATTAACTTTCAACAGTCAATTCGTTTGAACAAAAACATTGCATTATCTGGAAAATTCAGCAGAATGAGACTACTAAAATGAACAGTTAATAGCACAAAAGCAGTAAATTACTCACGCAATGTTTTGACCGCTGTAACGTGTGAAAGTCTTTATGTGAGGCATTGCACGACTGAAATATTACAAGAGTGTGATGTATCAAAAAAAGTAAATAAGGCAATATATTGAGCAAATAGTTAAGTATTTAGGAACTCCCTGCCAAATATATACCATAACCTTGAAGAAAGGCATACATCTACTTATAACCTCAAAGAAGTGCTACAAGATTTTCCATGCAATATGAGTAACTCTAAGTGAGTACAAGAAATATCTTAACAATAATACACCACAAAAAATGTAAAAGGAATAGAAGTAGGTTAACAAGTTAACTACATGTGAACTGACAGTCATTTACCCGCGACCTGAAGTGGCTTGCTTTCCATTTTGCCCAATACTTATTCAAGAAATCTTTCTCGACATTCTTCTGTGGGCTTGGGATGCAACTTCCAGCAGCATACCCCTAGGAGATGATACAAGGCAAATGATATAAAATCTGCACCTTAGGTTTATCAAATGAAGAAACAATCCAACCCACCCCACACCATCCAAAATAAGAACGAAAGAAAAGTCTCTCCCTCTTCTATCCATTCCATTTTCTTCCTAGAAGAAAGGAAAACCTAAGAGTGAGATAAATTCATCTTTCATAACAAATAAAGAAACACCTCTCCCAAGAATTGTGAAGAGCCAAATTATAGAAAATAGAAAGAGTGAAGAATGTAGAGGGACGTGGTGTTGTCCCTTAGAGTGAGGATAAAAACTACCTCAATAGAACATCTGACATCCTCCACAGTTGGCCATATTAGTGAAGGCTGCCCCAAACCTAGAGGCTTCTTATCTTCAGAAACTCCGGCAGACAAGGAAGCTGTTAGTTCTGTCATCCACTTCTCATCTAGAGAACCGAGGGAGGAAAACTGTAAAAAGTATATATAAGTTATATAGAAGAAAAACAAAAGAAAGATGCGAGCGGAATTGGTACATGTGAGCGATATGTAAACTATACTTGCATGTCAATAATGTAGAATTCTAGTTTTATTATATAATGAGATCAACGTTGCTAGAACTCCCTCACTCAGGACAAGACAAGTTTGATTTTTTTTGGTTAATTCCAGGTATGCTTAGTTCTTATAAATTTTGACACTTTGACACTCTTTTTTCCATCAGAAGTGACAAAATAGCTTTCATGGAAATCAGCCTTCTTATATATTTTTTGCTATTAGTATATGTTGCATCCAATAATTTAAGAATATGTATAAGCAATTAAGCACTAACACGACTAATTGATTTCAAAATACTGTTTTCCCAGGAAAACTAAGGCCTTGAGATGTGATACAAAACTGATAAACAAGAGGGGACTTCTGAAATACAGAGTCAAAAGTGCACTCCTGAAGAACAGTACGGAGCTTCATGTGTCCCCACTTTTTAAGATTGGGTCCTGAATGATATCCAGGAACAGAAGCAATAAGTCTAACCTGAGAATGGTTAGATATCAGTTTCAGACACTGTTTAAACTGTTAATTCAACTGTAATTCTTAATAATTAATACAGACAATAACATGCCCCGATGCCTTTAAACAAACCCCTGCCTAAGCGGGGATAGGAAGGGGGGTCGGATTGTAAGCAGCCTTACCCCTGTCATAACAGGGAGATTGTTTCCGAGCTGACAAAAGATGAAGCACAAAGACTATCAACTACTTCACAATAGATAAGAAATGTAGGTAGTGTGACGAGTCATTTAATTTATTACATTATATCCCAATAGCCAGAGAACATAAAGTCTTTTGACTCCATAGACATGGAAATGATTGTTAATAATTAAGACGATTTCTAAAATTCATGTCTTGCCACAAATCTTGTACAAAAATCTTATTGTAATATCCATGCATTTCACAGATTCCTATATGACATGATAAGTACCCTTCCATACGAGCATAGTGTATCATGAAACCAAACTGGAAGCATAGGAGAAAAAGGAAGTTTACAGTGTTCTCTTGATCAAATAAGAGACCAAGGATTGCTATCAAATGGTCGAAAATTTCATATCAAGCCAAAATCAAATGCCTGAGGAAAGAAATAAAGTTAATAGAAAATTATTCAACTGGATCATGCAACCAATGGAACACCCATGATTAAATATGTCCCCAGGGAGTCGAGATAAAGCTGAAAAACGATAATGGGTATAAAGTCATCTAAGGAGAAAACAGAAGATGAAGAATGCAATAACGGAATGAAAATTAAATAAATACCGTTGCACCACTGTAATCGAATTTTCTGAAGAAATGCGGATTGATGTTGCAGCTGCCCACACCGGGTAAATTGACAGTAAAGTCAGGCCACTGCAATAAAATAAACTGAGACTTGCTTCTAGGCATTTAAATGCTACTCTAAAAAAATATAAATTGATGCAACTACCAAGTGAAAAACTAAAGTTAGAAAGAAATTCATTTCTGAATCTTGTTTTCTTCTGAAGTTTCTATTGATGGCCAATAAAAAGATTAGAACAGTAAGAGTCTACTATAAGTCTGTAACCAATGTCAATCAGATACAAAATTATGTTGTAAGATAATCTAGAAAACAACATATATTACATAACAATTTAGTAGTCACCATGCATTTTATACTAAAAAAATAAGCAATTAGAAAAAAATCAAACAGATAGAAAACGTGGGGAAATTACATTTGAAAGAATAAATGACATGTATCATGGAATATCCAAGTGGTCTCTGTTATGGAATCCAAAGATTGCAGTGATTATCATTACCTTCAGTGCACCAAGATAGTCGACGAGGTCACTTTCAAATAAACATCCTTTAGAAGAACTATTTTCATCTTTCCATGGGAAATCTTGCATCCATAATCCTTGGCTTTTGTTGTTCCAATCAACGTATATCAAGTTAGCTGTATGCACTATAATTCTGACCCCACGAGGATATATAAGAAACATTGCTTTCGAGTGGTGAGTTCCATATGAAATGGGTAATGGAGGCTTGTGGAGAATCCATCCAGAAGTTTTCATTCTCTATAGAAAATGATTCAAATAAGATATTACATATTAGCATTTATAGACTCAGGCATAGAGGCACACTGAATGAAAATTCAGCTTTAGCCAACCTTCATATACTCCAGCTTGCCATCACCTTCTCCATGAATAACCAGCACGTGAGGGACTTCTTTAATTGCAGGGCATGCTAATTTTTCAAAAGACGCCACAGGAAATAAGAGCAATCAACTAACTAAAGAAGGTTAATGGAGTATTTACCAGGAAAATGGTTTTGCAAGAGTAGATATTCCAAATAAATTTGTATTCTGCATTTTTTTGTACCACTGAAATTTTGTGAACTTCTCTATCATGTTGCACTAACTTAGATAGCTTGATGACCAAAATAATATGTGCAGCTAGCAAAAGTTACATAGTAGAGATTGCATTCATACCGAATAGACCTTACCAGAGATGAGCCAATCAAGATCCACCATGTAATTCGAAAGGATGGCAACTTGTATATCTCCCTACAGAAGCAAATTTCATAACTTTTTAAATTTAGATCAAAGAGTTATCGAAAACTAAGTTAGCTTGTCATAGTGGCATAGTGCTGCAATCAAGTATCCAGAAGGTCGTGCATCTTTTGAATAATTTTTCCTTTAAAGTCAGAGGGACTTTTGTATGGCCTTTCACAGTTTACTTGGCTTTCCAATCCTTCCTAATATCTGGTTCATGTTTCTCTTTCGGCGTGATTTGGAGATTTTAGCTGGTGGTTTCAAACACATACCACTATTTAAGAGCAAGGGAAAAACAGCAGGAAAGATAATGGTCTTGAGTTCCACTACATATGGGATCACATTATCTTAGTTTCTCCAATTAGAGTATGCGAGACTAACCATACTCAGATTTTAAGCAGATGTACAGGATATTCTTTCGTATGATGTGGTGTCTTAGAGGGGAGGTAAACCATGCACACAACCTGTTAACCTGATTACCTCAATCACATCACTGATAGAAACGGAATTAGTATTTGCCCATGGTGGCAGCTCTCGTACTCGCATCAGACGAAAGGTTAACGGTAGTGTATCCCCAGAAACTTTAAAATGGCGAATACCCTCTGATGAATGCTCTGTTGCTGCAAAAGTATGCTGCCTTTCATTCTGGATACATTATCAAAATAAAATCTTGCTCAAAAACCATAGTATCAAGTTCCTCACTGAATACTAATTTGTAACAAGCATTACTTAGGATCAAATACTCATATTTCTATAAGCATACCTTCAAAGTCCTTGAGAATTCTTCCTCTTCAGAACCTTGACGAATTTTTTTTTTGCCACTTCCCTGAAAGTTGGTACTACAACTTGCTTCACTAAAACACCTTTTTTGGTTATCTTTAGGTGATTTCTCCTCATCGCCAGCTTTAACTACATATTTGAAGAAGTAAAGTCCTGGTATCAACTCTATCAAATCTCCATCACCAATTCTCCACTTCTCTCCCAATGAAAGCTTCTTCCTTTCATTGTTCATCCGTATAACAACTGGATTTGTTCCGTCCTATAATTTATTTCCTTATAATCAATCCATCAACCCAATTTCCGGAAAACAAAAAATTCTCAAAATTAGTTCTTGCATGACTTTCAAAATTTTATACGACTCCTTCCTAATTTGATTGTCACCTTTCGACCTTCTCTAAAGTTCAATAAGTTTAACTATACAAGTTAAAAAGCAATTCAATCATGACACTGTACAACTAATAATTAATTGTTCAACCTATGAATTTTGTATATCAAAAAGTTAATACGATAAATAAACGGGAACGGCGAGTAGCCCTTCAAACGCGACGCCTTCCGAAGTTCCATAATTCAAAGCAAGATACGATGATTCGACATTGTGGATTTATCTGCCTCTGCCTAAACCAAAATGACCGAACCGAACCGAATTTCTACCGATTTGGTTAGAAAAATGAGACCTAACATAAATTGTAAGGAAAAAATCAAACTAATAAAAATTATCTGAGCCGTTTTAGTACAAACCGAACCGAAGCCGACTCCAACCGAGTATATATATTTTGTTTAAAATGAGCTTACGTGATATTTTTAGTTTTGGTAACTATTTTAGTTTGAAATCATGAAGCATTCTATTTTGGGCCAATAATCACGATTCCGTAGTTCTGCTTAAAGCATATGTTAAGAATCAACGTTATTACGCATGCAAGGTTAATATGTTTGTGAGCTATATTTATTATTATGCATGTGTCAAACAACTGCTAAGAATCGCCTAGTATGCACCCCGCCTTTACAACCCGCCTACGATTATATCAGCTTACTCTCAAGACGCTGCTGAAATTTTGCATATTTTATTTAATTTGAAATCACAAACTTTTTATATTATATTATTGTTATAAAAAACCGATAGAATCGGTTTCACACAAAAAAATTAATTTCGAATCGAATTCATGTTAAAAACCGATAGAATCGGCTCTACACAAAAAATTTAAAAAACTGACCAATCAACTAACACATCCCTTTACCATGATCACAAACACATTCGCAAAAAATCAACAGTCCAATCAGCATGACAAATTGTGATCAACTTAATTAAAGTATCACATGTGGCCGTATTCAAATAATCTAACTCCATAAAAATTTGTACCACTAATACAACATCCATCTCAAAAAAAGTGTACCTCGTTTTTAAATTGTCAAAATTAAAGAACTTAGTAGCTATGACACACAACTTCTGGATTCGACCAAAAATTATCATGCTAATAATAAAGTATCCTGAAAATACTATGTTTTGATATATTGTTCACCAATAATTACACAATATATATTTGCGCCCACAATAAAGTCAACCATCAAAATTCAGCTGGTGGCATAGCATATGAAATCAAGAAATGACTAAATGTGATTACCACAAAAATTTCTGCAGACCCATCAATGTCAGCATTGAGAGTAAGATGTTTCCGGCTCAGACGTTTATCTGCAATAGGCACACAATTCCGGCCTACGACATTTGCCCCTTCCACGATGGGTATTTCGGGAATTTCATCCCCCACTTCCTCCAAATTTTCATTCAATGGCACCAAAAATCCAACCTTTCAAAAACCCAACAAAGAAACATAAATCAAATGTAAGTCCAATGCTAGAGACCGAACAAATAATTCATATACTCCCTCTATCCCAAAAAGATTGTCCAAATTGATTATCAATTGTCAAAATTAACACATCTGTAGCTTTAACCGACACACGCATAACTTTGATTCGAATCAAAATTGCATTATAAATACCACTCCCTCCATTTCAATTTAACTAGGAGGTTCTTATTCAACATAAAGGCAGCCTACTTTTGATGCCATAATTCATTTGTTTCTTTATAATTATATAAAAAGATTAATAAAATTAAATAATATACCCAACACACTCGTGTGTTACAATGGTATACATTTATAACAAAATATTTAAATTATTTTAATCTAAAGTCAAACTTGTGTATTTTTATTGCTAACACAAGCTTCTGAGAAGAAAATTGTTAAATTGAAAATTAAAAAAACAAACAACAAAATTGAATATTGGACAACTTTTTTGGGATGAATGAAGTATATAAATGTAAACATTAAAGTTTAAACGGTCCTTACCTGAGAAGAAATGTTGTTTTTGGACATGTTTTAGGTTGGAGAGAGAACATGCGACAAAACAAAGGTTTCACTATCGGCTCAGGGGGTTTTGGGGATTATGGGAAATTATATTTATGGGATGAAAATAAATTTAGGGTGCCTTTGTTTTTGCGTAATTCGAATTGAAATAGAATTCTAATTTTAAAATTTTAATTTTATGGAATTTCAATTTTAATTCTAATTTTATTGTTTGGCAAAATTATAGAATTTAAATGGAATTGCAATTCAATTTCAATTCTTGCATTTAGTTGGTTACGGAATTTATTTGAAATTTATTTTTTATTTTCTATTTGGTTAGATTAAAGTATAACTATATTTTTAACGGAGGGAGTATTTACAATTTATTTTGCAAATCTATAAGATTTTACAATTTATAAAAATTAGCTATCAAAATTTTAAACTAGACACGGTGAAGTTTGATTTAGACTTCGACGATGAGAAAATGTGCAGTGAAAGGAAGTTAATTAACAATAGTTTTTAAGATCAATTTACTATCCAAGTTATTCACAACAAAATATATCATAACATTTATGTCCTCTAATGAACCAATAATTTGAGACAAACCATAAGACCACTTACAATGAGGTTGTTTAAAAAAAAATCAACCGTTGAAACTATCAGAATTCAAGCGCCAAGAAAGCGCAATCACGATGCCAGTGACATCTGTAGCAGGCGACTTCAACACGTCAGTTCCATTCTCAACTTCCCACGTGTCGCCATCACAACGAGACCTGGCCGATTTAGTAGTGGAAATCGCAGCACGGATGGCGGATTTTACTTGGCTTGCTTTGATTTTCTGATTTCTTTTACTATCTCAATTATTTGAATCAATTATTTGATACTAAATTAATTTTTTTAAATTTTTTTACCAAAATTAACATTTTTATTTCTCTTACAAATAGACTTTTCAATTCAATTTGGATATAAAAAATCATCTTTTTTTCAATATAATTATTATATTATCATTTACTAAACTCTTGTTTTTAATCTTTCAATATATTTTTAGTAAAATGAATCCTAATAATAATTATTTCAATACTCAAAATTCGACTAATTATCCTTTTAGCTATCAAAATCCCAGTAATTATCAATTTGATAATCAATCTTCAAACCAAAAAACGTCATTAAAATAACCCGCAAATTTCTGATTTCTACCAAAAATATCCTTTTAGGTTGTATCTAATGATTTGTCGAACTGCTATACACACAATCAAAACAGTAAAATGAACAAAGGTGAAATTACTAATTTCACCGAACAAATGCTTTTGTTAGTTAAATGCGCGATTTTTGCCTGTGTTAGTTAGTAAACAAGTCGTATTCTATGTACTTGTTAGCTTCATAACAAAATAATCAGCTGTTGGGAAACAAAGATGGTTCGACCTCGCTTGTTGCGAAAACAAAGATGGTACGGTCTTCGCTTTTGTTAAACAAAGGCTAACAAGGGTATTCTATTGAGCTGACAACAACCATCTCGAATTTGTTAGTTTGCAATAATAATTTCATAATATTTACAAAGTGAAAATGCTTCATTTTCTTACAAACATGGTGGTGTACCTGCTTCATTACTTAATCTATTATCTAATTCATTTTCATGTAATTAATTATTTATTCATCGTTTAATTTGGTCTGCTCATTATTTTAATTTGCTTTAATTTGTTGTTGAATTCCATTCGCTCATTATCAATTTATGAATTCATTCGCTCATTATTTAACCTATTTTTATGTAATTAATTACAAACACGGTAGTAATTGCCTAATACTAATAATCAGTCGTCATGCACGGAATTGGATAACTCGCTCTATGTTAACTTGGGCAGTGTTTAACTTATTATGAATTTGCATAACGTAACAAAATAGTAAACATTTACTATAATTATCGGATAGAAAAAAATAAATAAACGTGACTGTGAACATTAAAAAACATCATTTATCATATCCGAAAAATACACAATCGAAACTAACCATTCCTGCCATCCCCGGGTTGCTTTGGTCCTCGACCAAGTGGGGTATCAGAACTCTGATAGCCTATGCCGGGCCTTACGCCGAGGGGCGCATTTAAACCTGCTCGGCCGAGGTTGCAGCCTCGGGCGACCGGCCCCACCTCACCGATTCATCGGATCCTGACGCCACCCAACCCTCCTGCCCCGGCAAGTCGATACAATGTCTCCACCGAACCAGACGTGACGATCAGATTTAGCTGTCAAGATATCGAGGCAAATAAGCCATTGCATTTACGTTAAATCACGTGAATGGAACAAGAAAAATAATGTTAGTATATGATAATAAACAATATAATAGAAGGCGGCGAAATTGCCACTTAACAACATCATATCTGCCGCGAGTCGGTAACATCAGATCTACGTAGGACGCAAGACGTCAAATGCTGGTTATTATGCACTCTAATATGAGTCCGAGGCAAATACCAACTCATGTAGTCGCCCTGGTCCAAGGTAGCCTATAGAGTGAATTCCATCACGTAGGTCAATACGGTGAAATCGCATAACAGCCCAAAGTATCCGAATCTCCGCATAATTTCTTGAATATTCGCAGACATTACCTACAAGTCAGTCCCTTCTGCTTCAATGGCGGGCGATCACAGAATTCTCCCGAACCTGTCAGGTAACTCTTCTTCCGGCAGATATACGCTTTCTTATTGACATTCAAGAAGTTTATGCAATCAGCTATAATATGATACACAGTGGGGAATGGGAGGAGACGGGCCCATGTGGTGTCCACACGACTGCTATGAAGGAACCATTTAAGCCATTTTTCCAGCTACAATGCTATACAAAGTTAAATATAGGCTGAGTTTCACACATGTTCGTCATCCGATCCAATTGCTTCCTATAGCAAAGTACCGGCCGGGGTCAAGTATGGGCCGGGTGGCGCTGTCACCCACTGGCAGCCCCCAGTTGCATCCGGCCTATCAAACAACGGAAGTACTCATAGATCCAACACTTCAATACAAAAACAATAACGAGATTAGTTTTCAAACATAAACATGAATAATTGACTTTAATAACACATGATCTAGTACCCTCGAAGTGTAGTTACAATCCACCCGCTGTCTTGATTCACCCCTTGACGCCCCTTCCTAGCGGCGGTAAAGTGCACGCCGAGGTACCGCACCCCAAGCATATTCGCGACTCTATCTTACGCCTCCAAAGCCTAAGTACTGACCGAGTGTTCATCCTGTATTTATCGGCAAACAATGTCGCTCCCAAAGAATACCAAATGTGCTACCTAAATTTTTACTAATAGGGTCCACTACGCCCCGCGTATGCCAAATTCTTTGATGCTCTTCAATAGCACACCCTACCTGCTTCCTGGGCCTAAACATGACCCTATCAAGATGGCACTGCATCGTATAGCTGGCCCGCCCGCATTGTGATCTACTCAATAATGGGATTCCCAGATACAGACATCGTGGTGTAGTAATTGTCATTTCCTCAAAAGGCATAATGGAAGAGTTCGCTTCCTCGGATGCCACCGCCACGAAAGCCGCCACTGCGTCGTAGCTCGTGTCCGGAATGTTATTTCGGATACGTATCGATCCTGGCCGCAAAGTAGCATCTCACCCATCGCTTATTAGCGGCGCAGCCGACCAATCAAGTTTAGAGGTTTATCCCTTGTTTCCAACTAAATGCGCCTGACGCTCAGCTCGATCTTCCCACACAGCTTTCGCTAAATCTTAATTTTGAAGCTCATCGTAACTTCCGGATTTTCGCCCCCGTACGGGCTCATGAGTATACGAGTCATAGTTTGGCAAACCTATGTTTTGACGTCTTCCTCGCGGCTGACGTTGACTGGTCAGTTGCATCGGGTATGCTTCCTCGCACGCTGGGCCAAACGATGACCGGCCGCTGAATCGGTGATGCTCGACGCACGGACCGGGTCGCTCGACCGGTATACCTCGTGACTCGCCAAAGTGATTTAACCGTCAGTCAATCGGTCTTCCAATCGCCGACCTCTTTCGCTCGACCGACCAAGAATACCATTCCTAACATTCCGACAGTCGTTGTCTACGACCGCCATCTTTAATATCTTTAATTAATTACATATTTGCAAATTTTATTAACTCTACAATTCCGTTGTTTACTTATAATGTACTATATTTAATAATTTATTGCATGACATCATATTTCATGCGCTTACCATATTTCATAATTTTACCATATTTTTGCTCAAACTTTATCATAATTAACCATATTCTAAAATTTACGATAAATTACCTTATTTCATAATTAACCATATTTTTATAATTTTTACTATATTTGTCCATAGTCCATAATTTACCATATATTTCAAAGTTCGACCATTTGTTAACATATTCTAAAATTTACTATAACTTACCATATTTCATGCCATAATTTCATAATGTTACCATTTTTTACCATAATTCTAAATCCATAATTTACTATTTTGACCTATAGTTTACCATATTTCACTTTCATCAAATTTTATAATTGTATCGCTACGCTATTTTACGATTTTCATAATCTAAAATTAACCATATTTTTATACAATTTCATAATTTTAATTTCATATTTTCATAATAATTTCATAATTTCATAATATTTCATAATTTTATAATTTCATCATTTGATATTTCATATAATATTTCATATTTCATAATTTCATAATATTTCATACTTGGCAATTTCATAATATTCTTTTCATATTTCATAATATTTCATAATTTTATTGCTTTATCATAATTTTAATCATAATCTCATACTGTACTTCACAATGTCAATAATTTGCTAATATATAATTCATAAACGCGGTTAATAGCAGAATCATCGTCAATTCGCTTTGTTGCATAACAAGCCATAAAATACTCCGGCCACAAACCTAACAAATGATCAATTCGCTTTGTTCTATATTAAGTATGATTTTATTTCGATTGCTACTTAACAAAGAAGTAATTCGCTTATAACAATAAATCTTCTAAACATAATACGACTAAATTGGAATTACACAAAAATATGATTCGAATTGACAATAAATCTTATCAAACAACCATAATTTTTAAATACACAAAACATAATCTTAAGAAACAGCTTTAACATAATACACAACGTATAATAATTCATACTAATTTCTTATTTCATAAGTACACAATTCATATAAAACAAATTCGTTTTATAATATAAACAAATGATTAAATTTTACTTACTTGTTTATTGAATTGTTAATTGTTTCATGAACACAAAATTTATTGAAAGCTTCCACAACAAATCATGGAAATTTACTGAAACCACGTCATTAAACGGGTGAATTCGTCATAGTATTTAAGCATTTGCAAAAACTACCAGATATGCATAAGAGCGAAAATTCGGCCTGCTTACCAATAACAAAAACCAAGTGCGAATTCGATCATAGCGCAATAAACCGCTAATTCGTAAGCTATAAAAACTGCATACCACAGAATCGACTCCACCCCAAGTCGGCCGCCCGAGATTGGTGATCATTAACAACCCGATAAATTAGAGTCACCAAACGACGGATACAATAACAACATAACCCGACATTATCAAAATAACTCTATTCCATCGCAAGTGCTCCAACAATACATTCAACAAAATAAATACCAATAGAATACAAATCCAAGATACAACATGTGAAAAGTAATGGCCAAACTGCATCTGCCAATATAATACAACACACCGCCTAAAAAATATACAATCCGACAAAAAAAAAAAAAAAGAAACGACCGATGAGACTTCCTATGCCACCGCCGCCTCACCCATGATCTCCCACCCACAAGAAAACCGCCTCCTCACCCACTTCAAAGACGCCTCCTAAAACTCATACGGGGAACGTCCGCCCATGTAGACAGGTGGAGTCGCCTATTGCTCGAAAGCGAATACAAATACCTGGCTGCATCGATTCCATCATATATATTCATGCTTATATATATATAAATATACTGGCATGCACGTACATTAATCGTGGTACTTAATAAATAACCCGTCTGCTGCTATCACATAGATTTCTTATGCCAATGTTACACGACGCTATTAATAATAGATTATATTCAGTAACTTAACGCATATTCATTTAAGTGGAAACAATCTCAACACACAAAGTCACTGTCGGTGAACCTCCAATGTGATAATACACATATGAGAAATCCACCTCCAAATAATACATATACGAGGAATCCACTCCAAATAATACACATACGGCGAATCCACTCCAAATAATACACAATATTAATCCACCTCCAAATAATCGGGATGGGCCTCCACCACTCATCCTCCCGACCGAGGCTATTCCTCAACGTGCATATCACCAAACCTCGAATCCAACGTGCTACCCACACACATGCATTACCCACACTAAACCTCCCTTCCTGCCGGTCACCACCGCCTCCGCAAATAACACATAAAAGTTAATTGCTATTATCCGCATTACCACATTACTACGTGAAAGCACACAACACACATAGCACATGTACTAATACACACAATTTCATAACATGAATTATATCCAAAAATCCATCTCATAATAACTATAATCTCAATTATGTCATAACATACTCATAATCATAGTTATCTCATAACGCTAATCAAATCTCGCTATTTCCCCATACTATGCATCATAAATCACAATTTCACATAATATCGATTATAGCCACAATAACACACATACAACGTATCAGCCTCAAACAACACACGGCTATCATATATACGAAAGGTCCCCTATCGCGAGATTCTATGACTACCTCGGTTCCCCCAAAAGTAAGAATGATATCCTACGCAAATTCTCGCCATCCGTGCTCAACTCCTATTAAAAAAATTACATTATAACACATCTCCTGCGTAATAACCTCTCACTTAACATCTATATAAACCCCGGTTAAGAGTACCTCGCTCCACGATTCAAATTTACAACTCTTAACAATCGTCCTATCCCAAGATTGATATACCCTTTTAACATTCCAACGTAACTACATTCTCAATATTCGGTCATTACCTTATTACCCCAACAATAAATAACACTTTTAAGCATTATTCTAATCAATTCGCAATCAATCGACAACTAATTAATCCATTAAATATAACTCCAATTCAAGCACTAATTACCATAAGAACTTTTCCCAAACTTTCAACCTAATCTCTACCGGCCCATATCCAAACCAATAATTTATACCAAAAATCAACTATATTAAAAAAGCCCTCTAACCCCATATTACTATTTCAGTCAATTTAAGAAAAAGTCAATAAAAAGTCAACATACACTTACACCACTTAACCCCAATAACTACTCAAAAATCACCTCTAATTCCCTCACCCATACTGTATAACATTTCTATACCATAATACTGAGATCTAAAAGTCAACAAACTAAGAAAAGCCAATTTTTAAAAAATTCAAGAAATATCCCAAAAGATTCGATCTTTTCTTACCTGGGATGTTAATTGGTGATTTACTTAGAAAGCAAGAAATCTCACAACTTTGTTCTTTTAAATGACAATCGATAAGAGAAAACGGAAGAAAAATTTTTGGTGGGGAGTGAGGCGGTAATCGCCAGCAGGGAAGCAAAGAGAATGATTTGCGGTGTTTGGATAACGTATTTAAGAGATAAGGATAATGAGATTTTTTAAAAATGACTTAAGGCCCCTGCTTTTGGTTCTAGCTTTTATTTCTCCACTTTTCGCATTTCTAAAATTTCAATGAAACCGATTCCAAATATAAAAGTTTTCCATAACATAAACTACTAATTATATAATTAGCAAGTCTCAATACATCGATTTTATTCCGAAATCATTTATATACTATCACCCAAGTCCCACCACAAACCCAAATATACCACCAACCCACCGCTTAAATTCTCCACTACTCACCCTCAAATTTTAAATTTTACCCCGAAATACCCACCGAGAAACTTATATACTATCAACATAATATTAGTAAGTGAACGGTTATTTCAACAAAGAAGGTCACATCGCGCTGTTAAGGTCATAATACAATTGGTAGCTTCTATTGGCTGCGGCAACAACCGATTCCTTTCCTTTGGTTGCCGTGCAACAACCGAACACCCTTTCCATGGTCATTGAAGAACAACCGAATTCTTTTCATGGTTGTCGAGCAAAGAACCGAATTCTTTCCATGGTCGCTGGTAAAACAACCGAATTCTTTCCATGCTTGTTTAACTTAACATTATATTTAGTTGTTAGTCAACTAAATGACACGCAATAATTGGTACTTATCGCATCATTTACCAAAATCCGAATGTATTAATACAAAAATTTATTATAATTTCATGAATCTTAATAATTTCATATTCTTTGATGCACAATTTATTACAATTTCATATTCTCGATAATTTCATATTAAATAATTATCGACATAATACCCAGAAAAATTCGATTGGGATTGAGTATTTATACACAATCGAGATTCTCGCTCGGGCCAGGCGCTGCTGGCCACATCGGGCGCTTCCTGCCACAGGCGCGTTGTCAAATTTGAATTGAGCCTCGCTTGCCGGTGTAACAACCGAAGTTCTTTCCACGCTGATTTCACAAACAAAATGCACTATTCACTCGCTTATTTACAAACAAAGTCAATTCATTCATTCGCTTATTAATGGACACCGAATTGTTTTCATACTTGTTCATTAATAAACATTATATTTAGTTGTTAGTTCAACAATAGCCATGGAATTAATTTTGGTAGTATCAAGATTTATTTTATAATCGTCGATTATTTATTCAAATCATTAAATGTCTTTAATTTACCAATCCGTAATCAATTTTTAATTGTCGAATGCCTCAATTATTAATTTAGTGTCAATTTACCAATTGTTAAAATTGTTAAATGTCATTACATTTGGTGAGTAGCAAATTCCTAGCAATTTTCACAAGACCAAGAAGTAGGCTAAATTTTCACAAGACTAAAGAAGTAGTTTTCTACAAGACTAAAGAAGAGAAGCAATTTTCACAAGAAGCAGGCTTCAGCAAAGATGAAAAATAGTTCCTCAAGACTACACAAATACAAATTACTACTTTCACGTCAGCGAGAGTAACCTATAAATAGCACAAAACTCAATACTCATCAAAAATAATTTTACCTATTACTTAATCATATTATCATACTATCAAAATAATTTATCATCGCTACTAAGATCCTCTTACTTAACGGATAACAATCAGAATTACGATTTGATCAATCTCTTTATAGTTTCGATGCATCGTAGATGAAAACTCGCCGACCACCACGGCCAAATCGCTCCATCATTCATATCTGGATGAATTTAGTTTATGAAAATCAGAAAGATCACTCGACATAATTGGTGTGAATTTAGTAATCCGGGGCGGCTCGGGAGCGTAGAAGAACTTTGAACATGTTCTGCCGCGCGCCGTAAACATTACGCCATGGTCCGAAGTTCTAAGAAACGGATGTAACAAAAAGTGGAGCATCGCTTCTTTCCTCGGGTTTGTAGTCAAGGACTGTGAGTACGTAACTATTGAAGAAAAAAAATTCACACCTGAGACGCCACGTAAAGCCGCGTGAATTTCGACACCCAAAATGAGTACCCTTAACGGGGAAGTCGGTATGGTCCAAGTTAAGTAATGGAGACATAACCATCCATTTCCTACGTACGCCGAGGGTCTAGTCGGGCTGCATCAAGAATAACGAGTACGTGGCTATTCGGAACAAGAACAAATTGACGCTATCTCCTGCCGACACGCCAGATCGCTAAAGCGCCAACCCCAAATGTTGCTGCACTGCCCCGAGTTTACAATGCAAAATGGCGAAGATAATGTGAAAGAGAAAAGAGGATTATTTCGTGGACGCCTCGGCTGCAAAATTTTTTTGTTTCTGCAACAAAGATAAATACTTCTTCGACTTTAGCGCGTGCCCAAGCCTACAACTCCGAGGATGTAGGTGATTCTACCACCCACTCTCTCCCATGCCATGCTCAATGCATAATGCCTACTTGCACCTACAACACAAACATGTATGGCATGGCACTACCTCGAGGTTGCTCTGAGCCGATTTAGTACAAATAAAAACATTCACTCAGATGTTACGCTTCCTCGGAACACGAAAAGCGGAGGAAATTACACACGTTTCGACGTGGCCTTGATTATTTGATAAAGTGAGACGGGCCATACGTGCATTCTGTCATGCATCGATCCGCTTTGATAAAATGCTCGAGAAAAGTGTCTCGGATCTAAACACCATCTATGCCCACGCCACATCGAAATAATGTGTTCTGGCAGAAAGCACTGCCCCAAACCGGACGCCACCAGCAGAGGGATTCAAACAACGCTGAACTCGTCATATCGCAAATTTAACGAGAGGAAACGGGAGGCAAGCATTGAACATGTAACATTTGAGTACCGCGGTTGGCCTCGGATTGATCGATTATCGCTAAACGACACGGATCCTCCTCATGCAGTGTAATATCCTCGCTTGTCACTGCCGACCGTTATCTACCGCCATTATACAACCAATGTGTATGCCATTCAACATAAAAAATACTCAACAAATATAGTTCAATGATTGTGTCACTAAATTATACAAATTCTCTGTGGTCGGCGGGAACATCACCGGTCAAACGAATCCTCGAAAGCGAGACGAACTATCCAGCTCGACAATTATATTTTGGTACAATTTGGCAAAAGTCGCCGCGCGGTCAAATTACCGACATAAAAAGTTGTCGAGGTATAAAATGGAACTAGGATCCGGACAAATGTTGCACACTCAACCTTTTCAGAACCTCGCTTTAAAAAATATCAATGAAAGCTTTTCATCTAATCAACTGGAATCGAAGAAATGTACGGTAGGGCCTGTGGATTCCCAAAGTCGCTGCTGTTGTTACCCCGACGAACACACGGTCTACCGCTATGCCCATGTACTACAAATAGCATATCCATCTAAGTGATTAAAGATTCCTCTCGCGACATACACGCATTGGCAAGTTTTGACACACATGTGTGAGTTTCCGCTGTGGTTATGACGAGGGTGGCTAAAAAATGCACCAGCATCTCGATAACGACGAAGTCCTCCCGACCGTCAAGGCAGGCTTCAATCAAGTTACGTAATCCGCAGATTATCGCCTAAACCCAAACATCCCATATTGCGCCCCGTAAGTCGAGCCAAAACCCCGAGTAAATCAAATAAAGCTCAAAGTTAGAATGGCATCCGCTTTTGAGAAAGTTGATGAAATTTATCGTTATAAACAATTCCCGAGTGGGCGTAGGCGCTACGGCTAAAGCGGGTTCGCTCTTGCAGCCCGAATGAGTATTTCAAAAAGCCAAGATACGGTAGTCCGTCGTCCCCCTGACACCAGACCACCGCCAACCCAATGTCCCTCTCCCATGACAAGGTGAAAGTCCGCCTCTATCGCGGACCATTACCACCATAAGTTCTATTTACGACCACCTCCTCCGTATACGCTCTCTCCCCAGTATTGAAAATTTACCAATGTACGCTGGGAGATGGTAATCGGCTTTAGAGCAAATGCATTGGCGATTAATGGAATGACAATGGTAATGGTTCGGTTAGAACGATCTTCGCTAACCTCTTTTACGACCACAAATCCTTTACGAGCGGATTTGTAAAGCCCATTCCAATGTCAATTTTAATCTTGTTCTCAGACTATCTCACTTCCTACCCCGTATAAATTCAATTTATTATCAGCTCGAACGTACATGTCGCTACCACATACAATGTCATATTCGAGGCATTTACCGACGTCATAACAACTCTTGCCTTCCACCATTCATTATTAGCTTTTAATTTCAACAGAAAGACTCGCTTTAAACGCCATTTTATGGAATCATTTTATACTGTAAAGATCATATCTCTCTCAAATTAAGAATCACTCGCTTACATATCAGATGCTAATTTGTCAAATTTAATTCAGCCACACGCATCAACGCTGATCATCTTATCCCTCCGACTGCATCAGATTGAAAATGGATCAGATGCTTCAATTTCAAGGTTTACAAATTCAATATAAAGAAAGATTCAACTTATTCAACGCAGACATTACTCGGGCATTTCTAACCACGCGCTTCTGGAAGCAGATACGTTAAACGCCGGAGCAACGCTGCTTAGCCATTTTCATCATTAATTAATTCATTTGCATGTAATTAATTATTTAATTTCTTACAGAATTACTATTTAATTCATTCTTATGTAATTAGTTATTTATTTCATTTTATGTAATTAGTTATTTATTTCACTGCATGTAGATATATTTAATTCATTCTTATGTAATATATTTAATTCATTCTGTAATAAATTATTTAATATTTGTTATGTAATTAATTATTTAAGTTTGGCCTTTATGTAATTAATTATTTCATTTCAATTTGTATTTGTATTTACAAACAAACAAGCTAATACAACGCCGTTATCAAACAAATACATAAAAATCTCAACCTGATCCGTAATAAAGAGCATAAAAATATAATTCGCTTTGTACAAACAAACAAATTAACGTACGCCGCCAAGAAATAAGCACCATTGCTTTTATAAGCAACGGCCGAATTCGTTGTTGCTTTTAAAGAACCCAAGCACTTATATTGCTTATAAACACCCACATACCGCTTTACGCTAAGATAAGCAAGAAAATGTCATTTCACCTCAATAAATAATTGCCAGCGATAAGTTGTTGTCCAATGATTTGGTATCTTGGTTAGTCGTTTGTCTGAAGCTAGTCCTTTTTTCATTTGTGATTGGGGCATCATCTTCTACATTTAGAGATTCATCAACTATTTCGATCTCAACTTCAGGATTAGCAGATTCCTCTAAAGCTGTTTTTGCACCTTCACCATTAGCACGATCTTGAGAAAAGATAACACACAGATCATCCCAATTTTCAACTTCAATTCTTTTTCGGTAGGGTGCTTGCTTCAGATTTTCTTAAAACAAGAGAGTTAGTATAAGGGAGCAACAGTAGCAGAGTTACTACTAATAAATTATTAAAGAAGATATTCAATTAGCATTCATCTAGTTAATTAGCAGAGCTTCTTGTTATCTGAACACATACATTTAAGCTCAAGATATCAAAATGTTTTGAATATAGCAAAAAAACAATTACATGAAAGAAGCGAGACAGAAAAACAAAGATAACAGCCTTAAATACCTTCACACCGATTCTTCATGGACATTTGCAATCGATATCAATGATAAGCCTTCCGACAGGTATAAAAGTAAAAAGAACATAATTTGTGTTAACAGTATAATTTTTAAGGCATATCAAGTGATTAGAATTTGATGACCACACACACACACATCGAACAATGCGAAAAGACGATCACATCATGTTACAAACTCTTACATATAATTGGTAATGGAATCGCGAGATACGCCTTTAAATACGGCTGCGATTCGAGCCTCCTCTTTTTACCACTGCAACTTCTGGATCGAACACATTGTTCAAAGAGGGTTTATTGAAATTTTTGCAATATTTGTAGACATACAGTCGTCTCATTCAGCATTGCTAGATCAAGACACTTAAGATAGCCCTTCCTTCACCTAGAATGAGTAGCATTATCAACTTCTAATCTAAAACTAGACAAATATGATTCATCATGTGATGATTTGTCTAGAGCTTTGACATCCACCATGAATGTCTAGCATCAGTTTGATAATTCTCCAAGACAAATGACATTTTATTTTTATTGCAGGTGAAAAATTTAGTCACCATTAAACCAGCACATGAAATACATGTAAATGATGTAGTCATCCACAGGATTCCAAGGTAGGTTAGCAAGCACATAATCCAATCATTCATTACACACACAACCATTCTGTATTCCTAATTCCTGTATGCTTTCATGTTTTGGCTGACATTGATATCATGCATGCTAGATTCTCAGAGTCAGGTACAATGCCTCTTTACGACATCTTAAACAAGTTCCAGTTAAACAAACAAATTTCCAGAAGGGGCAAAAAAATCAACGAAATTTCCGGAATTGATGGTAATGGAAAGATGAGAGATACTTGCCATCATCACTACTACTTTTCCTTTTTAGAGTCACCGCTGCCGATGCACCGCATTAAACTTATATATTTGTATTGACATTTAACCAACTTCTATACCCCTTCGATCATGTAAATGTGTCGAGTTTGTTCAATATACAACTCTTGAGCTCTTGATATGTAGTCGCCATCTAATCTCTAAGCATTCTCAACCTCCGATATCGTCTTTCCCAGATACACCACCCAAACATTAGTACCTCATTTATTGATATCACGGTAGTGACTTATACATTGTACCAAAGCCCTGGCGCTAATTAATTGTTGAATTGTCATTCACATAAGCAATAATTTTTTAAAAAGTATCTCCCTTTTGTTCACTATCCAATTCAATATTATTACTGAAGTGAAAATAACCAGATAGAAGAGCTTTGTTTTGCTCAATACCCCAAGCACCATATTTCGAGTTTCTTTGAGGTATGAAGTTCTACTGAGTGTCATCACCGTTTTCGCTGATATTTGACTCCTAAGCCTTCCTGAATTTTTTGTGCATCCGCTTACTAAAAATGTGGAGTTAATTGTTTTACATTTATTTAAGCTGTAGAAACCAACATAATTAGAGCCACTAGATTGTTGCCCTTACTGCATATATTGATAATTAGAAGGATATTGCATACTAAAACTACGATTTGGTGGCATAGAATTTGGATTTGGTGGCATAAAATTTGAATTTGGTGGCATCATAAATTGATTTTTATTTGGTGACATTATAAACTGTGCTTGTAAATTACAAAGATACCCATATTCTCTCGCGGATTTTATGGGGCGCTGAATGTCGGGGTTTTGAATTATTGATTAAAATATAAAATTTGGCATGATAATTATAATTTCGAGCCTCAATCTGTTTTAAGTAGCTTTAAATTTGCAAAAAAAAAAACTTGAGGAAATTAAAAGAAAGAGAGAAAATATGATTTTTTTGTCCAAATCAAACAAACGTATTTAAAAATAAAAAATATTGATAAAAATAAATAAAATAGGTGAAATAATAAATCAAAAAAGTCAAATAAAAAGTGATAAAATAACGAACGCGACGCCCACAACATCGCGCCACGTCGCCACTACAGTGGGCTGGTCAGCCTCGAAATCGTGCTAACATGGGCTGACCACCCAATGCACTGGGCGACGTGGCGAGCATTGATTAGCTGCTTATGAATTTCTTCGTTATCTACCAATCTCGCCCCCTCCTTCTCCAGTGTCTAATGCTAGAGCCCACATTTAATCTTTTTGTCAGAATAATTTAAGAATTATTTAATAATTCTTCAAAAATGAGAAAAAAAATTCACCTATCAAATACTTCCTACTACAACCTAATACCCCTTTAAATATGTGATATTGGAGGTGTTCTTAGGCTAAAATAATGGGCAATAATATCAAAGAAGTTTACAATACTTATTAGGTTCCAAATGCATTAATTTAATTCCATTTAGATTTTTTTGTTGATCTTGACAAAAAATTTATAACAAACTTGTGAAAAAAGACAATCAGTAACAATGTAGATAGTATGAGAGTTATCCTTGTTTGAGAGTAGAACTATAGAAAATATGTATAAGACTCCATGAAAATTCTTGAAAGATCATTATCTTCAAGAAACCTAGTATCCTCCATATTATTCGACTTAGGTTAATTGAGGCCCATTGACTGTTTATTTTATCAACGTTTTGCATTTGAATTATAAAAAAAAAAATCTCTTTTGTCTATTTTTATTTTCATTGACTACTATTTTTATTTCTTTCTAAAAATAATAAAATACTTTTTAAACTGGGGAGAATTCAAATTAAATCAGCCCAGAGTAGAAAGTATTATTCATAAAACCAAATTTCCAAATAGTACTATTAAATATTCTCTCCTTCTCATAAAAATTATCTAATTTTACTGTTTTATTTTTATTTTCTTAACTTGTCTAATTTAACCACCGTTTATATAAAGTTTAGAAAATAAGTCTGCTCTAACTAGTGGGATATTGAATATGTTTTCTCGCTTAAAAAATTAGAGAAGTAGGAGGGATTAGTGCAAAATCAATTCTAGTCTAGACTAAAAAGAGAGTACGACATTGGTGCTGCTCGTAGAGAATTGTAATCACCAATTCATCACCATTTGCTGAATAAACAAAATTTACGAAATGAATGTCTCCACACAAGCATCCATAGTGCTTGACTATTGTTCTGTTGCTGAAAATTACTTGAAGCAATATGCAAATGCATCATCATTGTCAATATACTGTAACATTTTTATGGTCAAATGTTTTGTAAGGTGAAGCAAAACGCTTCAATGTTGTAAATTCTTGAAAACGTGAACAGCTTTCTATAGACCTATTCAGGCCTCACCCCTAACTATGTACCCTTTAGTAGTAGACAATCTCCTCCGAAGTATTATTGAGACTGTTTCAATTTTGGTAGGAATCGATATATTAATAAGGCCATGTGCTTCATACTTTTATAATGGTCAGCTTTTATAATAATCATTTCACATCAGTTTCAGCCTGCTCTATCGTTAATCGGCCACGCCAGAAACCTCAGATACGCGATCCAAGTCGATCTTACTATGCCTTATGAAATGAGATCTAAATTCCACGTCATTTAACACTTTTCCTGCCAGATTAATAATTTTATCTATCTATAACCACGGCTTTAACACGGAATATATCATTTAATTTTTAATTTGAGAGTGCACAAATTCAACCCTGCGTGCATGATGTATCACTACATAAACTCACTTCCGCTAAATAAATGGACAAGAAATATATAAATTATGCGACGATGTGAGTCCAACAGTGTACTGTCTTTGCATTCTTCACTTGCAATACTTTTTGTAGCAGATTTTCGTTCATCCATATATTTGAGAACTTCACGACGTCCATGTATGTTGAAAAACTATAAAGACAAAATTAAATTAATATGTATCATTACAATATATTATGGTTATAATAAAATGTATATTTCACCATAAGTTCATCCAATTTTATTACCATATCTAATTCCTTTCATGCTTTGCATATTACACCATAAGTTCAACCAATTTTATTACAATATCTAATTCCTTTCATGCTTTATTCGTGATCGTCACTTCTTGTTCATTTATCATCTGATATTTCCTTCTAGTTGAATAAATTTAAAAAACTCAAGCAATTAGTTTTATAATTTGTGGTATTGGTAAACGATCAACAAGGTCATGAGACCCAACTTACTACATGTTGTTGGATTTCTGACTTCCTGGTTGCAGTTTTAGTACGGTAAGGCATATAGACAACTACTTTTCACGAAAAATAATTTTAATGCATGACTTCCAACTACTTATACATAGAGCAATCTGAATAAACTACGGTGCAAAACATCACAGAAACGTGCTATTTGGACAAATGGAACGAAACTATAGAGGAAATCGAACGCCAGGTTCAGAGCATCGCATCATTTGCAAAACGTCACGGACTCGTCAAACTTTGAAAACCTCTACGAATATGTGACAAACAATAAAGTCCCATTGGTTGACCTGAACAACCAATAATCGCCATATCACCATTGCATCTAATATATCAACAAGCTCATGAGACCCAACTTACCACATGTTGGATTTCTGACTTCCTGGTTGCAGTTTTAGTACGGTAAGGAATATAGACAACTACTTTTCACAAAATTAATTTTAATGCATGACTTCCAACTACTTATACATAGAGCAATCTGAAATTTTGCCCTCAATTCCTTTTACAACTACTTTTCACAAAAAAAATAATTTTAATGCATGACGTTTCTGAAATTTCTGTGACGTTTTCCAACTACTTATAGATAGAGTAGTAAAGTTAAATATCCATTCATCTTCTGATGGCGATTTATATTACCTTCTTGAAAATCTTGATTGCAGTTTGTGTGCTTCATTTGTACATGGTTATTGTAATTGCTCAGACCCCTGTACTGTGGTTATCTAGGTGTCCCAACACGACTACTTATAACCAGAATAGCACTTATAGAGCAAATCTTAGTCGCCTTCTAAGTGATTTTACTTCAAACAATGCCACCAACAACTTGTTTTTTAATGCAACTGTAGGTAACAATGCCCCAGACGTCGTATATGGCCTGGTTTTATGTCGCGGGGATATTACGAGTGATGCTTGCCGTGAATGTTTAGGAATTGCTTCTACGGAAATTATCAAGAGTTGCCCTATGGAGAAAGAATCTATTATATGGTATGATCAATGCATGCTCCGTTACAACAATATTTCTTTCTTTGGTTCCATGTCTACATTTCCTGCTTACTACATCCCGGATAGGGAAAACGTCTCAGATCCAGACCGTTTTGATCAAGTCTTGGGGGAGGTTATGGAACGGTTGATTAATCGTGCAACGGGAAGAGGAAATGTTGGTTCGTTGAAAGGTTTTGCAACAGGGGAGTCTGATTACACAAGCATAATCAAAATGTATTACCTTGTTCAGTGTACACCAGATTTATCAAGCTTGCAATGTAATCAGTGCTTGCGTGAGGCTCTTGCTTATCGACCGGTTGCACCTCCTTCGTGGACACTTTTTACTCCTAGTTGTTATATTAGATATGAGCCATATCTATTCTACAACCATATCTCTCTAGCACCACCTCCATCACTCACACTTTCTCCTCCTCCTGCTCCTCCTCCTCCCCTAGCTCAAGTCCCTGATATAGTTTCAGGAGGTAAAACTTCATATCTCGGTTTTCTTTTACTAGACTTTGCTGGTTTTTTCGTGTTCAGTGTTGTATTTATTTATTTTGAAGAACCATATATGTCATCCATACTATTCCGTTGTTCACTTGCAGGTTCCAAAGTATTCATGATCCATTTGATTGTTCCTTGTCTAATGGAGTCAAAAGATTTTATATTCTATGACTCTTCGATATAATATTTAAGTACAGTAGTAGATAGTATTTGCACTTCCTCTTGGATCATTTTGGAAACAGTACTATTGTTCTCACAAGGGTTCATCCTTAGGGACATTGAGGCATGTTCTTGATTGGCTGTTGATTAGTTTGTGTTGCGTTTGATAACAAGCACTTTTAAGCCTCTTGTATCATATTGGTGATTTAGAAATGGTATATCTGTGCAAGCATATTATAGTTTGGTTAATGATTTTCCCACTCCACTTGTAGTGGTATATATGCAAGCATATTATAGTTTGCTCAATAATTTTCACATTTATAATGGTTTTTAGTCTTTCTCTTCCAACTATCAATAAAGCACACCTCTCCTGGAAAAAAATGTATCTTGTTTTCAGGAAATGGAGGAATTTCAGCAGTAGTGATTGTTGCTATTGGTGTTCCCATTATTGTTTCCACAATTCTTCTTTCAATGGCATTCTGTTTCCTGAGAAGAAAGGCAAAGAAGCTACAAAATGTTATGATTGACACAACAGGTAGGAAGTTAGAATCTCGAACAATTTACAATGTTTTAATTACTTTATTTACCTTTCATGTCTTTATGTATTCTCTCTTTGAAAACAACAGGTGGTGCTGATGAAAATGTTATCTCAGCCACCGAATCTCTCCAATATGATTTAAGTAATATGAAAGCTGCAACTAACAACTTCTCTGCTGATAATAAAATTGGCGAAGGTGGATTTGGACAAGTATTCCAGGTAGAATTCACCGATTTGATTGTAATATATATGTTATACTATGATTATTTAATGTATTGAGATGTGATGATTCATCTTCAGGGCACTCTTAACGGGAAACAGATAGCCGTCAAAAGGCTATCAAAGAGCTCAGGCCAAGGTGATCAAGAATTCAAAAATGAGGTTCTAATTGTTGCCAAACTTCAACACAGAAATCTAGTGAGGCTGCTGGGGTATTGCTTGGGTGAAGGAGAAAAGATACTCATCTATGAGTTTGTTCCAAATAAAAGCCTTGACTTCATACTTTTTGGTTTGTGTCATAATATACTCAAGTTTCAGATAGTTTGTTAGAAGCCCTACTTTGAATAGCTTTAGCTGTCTCAGATATGAATAGGAATTCAGCCTCTTGGAACTATGATTAACGTAGAATTTATATTCCCCTTCTCCCAATTTGATTGTCATATACGCTTTCTTTTGCAGAATTCCTTAATTGTATCTTATTTCAACTAAATAAGAATGACTTGATTACTGACGTTTCTGTAAGCCTTTAGATTTATCGAAAGGCAATGCATGACAATCAGAATGGGAAGGGATATATGTTGTCATGGGAGCATTATGCAGAAAGACATCGAATGGTCAAGTTATTCTCTTATCAATGATATATATCTTTATTCTATTTTGAAGATGAAGAGAAGCAACAATCATTGGACTGGTCAAGAAGATACAAAATTATTGGTGGAGTGGCAAGGGGAATGCTTTACCTTCACGAAGATTCACGCCTTCGAATTATTCATCGTGACCTCAAAGCGAGTAATGTGTTACTCGACAGTGATATGAATGCAAAGATTGCAGATTTTGGCTTGTCAAGAATAGTTGGTGTTGACGAATCTCATGTAAAGTCAAGCCATGTCGCTGGGACTTTGTAAGTTTGTTGTCTGTTAATATATTATAACCACGTACTGTTCTCTTTGTGAACATTAATTTTACATAATTATCAGTATTATGATTATCAATTGGTCTACTGCATTGTTTGCTTGAATGTGTATGTTTCTGTCTGGAAACTAAGACAAAAGGTGAGGGTGAACTGAGCCATAGAAACCCAATTAAATCTCTTCATCATGGCTTGACTTGCAGGGGATACATGCCTCCAGAGAACATGCATGGTCACTTCTCTATGAAGTCTGATGTGTTCAGTTTTGGAGTTCTCGTGTTGGAGATCATAAGTGGAAAGAAGAATAATAGATTTTACCGAAGTTCAGACCACCTTCTGAGTCGTGTAAGTGAATATGAGCCTTATTTTCTCTATATATAGAATCAAGAATGGTCCATTAATAACTCAATTTAATAAATCGAACTGATACGATCACCCTCGTATTTCTTAGGCATGGATGCTTTGGAGAGATAGAAGACCTTTTGACCTAGTGGATCCAACTTTGGGGAAGAATTTTGCCAGGAATGAGGTTATTCGATGCATACACATGGGATTACTTTGCGTGCAGAAAGATCCAGAGAAGCGGCCTACAATGGCTTCAGTAGGTCTTATGCTTAGTAGTTATTCAGTCACTCTACCAGTACCTCATTACCCTGCATTCTTTCTAGACAGAAAAACCACTAGAAAGTCTTCGTCATTCTCCGCAAATGAAGTATCGATAACAGAGTTGTCTCCAAGATAGAAGATAGACCACTATATGTATAGACCATTTGAGTGATTATATTGGTTTATATGAATGTCTTGGTTTGAGTTTATTCCTGTGTGAGCCAATTTCCATTACTGTAAAAAAGTAGTTCTTTTTGTTGATCTATCACTTTGATCACCTCTTTGAAACCATCTTGCAATCGATTATTTCCATCATTTTCGTAGTTTAGTCAATTAGTACTTAGTAGCATGTGATTGATGGTTTGATCAGTTTTCTTGGATCCAAAGAACTATGATCATTTGATCAATAAGATATGTTTACTGTCAAGGCTGTCGTAGTACTGGAATTCACGGTCATCAAATCTTATAAGATACTCTCACGTTCATATATACTTGATCATGTAAAATTATTAATTTCTATTAGGATATTAACGGCCAATTAACACCCAAACCCACCACCTTGATATACGCAATAAATATGAACAAACAATAATAATGACATATGAACACTCAAAATAACACTGTGATCTTTATATTGTGTTCCCTCAATGTGAATTGCAAGACGCTTACGTCATTGCCAGAATCCAGCAAAAAATCAATTGCGAAGATTGCTACTAATCACTCATCAATCTAAACTCGACTGTTAATACTTTATAATCTAGTATTCTCAATGACAAATCTATACTCTAGATTTAGTTTAGAATGATAATCAAGTGATACAAATCAAGTAGAGAACAACTCTAATGATTTTGGAAGAACTCTAGATAGTTTTTGTTGAAAAGATATTTTGGAATAATGAAGAAGTGAAGTAAACTTCTTCATTTAGTTTTCATCTCGAGTCCCATCGAGACCCCTAGTCTCGATGGTGCCTCGATGCCCCTGCCCATCATATCAACTTACCGTGGACTACCATCGAGACCTCCGGGTCATTTAGACGCGCCAGACTGATGCCCATCGAGACCTCGTCATCGAGACCTCCCCGGCCCTCGACGGAAGCACCGATGCAAAACTCAATCGTGACTGAACATTATCGAGACCGGTCTCGATGGTACCTGATGACAGCAGAACACTATGCAGAAAATGGTCTTCAACTCCAACAATCTCCCACTTGAAAACATTTTCAAATCACCGTCTTCAAGTCCTCTTATTCCACAACAGCACCTTCGAACTATTCGCTCCGAAGGTTAACTGAAGTCAAACACAACTTCAGCTTCTCCTTGTTTACCACCTTTGTAAACATATCCGCCGATTTTGATCTCCAAGAATCTTATCAAGCTTCAGAACTCCATCCTCCAATACAGAATGTATGAAATGGTACCTCAGTCCTATATGCTCGGGTCCGCATGAAATACGGGATTTTCTGTCGATAGATAGCACTGACCATCACAAAGACAATGTGTTACATCCATACTCAAGATTCAACTTCTTCTCGTAAAAGCTCAACCAAATCATCTCTTTCATTAAATTTTCCATAGCAACATACTTTGCCTCAACTAGACAATGCTACTATAGGTCGCAACTTCGGATCTCCAGTTTTAATCATAGCATCTTTCAAATGTGAATACATATCCACTAGTAGATTTTCTACTATCAACATCACCACTGTTATCAACATCTACATATTCTATCAACCTCATATTATATTTTTGGAAACACAAGGATTTTTCAGCACTACCATTCAAGTATCTCAAAATCCACTTCGAAATCCTCCCATACTCCTCTCCCCTGGTTCGACATATCTACTAACAACTCCCACAACATGTAAATATCGTGCCTGTTGCACACCATAGCATACATAAGACTACCTATGCCAGACGATAAGGCACCTTATCTATATACTCCAATTCATCTTCGCCTCTAGTGATTGTTCCACGTATAATTGAAAATGATGCCTAACGGGTACTAACCGGTTTTGCATCCAACATGTTGAATCGCTTGATCACCTTCTTCAGGTATTCTTCTTGTGTCAATCTCGTATAACTCGACCGATTATTCTCATCCTCGCACTCACAAGATCACCCAGTCCTTTATCGCAAATCCCACCGACAACTTCTTCAACATGTTAATCTTCTTCCGCAACCGCCTCCCACTATCAACATATTATCAACATAAAGAAGTAAGATAACATAATCTTTTTCAAACTTTCTCATGTAACAACAGTGATCGGTCTCACAACTCATAAACTTCAACCTTTTAATAAAATTATCAAAGGTAATATGTCTCCATCAGCTTCTGAGTTTGCTTTCAAGCCACACAAGCTCTTCAAGCTCATAGACTCAAGTTTTTCCCTTTTAACTCAAAGCCTCGAGGTTGCTTCATGAATAATTCTTCATCACATCACCATAGAATGCGCTTTTACATCCATTTTTAGTTTAAACTCGCCCGGCTTTCCGTGTTAATTAAAAAATAAAATAAATGTCAATACATCATTTTTAAAAAGCCCAAACAAGCAAAATAAAAATCTAAATTAAATCAGATCTAAGAGTAAGGCGAGCTCACTCTCACTACCAATCCCGTAACGCTTCCGATCGTCACAAGCTCGACTAATGGGCGGAATATTTCAAGCAGAATAATACCTTCCTTCCGTTTGGAAATCCCTTGACAACCAAACGAGGCTCAGACCGCTTGTTTCCATCCTTTCTTCCTCATCTGATAGACCCATTTATTCTCGCGCATATTTTTCCTGCTTCCCGACGGTCTAACCAACTCCTATGTCATATTTGTCATCAATGACTCCATATCCTCTTTTCATCGCTAACCTCTACTTAATTTAATCACCACATTGTACCGCTTCATAGCAATACGTAACTGAACGAAGTACAATTGAT
>JADFUC010000174.1:0-100901 GCA_019722365.1 Lithospermum erythrorhizon | reverse complement strand
AAAAGATAAGCCATTAATATTGGCTAGCCCCAATCTCAATCTATTCTCAAATTCCTCCTCTTCTTCCAACTGCTAACATATACCATTCCTGACGATATTTTTTAATTCAACTGATAACTACTCATCGCA
This sequence comes from Lithospermum erythrorhizon, assembly GCA_019722365.1. Classification (NCBI taxonomy): domain Eukaryota; kingdom Viridiplantae; phylum Streptophyta; class Magnoliopsida; order Boraginales; family Boraginaceae; genus Lithospermum; species Lithospermum erythrorhizon. Next base: position 100,772 of record JADFUC010000174.1, on the reverse strand, counting down.
CACTCAGCTGACGGGACCGATCGCCACGGGAGCTTTAGACCTCGTTTACTCAAATTGCATTGTGACGCTAAGACGCCGCTTAAATAAACCTCTCAGAATCAAAAAAAATATAGCCATCTAATTTCCCACGGAAAATAAATCATTTGTCACATTTTGTATTAATACTCGTTGATAAACTTTATTAAGATTTTGTTATGTGTTGTGTTTGTTTTAAAAATTGATTTAAGAATAAAAAATAAAATACATGTCATTATCTTAACGAAATCTAATAAAAAATGACACATAAAAAGTAACATAGAATTCAGACTCGTATCCCACCACCCTCTCTTTCTCTCTCATCCCTCTTCTTTTATCTCTCTAAAGAAGTGCTATAGCTGTGTTTGACAGTGTGAAACCCCACCAATATATTGACTTTTCTCTCTTCTCTATCTATAAATATTTATATTATTCTTTTATAACACTAGAGTTACTTTACACTTCTCTCCATTTCTCTCCCATCCCAAAGTCAAACCCCCTTGTTTTGTCTCTTTTTTATTGCAATCTCTCTCCACACTTTACCTTTGTCTCTCTACAAAAAAGTCAAAATGGAAGATGATTGGGATCTTCAAGCGGTGGTCAGAAGCTGCTCCGCCGGTACCTCCTCCTCCTCCACTACACCCCCATCACCACCACCACTACAACCACCACCACAACAACCAACAACAACAATAAGAACAACATATGCTACCTCAAATCTTGATTCTTCCACCACTTTTCAACCTCAACAAACACAAGACAACAACTAAGTCAGCTGGATTGTGGGAGCACTAGAAGGATGACAATGTCATTATTATGGAACCTAGGTCATCGGAAGCCTAATTCGCGAAGTTCATATGATAGAAATAATGGTCTCACGACCACTCAAATTCTACAAGTATGTATGTTATTGGTTTGTACAACTTAATTCTACTCGGGTGCTAGATTAATTGTTGTAGTTCTCATATTTGTCATAATACGCAGATCCTAAGTCAAATAGAAGACTGGCTGTAGGGAAACGGATCACGCTGGGGAACTGCATCGGTGTCATGTCTCTCAAGTAGCAGGGATCCATCGGTTAAATTTGCCCACGGGCCTTGTTTTGAACTTATCACCGGTTTACTATGTACCTGCAATTTGCAGGAATATTATTTCTGTTTGTTTTGAATAATGATGGATTTTCATTTTCAATAGATCCCAATGAATTTAGGATCATCGTGAAACGTGGGTAGCATTTTGGCACCGCCTCCTTCAAAAATGGTCTATTCGCTTAGACATGATTACCGTTGAAATCAATGAGAATTGATTCCCTTTTATGGTGCCCAAGCTCTAACTACCAACATTTGACCAAGATAACATTCTCCGAGATCTTGGCAACGGCCAACGATTCTCAATACAAGAGAACGAATCCAGGTTCAAGAGTCAAGCGCGATGTACGGATCAGATAGCCCCATCGGTCTCCTAAGAACAAATCAAAGAAGAGGAAAGCTCATGACCGTTTAGGTTCTTTTGGGACTAGCCAGAAGCGAGACTTTCACCACAACCGCCGACTCAGTATGCCACCTTCCTTTTACTAAATCCTCGGGGAGATTTCAACACAAATTCGGTATGAGAAAATCCTACGACAATCAAATCCTATAAAAGGAGATCCCAACACTCTGACGATTTCACAAGGATCACACCACGACACCGAGGATTGTAAGAACCCGGGGTGCGGGAGGCAGAGTTTGGTTTCTGGGATACCTTAAGGACTTCATCCGGGATCCGCAACGTAAGATATCTCGCTATGATCGCTTTCAACAACAACCGCTATAACGGCAATCGTAATCAAACATGGGAAAAGAAATTTTGCACCTAAGGACAACTCTCGTCCAATCAAGGAAGCTGGTGAGAACAACGCTAAAAAGGCACGCCTCGACAGTTAAGGAGCTCCTCCCACCTACGTTATAAATACTATTGCCGGGGGCATCGCCGGAGGTGGTGATTCCTCAAGCCAATGGAAGAAGTATGCAAGAAGGAAATAACGTACGGAGACCGTAAAAGGTCTCGTACCGACTTCAATGTTCAATTTTCAAATGAAGATATGGAGAAAGTGGAGATCCCTCACAATGACCCCATAGTGATTTACAGCATTTCAAGCTACATATCTAATTACCTTGTGAGAAGGATTCTGGTGGATACCGGAAGTAGTGCTGATATCATAACAACCCACACTTTCAACATATTGAAAAGAGAGAGCACAAAGTTGGAACCTATTAAGACTCCGCTAATAGGTTTTGGGGAAATGAAAGGAAGCCATGTAAAAGTCAGATTTCAAGCTGGACAGCTGGCGAAGTTCCCCAAATGTGCAATCCATGAGGTTGATTTCTTAGTCGTTGACTTACCATATTTTGCATACAACGCAATATTCGGTAGACCATCCCTCCAAAAGTTCAAGGCCAAGTCAGAGTTTATATTGTCTATGGTTCTGTTCCAAAAGGAGTAGGAATCGCGAGACGCGAATGCTGATAGTACGAATGCTATTTGAATTCACAATGAAACCGCTTGAAACAAAAAGTCCAAGGCCGATCAAACGAGGTACCTCTCGAAATGCACTATGAGTATTCCATCAAAGTCGAGAGAGGAACGGTTCATTGATTACGGCGACTCCAAAGTCCGTCAGTAGGCACAAGAAACCCAAGCAGATAAATCTGTTGGAGGTGCTAGACATTGAGGATGAAGTGCAGGGGTATGAAGATAGACACCCTCAACCCCAAGATGAAATAGAAGAAGTACCTTTTGACTTGGAAAAACCGGAGCTATAATATGGATGCAGAGCACCGAGAGCAGTTGATCGCTCTTCTTCGAGAGTTTGTTGATGTATTCGCTTGGCTTCCCTCAGATATGCCTGGGGTAGACACGTCAGTAGCTGTACATCGGTTGAATGTTTATCCCGGCTTAAAACCGTAAAGCAAAAGAAGAGAAACTTAGTCCTCGAAGATCACGGCCATCGTGGAAGCAGGACAAGCCACCGACGCTGACGCATCGAACCGTGATATTACCCCGACTGGTAGCAATGTTGTTGAAAAAGCCCGGGTGGCGTAATGGCGATGTGCATCTTCTCTTTAATGAATCTTTAATAAAGCTTGTCCTAAAGATTATTTCCCTCCCCAATCTAGAAAAGGCTATGGACACCTCAATTTAACTTCAAGGGAAACTCTTTAGAACTCGAGAAAATATGTTAAGAATCAACCAAAAAAGTGTGTATTCTGTGTGACATCGGAAATTTTAGGGCTACATGATAAGTCAAAGGGGGATAGAACAATCCTACCAAGATTCAGGCAATCCTAGATATGAACCTCCAAAATTTATCAAGGAAGCTCAGCAGTCTAACCGAAAATCGCTGCCTCTCGCTTTCACAGATAGAAGCTCTGGGGAAAGGAATTTACCATTTTTCAAAAAATTACGGGATCCAAAGAATTTTCAGTGGACAGAAGACTGTCAAAAAGCTTTCGAGGAGTTGAAAGCTTACTTGGTGGAGCCACCCTTACTATCAAGCCCCTTGCCGGGAGAGACTTTGATCATGTACATATCGTATCCGACATGCTAGCAAGCCTGCATCGTCAGGAAGAGGGGATAACATTCAGGCCGGTATACATGTGAGCGAGGCCGCGAGGGGCTGAGGAGCCAAGTATCCGACGACGAGAAATTTGTTTTTGTGTTATTGTACTAGAAAGCTCAAGCCTTATTTCGAGTCACACCCAATCATCAAGGCATAATCGATCAACCAATCGGTAACTATCTTCGCAGTTTCAATTTGTCTGGAAGAATGGTTAAATGGGCGTCAAGTCGAGAATTCCGATTGGGAATACCAACCTTGGCTAGCAATTAAAAGTCGCCCAGTGCATTTTGTTCTCGAATGTACCGCCCGTGCAACTATAGAAGAAAGCGTACTAAAAACAATTAAAACGAAGTCATCGGATGATTTGTGACTGGGTCATCCAAGCGACGAGCATCTAACAGCGGAGGAAAAGGAGCCGGAGTATTGTTACATGCGCCGGATGGCGTCCACATTCCATACCTCCTTAAGTTAGAATTTGAAGCTACGAACAATGATGCCGAGTACGAGGCCCCGACAGGTTAATCGCTCTTTCAACGAACGCAAAGAAAGTCAGCGGTTCAAAGTGATTCAAGTAAATGTCAATCAAGTCAATGACTTAATGTGCCGCCATAGCGTAAAAACTCTCAGAAGTATAGGATCGGGTACAATAAATGAGAAAAATTCAAGAAGTCGAGTGGACCATATTCCACGGAGTTCCAACGCAGAGCGGACGCATTCTCAAAATTGCGCCGCTTACCTTACGAAGAAGCCGTACGCTTACGCACCTATCGGCAATGACTGCCGTGTCTACGAAGTACTTGAAATTCTCGACTATATACGATGAGCCCAATTGATGAATCCAATGGTTGACATTTGATCGATGGAACGCCGCCTAATCGATAAGAATGAAGCTAGGGCGCCTAAGCATAAAGTCGCTACATACACACTTGTTTTCTGGGAGAATTATTTCGGCTGCATACTACCGAAATACTAGCTCGTTGTGGCGCTGAACCGATGGCTGCATATGTGATGAAGGAGGTACATGCCGTTGTTGTAGAAATCATGTGGTCGAGATCAAGTATCCTAAAAAAGATCCCACGATGTGGATACTTCATCGGCTCCTGGGCGAAAGTGACTGTGACTGATTTTGTAATGTCAAGCCAGGATAATCGCCAGCCGGTATTCCAACAAATCAATGCCTCTCAACTAACCTCATCCCTCCGGTGAGCCTTCCATTCTCGCCTAAAGGGGGAATTGACTCTCGGTCCATTTCCAACCCGGCAATGTGAAATCATGCATCGTTGTTATCGATTATTTCACAAAGTTGGGGCCGAGGCCAGCATGCAAATAACTACCAACCGACGGATGTCGAAAGCTTTTGTCAGCTAGCCCTGGGTGTGTTTGTTCCTCGTCACATTGTGACTAACCACGGCAAGCAATTTCTGTGGCACCGATAACAAAGATTCTTTGAGAGGTCGGGGATCCATCATCACACTACTTCGCCCGGCTACTCCTCAAGCCAACGGTGTCGTAGAGAACCGATCCATCCTTCATGGAATTCGAACCAAGCTTAAGGGATCAAAAGGGAGCCGGGCCGAGGATCTCGCCTCGAATCTTGTGGGGCGCCCGACAACATCCCACTCTGCCACCGGAGAAACCCCATTTAGTCTCCGGCATGGGTACGGTGCCAGCTTCACCACAGATTGACTTCAGCTGGTGGACGCCGTACTACGATCCTACGGTCAATGACCAAGGTCTGCGGGTGAACTTGGATCTCATCGAGGAGATAAGAGATGATGCATACTCCCGAAATATCGCATACAAAAAAGAAGTTTCACGATACTATAACAAGTGTTGAGTGGGAGAGAATTTCAAAGTGAGACTTAAGTGACTAATGGAGGCGTAGGTGTCAAAACCGCTTAAATCGTGACAAACTTAGCGAAAATATGAAGGGTCAGACATCGTCAAGGAGAAATATGGTCCAAACACTTATGTTCTTTCCGGATGGACGGCAACCATGTGTTAACGCGAACACTATTCACCTCGTTAGCAATTATATCTAAATCATTCACCTGCGTTTTCAAGACGATTTCAGTATTTTATTTTTTTGAATAAGTTGTAAGCAACGCTTAAGACTCGACCGGCTTTTGCTTTTTCAATTATGCATTTGTTTTAATAGGATTTCTATTTTATTTTGAGCGACTTCCACATAATAATGACAAAGATAGTGGTTACTAGAGGCTCGCATCGCTCAAAGATATCTATCAAGTATCTACATCAACCATCAACCCAAGAGACGCCTATGATGTCGCCCTACTACGGCTTAGGATGTTAACACATCTAAAGATGGCTATCAGGGTAGACAAGATGCAAAATGAACGATGCATCAATCAAGATATCCTAAGCGCACTACGGGTAAAATTTCAAGGATTGGCCGGATAAGTGCGACCGCAACCTTACGACGGCTTAAGGCGTATAACCGTCTTAAGATAGCCAACAGGGTATAAAGACCTTATAAAATAAGGCAATGACGTCTAAAACGGCTTAGGACGGGTTACCCATCCCAACATAGCCGTCACAGTTGATATCTACCTTACGATCGCTTAGACGCCAGTCAGTTCTAAAAATAGCCAATGCGGCACAACTCTAGAAATTCTTACTTCCTTGGTTCCAAGCAATCTTGAGTAGCTAAGGCATAAAAGACTCCATAATACAGCGCTGCATTTACAAAAAAGTAGAGCACAAGGCTTCTACAATTACTATAGAAAACAAAGTACATGGAGCAAAGTACGAACCGAGGAACAAGAATCGAGTAATACTTAAATGTTAAGAAATCGGATCTAATCAGCGATCCAAGTCAGCATCCTTATCATCCTTGTCAAGATAAAGGGCAGAGAAGTCGCTATTTGGATGCTTTTTCCTGATCCATCCTCGCGCCAAGTGGAGAGCGGCCCTCACTCCATCTTGTACCACTCTCACTTCTCCGTGGACAACTTGAATCCGCCGAAGAAGAACACTCCTTTGGCTTTCAACATAAGCACGCAACGTCTCTTTATGTTCTTCGGATGTCTTGAACTCATCACAGCTTCCTTCTTAGCACGCCCGATCTCTCGCTTCAATGCAAATAAGAGTTCTCAGGCTAATCGGGAATTTTTTCTCTTTAAGAGACTTTAACTCGATCTTAAGTTGCTTGTCTCCTTTGCATACCGGGTGTGGGGCGATATCGAGACCTCGAAAGAAGACACTAAAAGAACATGGGTTAGAAAAAAAAGGGAGCAAAAATAATAAGATGGATAGTTATTTGTAAGGGAATAATACCTCCGCGGAATAGTACCGCTGAAGAAGCGGCTTCGAATGACTCCTAGAATCGTAGATCGTACGAACGGGTGATCCAGACCTCGCTCCGCTTCTTTTGAATCGAGTGCTCTAGCATCTGCAACACGCCTTTGAGCTAGGTGTTGAGAAGCGGAACGCCTATTGTGGATGCAAGTGACGCAGTTTTCACAGTCCACGCTTCGCCGCCACGTTTTAGTGGATTTCAATGGAACTATTTTTCATACGCTGCCTCGGAGGAAAGTAGTCAAAACATTGTCAAGGACCTCTTCTTGCACAACGTAGTAAGAGGCTCACCATATCAACCATTATCTCAAGATCATTTCAGAATCGGTCAGACTGTCCGCCAACAACTCTAAAAGAAAAAAGAAAAAAGTGGGTTAGACTATGCAAAAGATAAAGGATTAAGAGCGACCTTCGGGAGAGATGAGCTCGTGGGTTCCAATTTAGTAGGATGTTAACCCGCTCGCACTTGCTCATCCGTAACTGTGACTGCCGCCATTGTCAACGCTCATTGTTATCGCCAGTGTGTAGTACATTTGAACTGTCAAGCGAACATGTAAAAGACTTTGACGACCGCAGATTTTGTATGAAAGCAAAAGTAAGAGCTCTGAGAAGGAGTAACGTTAGCCAACTTACACCTTGCCAACCATACGCTCACGCATCTACCGTGAACGAGTCAATCAAGGCCGACATATATTCCTATCCTTGAGGATCAGCGTAAAAGGTGATGGATGTGCATACGGAAAAACCCCTCGCCTATCACACGCCATTTGGGCATACCAACGCACCACCGTCGACCAATAGCGGGTCTACTCACGGTACTGCACTCACTCATCTTCTTTAGGAAATTCAATATGGACTCAAATACCAAGTCTTATATAAGTTTGTCAGTCAGAGTCTCACGACGCCCATCCGCAGAAGGACGGAAAGCTTCTATGTGTCTCCGCCAAAGTAGGGTCAGAAAACCACTTAGATATTCTGCATCGCTAGGTCAACCATCTCGGGAGAGGAGTACCTGAATTCGGAAGCGAATCGTATTCATCATAAGAAGTTTCCACAATTTCCTCGACGAAAGCACCGTAGTGGTATTCTCGTAAGAACCAAGAAGACTACCCAAAAGCTTCTTTTCTTTTTGTTTCTTCTTCCTAGCTTGATTCTTACTAAGTTTCAGGTTCTTGGAATGGACATCGGCTCTTAATTAGCTATCTTGTGAGACGCCTAAAGATGTCGTAAGACCTGAAACACTTCTTATAGGCAGGGGCATTGTCGTCCTATTCAAGATCTCGGACACTATGATAGCTCCATCGTTATCCTTTACAAGCAATGTCAGTCGGCTTGTCTTTTACCTTGTTCGATCACAATCGATAATCCGAGTATATTCACGGCCACCGCACTGGCCGGAGAAGGTAGGGCATGGAGTTCGCTCAAAGATCAACTATATCACTCCGACTTCTCGTGACCTGGGCCAACATAGACCAGAATCTCCATTGGGTCTGCTCTTAATAAATCCTGATTTCGTCAAGGGGAGACCACCGCTGGGGAAATGTAGTCTGAGATCGATGAAGATCCACGGACGCTGCAGTATCATTCCCCTGCTTCGCTTTAATCGGAAACCCGACGGTAAGAGCAGAGTCGGGAAAATTATCCAACAGGGCATCCACGGATGTGTTACCACCCTCCTTCTCATTATCCGACTTTGCATCCTCCGTCGCATTGGTTCCGACGACGAACTGTTTCACATTGGGTCAAATTCCGCTTTTCCATACCTAAATTCAACAAGGAAAAAACAAAGGTCAAAGAAGAAAAAGAAATGAAATTTAGAGCAGTGTAACTGACACTTGATGTGGTAAAAATCAACAAAGTCGAGGCTATTCGGGCCAGATTTTACGTAAAAATACACCCGAAAAATATGAAAAATTACATAAATTCCAGTGGCTCAAAAATAATTTTCAAAAAAAAATCGAAAAAAATTTGTGTATAAAGATTGACCATATTTTGTATGAAAATCAACAAAAATCGGATGCTATTCAACAGAGTTGATAGAAAAATATTTTCAGAAAATTTTGAAAAAATTTCATAAATTCTTTAAACTCAAAAAAATAATTTTCATCAAAAAATTGAAAAACATTGCTGGAAAATTAAAATGGAATTATTTACCTTTTGACGCGTTTTCAAATAGCTTATCAAGATTTTGATGAAGTATCGATGAAAGATCGATGAACTAAGATGATGATTATTATTTTGCAGAGATTTTGTTTTTTCAGGTATGAAAAGTGAGAAACTCGAAATATAAGAGGAAAGGAAGTTAAGAAAGTTAAGTTTAAATAGCTTAAAATGCTTAACTGAGTCCCAAACAGACTAGGAAACTGATTATATTGTGAAAATTGTCTTAATTGAACTATTTTCATGATTTAAATATTTTAAGCCTCCTACTTCAGCCATACACGTTCAAGCTCAGTTAAAAAAATATTCGACCCTTAAATGAGTTTCAGGTCAAGAATTCATGAAAATTTGTGATTTTGACCCCCCAAAATTTTATTTTGACAAATTAACTATGAATTTCACTAGAATTGTGGATATCAAGAGTAGTGTTTCTTCATTAAGACCAAATACTTCATTTGGAAATAAAATATCCATGTATTTGTCATATCTCGATCGGTAGACACTAATGAATAAGCCACCCGACTGGCACAAAATTATTATTACCTAATGTAACATCGTTCTATGAGGACGATGTTCAGAAGACTCAAAAGTATTTGAGCACTATAGATTATACATCTCAAGGGGGCGTATGTCTCTATTGAAAGATTATCAAAGGACGTATGTCCAACAAAAGGCGGATGCCTCTATATACAGAACGAATGTTCAAAGGACGTATGTCCAACAAAAGGCGGATGCCTCTATATACAGAATCTATCGTTCAAAGGACATTTTGTCCCATGAAGACTTAATGCCTATATATATATACTGAAAGTATGTTCCAAAGGACGTATGTCCAACGAAAGGCGAATGCCTCTATATATTGAACGAATGTTCCAAAGGACGTATGTCCAACAAAGGTGGACGCCATACACCGAAATAACGCTCAAAGGACGTATGTCCAACAAAAGGCGGATGCCTCTATATACTGAACGGATGTTCAAAAACGTATGTCCCACAAAAGCGCGATGTTTCTATATAATCGAATCTATTGCTCAAAGGGCATTTGTCCTATGGAGGACGAATGCCTATATATATTGAACGGATTGCTCCAAAAGACGTGATGCCCAATGTGGGCTTAATGCCTTTGCATAATCGAATCTATATTTAGAAAAAAGGGAATGTTAATTATCAGCAGAATATGTGCCTTACCGTGAAGCAGAGCTCACGCCCAAGCCAAGTGTGCATTGTTATGAACAATTTGTCAACAATAATAATGGCGGCGAGGATGATCAACATGTCCCTACAAAGAACTATTCAATGATTTCATTTAACTTTCATGTAGTTTGTGGATATCAAAGCATGATATCGCCTTGTTGCATTCAAACGGATCGCATGTAGAGTTAATGGTAGAATAGGGGGAGGAAAAGCCATGGATATGGTGTTGGCCAAACTCTAACATACCATAATGGAAAACCACTAACTTTCTCATCTAGATGACTTGTATAAATGGACACGTCCCATATCGAATAATTGCAAGTTTTCATCTCTACTCTATTCCTATATATAGACTCCTACCTCCACTAGGAAAGGGGATTAGATTTTGAGAAGAAAGATTCAAATTACTTTAATATATATATTTATATATTAAAAGTTTAGTCAAATATTATTTCCACCACTTAACCAAAGTAGGCACCTCCTTCCTTTTCTCTAAAAAGGCAGTCGGGTCCTACACCACCCAATACTACAAGCCACCGGTGACACATTTATATACTGTCGGATGACATATTTAAATCACCATCGGTAGACTTGACACATTTCAACACCCGAGTACACTATATTCATAGGCTATCGGTTGTCACCACCGGTTTGAGAGTAACATCATCGTATCAAAGATATCCACAGCTACCCGACAGTTATTCACATATCAGTGTCGTGTTTATTTCCCTTTAGGTGCGGATGCACCCGGTCTCCTGCTTGTTCTAACTTAGGCATCGGAGACCCTTCCGGGGATACCCCGGCCGGGTTTGTGTCAGGCCTGGTGCCCCCGCTGGAAAGTCAAGAAGACCCGATAGCCCTCTTTACAAGTGCTCGTTGATCGATGATAGGTAATTGAGTTCTTTTGGTTGCTGAGGTAACTACGCCACCGTTTTTTGCCTCAACAATGATCATGACTCGATCTTTGAATTTGGAGTTGATATTCATGGTCACAGAGGATTTCTTTAAATGTTAAAAAGAGATGTTGAAATAGTTGTTTGGATAAATCTATGCTACTATGTTAGCAGAAAGTGATGCTATTTCATGTTTCTGTTATTGAGCTAACAATTTATGTCATTTCTGAAACTTGACTGCTACAGATCTGATGTATGAACACCATCTTCTTGTAGCGAAGATGATGAAAATGCAGATACAACTTCCAACAGTGGACTTGATATTGTCCGGCTGGACATTTAAAATTCAAAAAAAAAAAATACTAAAAATAAGATAATGGATGCGAAATAAAAGGAAACTGAACAATGCAGTTGTAAACTTGCAATCTTTTTGACATGAAACTCTTCTGAGAAATCCCAATAAAATATGGATTTTACCTCAAAACCTAAGTACGAGCTGTACTAAGTTCATTATATATATATCCCCCGCTTCTCATTTAACCCATGGGATCAAAACCCAACTTAAATGAAGACGCAATCGTTTATAGTGCAATGCTGTGTTGTTTACTATATTTGTGTGTTTCTAATTAAGAACTCTTTTTCAATTACTTTCTTTGTTTCAAATTGGGAGCAATTGTCTAGTAAAAATTTACATTTTTATAATACTTTATTGTTTATAATTTCAATGTAGTTTTTTACATTTTCAATGTAGGTTATACAATCTCAATGTAGTTTTTTACGATTTCTTAATAAAATAATTTTGATCTAAACAATCATTTATTATGAAACGGAGGGAATATTATAATATACTAAAATATAATAATAAAAAATTTGAAAGTTCATAAGACACCATTTAGAACTTCATGGCCTTTTATTTTATTTTATTTAGTTACACTTCTCATAACCTAATACAAACTTTGTAAATATATAGTTAGTTTCCACAATTCAAATTAGTGCGCTAGTGTTGTGAACGAAACAGGTAATTCGACAACCGCCTCATACTCGACCCAAAAAACTTTACTCGAAACCCGCCAGAAGGTTAGGTGAGTCGGACTTGAGTACAAGGTCTTGCTTGATACACAAAAAAAATCGAATAATTACCCAACTAGAAATACCTGCCAGAAGGCCTAGCGAGTCAGATTTGAGAAATACCCGAACCCGTGCGACCAAATATCCGATAATGTTTTATGAAATACATAATACAATATTGATATTTTTAAAACTAATACTACGTACATTTATTAGGTAATTAATCAACAATGATGTGAACATAACAAGAAACTCGACATATCGCTCGTACCGACCTAAAAATACTTGATTCAAACGCCCGGGCGTTTAGCGATAATACGCTTACCCGTAGGTACCCGCTTGAACTCAACTCGTTAAAAACCCTAGTTAATGAAGATGAAATGACCATTTTACTCTTGATTGAAACTTCCTCAATTGCTTTACTTAAAAATGGGACATCATGGTTAAAAATTAAAATAGTACTTTGAATCTTGAAAAAACATTTTTTTTTTCTTGTAATAAAAAAAGAAACGTGTATTCAGTGCGAAATAAATAAGCGAGGTATAACATACATACGCCAGAATGGTCAGCCTTTAGCCAATAGGTCTGCCTTAATAAATACTGGCTTTTTAGCTTATATTCCCCGCCATATTCAATTCTTTCTCTAAATCTCTCTCTACTCTCATCACCGCTTCCTATTATTCGCCGAATATTCCGAGACCGTTTGGGGAGCATGGCCTGGGCTCAGTCCGAATATAGCTCAAAGGCACCGTGGCAGCCGCCATGGCGCTGTGGCGTGGCGTGGCGGCTACCTAGTGCCTCAAAGGGGGTGCGCGGTGGTCCATTACATTGTGGCGGCTTCGTGGCTGGGCCGCCATTTGGCGCCATATTCGCACGGGCAAGCAAGGTGAAGGCCAGGGTGCTCAAGGAAATCATTCGATTTTTTTAAAAAAAAATTGAAAAATATGTAATAAAAAGCCCCCAAAACCCCTCAAACCATAAATTGGATTTTCCTTTGCCCCCAAATTGCCTCCAAGCTCTCAAATTTGGAGAAAAATACATATATTTTTTTTCTTTAATTTCTTCTTCTTTCTTTCAATTTTTCTTCCTTATTTCTTCTCTTATAATAATTTAATTTCGACACTTATTTTTAATAATTAATTTATGTAATTATTTGTTAATTTATTTGATTGTTTGTTTGATTTTATTTTTTGGTATGCTAACTAGATTGTATATTTGATAATTGTATATTTGATTGTTTGTTTGATTTTAATAATTAATTTCTATAATTATTTGTTAATTTGTTTGTATAAATTTAATTTATGTAATTTTTATTGTTTGTAGTTTTTGGTAATCAAATGCACATTCCAAAGTTTATTTCTATATATGTTTTATTTATGTTTTTTAGTTTGTTTCTTAAATTATACTTGGATGATCCTTAATTATGTCATTTGCATCTTTCTAGATAATATATTTTGAATTATTTGATCCTCAATTGTCATTCTATTTTCCATTTGATAAGCTATTATTATTATTTGATCCTCATTGTCTAACTTTTCACTTCCTTACTTTATCCAATTGGCGATATCTATATCGGAAATGTTTCAGAAAGTTTCAGGAACGACTCAAGGAATTATGCTTTTATACATCTTATTTTCTGGTTTGTATATATTGAGTTCTATCAATGTTATACAATTTGTTTGTCAGATTCGAGAACAAGTTTGTTGTTGTTCTTTCATCATGTATTTAATTATATGGAAATTTCCAATACCCAAAGAACTATTTCCATCACAATGAAAACAACTTGGTTTTGGATTGACAAAGATTTGGAATATCTGAAATGCAATCATACGAGTGATAAAGATGATAAAGGTTTAGATGAAAATATCATCATCAAAGGTACATAGACGTAGGATGAGCGCAGCGCAAAACTCATGGATCAAGGAGTTATTTATCCTCATCATGGTGTTTAATTGCTTCCAAATAGGTAACTTTAATCTATTATCTTATTGTGAAGATAATGTGATACGTGATCAATGAATTTACATATCGTTAGATATGATTATTGAATCATTCATCAAGCATAAAGATGATATTTTGGAAATATCAAGGACAATGAAAGAGATATGAATACTAGTATGCTCGAATGGAAAAGTTATGCATGAAATTTGTTTAACTGTCAAATGATCAGAATGACGCTATTAAATGTGTTGATTTTATATCCTTGAACTTTGCTAGTTGTCAAATTGATTTCATGAAAGTTCATTATCTTCGATCATATGAAAGTAACTTATCCATGAAAACGAAAGTACATATAAAAGTTCTAAGGTGATTATAAATGCCGCGTTACGAGAATTTTAAGAATTGATTTGATGTTTTAATGATATTTATGAATATGTGGAGCGACCGGTTACCGAAGTCCCTATATGTCAAAAGGTCCCTGATCTACGGTATCGCTAAGTCATGTACTGTTGTCGTAATTTTCTTGTTCTGTACAAAAATCGTAGATCCGCTGGTCGGATCTATCGTTTCACCATTATGCATTTTGCCTTTAAAAAGACCGGAGTACCGCTGCCCATCAGAAGGTGATCGCCCCTGGGAGTTAATCATAGCAATTTGTTTGCCGCGACTTCGGCCGATAATTAGACCAACGGTACATCTACTCAGAGTTCGCTCGTTAGAAGCGCATCGAGCTATTTGACGCCGCTGAGTCAAGCTTCTGCAGGAAGAAGTTTGTCGGAGCCGCCGCATCGAGACGTTACTACAGCCGTCTCGCTATTAAGAATCTGCGAACAAGACTACCGCTACAATAAAGGAATAGTAATCGCTGACTTTTTCTACAACAGTTGACTTTTGTGTTGACTCTTCAGATTGTGAAGCTTAAAAATCCTCGAGCGGATAAAAAGGCCTAAATTTTTCTGTAAAGTTTCGAACTGGTAAAGAGGCTTAATCCCTATTCGATTTAGTTTTGCCATTTTTTGTTGTTGAACTGGATCTCGTTTTGCTATGTGTTGATTTAAATTTCTTTGTGAGATTTATGTCATTTTGTGTTGAATAGTGTTGGCTGATATTTTATGTTTGATTGCTTAAAATTCAAATCTTTGTGATATTGTGCTATATTTGTTTTGTTATATTCATATATTTGTTATATGATGTCTGGTGCAAATCAATATGGTGTGTTTCCGTTTGATGAAAAATTTGATTTTAGCATGTGGAAACAGAAAATTAAGTGTATCTTAATTCAACAAAATGTTTTATACTAATGTATCTTTTGTGAAGTTGTTGATAACTAAGCAAAAAGAGACACATTGAAATGAATAAAAATGCATGCTCCACAATTTATTTGAACTTATCTCACTCGTGATTAAAAAAGTTAAAATTACCGAATGCTAAAACTATAAGGGATGTTCTAATACTCTATATAATTTAAAACCTCGCCGCTTCGCCGAATGTTCTTTACTGGTAGTTTTTAAGTTTAGATTGGTTATGTCTAAGGATATCAAGAAAATTACGTGTTTACAAAACTGACAAGTAGATATTAAGTTGTCCGTGATAAGAACATAGATGATTACGCCTATTGCCCTTTTAAATGCTATTCCCCGATTCTTTTAAAGGATGTTAAATTTGCTATTAAGTATGAAGAAACGATCACGTTAGGACATTGGTAAGAATGGTCTTAAGACTAAGGAATTAGATTCGAGGTATCATGCTGGGAAAGAAAATTCGGGAGATTATTTATGGCAGGGTGTAATTTCAAGATAGGTTTAATGCTCAAAATAATGTCGGTTATGTGAGAGTATAAATGGTAAGAATACTTTACACTAGAAAGGATGATCTAAGTCTAGCCTAATGCGAGAAAGTGTTATAATTGTTATGAATGCGTCATTGATTGTATAGATTGTCCTAAGCTCAAAAGAACCAACATCACGTGCATGATAACGTGGCTCTTTGGGAGGATAATTTGGGTGATATTCTGCCAGATTAATGGTCTTTGTGATTATGCTAGTTCAATATGCTTTCTATCCTTTCGTGTGAATTAGATCGCTAGTAAACTCGGTTCCACTTCTTTCATGTAACTTTTAAGCAGACAAACTATGTTAGATCAGCAATGAAGCCTATGTTTATGGCAAATTTGAAGAAACTATAATGCGATAGAATAGAGATGTATATGTCTTAGGTTCTCTCCTGGTTTTAAGTTCACCCCAGTTAACGTTAGACATATTCCTCAATTGCGGTTATAATTTGCTATCTCAGGCTTCTCTCGAGGATGTCATCAGAGGAAATGGGAAGGGTGATAGAAAATTTAAAGGCTCCTCGTTTGTTTTGACCGCCGCCAAGAAAAAATAACTTGTATGTTCGCAAAATAACTCACAGCTTCTATTAACTCTATCGGCCGATGATAATCTGCTGGAATAATAGATTAGGTCATATGAGTGATAACAACTTAGAGATTTTCAAGTATAATCATAGTCACTTTAGTAAACTCAGGTGCGGAAATGCATAAGTGTGAGATTTCAGAGACGATACTCCAAAACGAAAGCGGATCATGCACTGCATCTCCAATAAGGTGGAGAATATTTGATTGATGATTCGTATGAGTACGACGTGGGTGTTTAGTTCAAATGGTTTGATCATGAAGGATTTACTCAAAAGGAGGAACGAATTATGTCAGATATTCTTGATCCTATTATATGTATGTCATCTCGATCCCGCTCAATTTCTCTTGTTATCCTTAAGCCATCATTTATATGCGCAAAATAATCTTTGTGAGCATTGACATTAGAGACTTGTGTAATGTTAAAAAGACTGAGAATGAACATCTTTGTGAGATTCTAGTGTTAAATCAAAATGCACATGCCAGATTTTGAGTAAATTTTCGATCTCTCATGTTATATCCGTAAATGTACACATACTCCTGCGTGTCGAGTATGCCTTATCGAATGTCATGAAATGGCTATTGCTACTGAAAAACCACTATTGATGGCGGCCTGGGGAATTTTGTGTCCTTTGTCTATTTTGTGTTATCTATTAACTTACCAGCGCTTGTTTAATAGTTATGTTATTTACATATTTTTTCCGCCGTGTTTGCCTGACGAACTTGTGGTAGAAGTTTTGGTCCTTTGTGGACTTTACATGATTAGTGTTCGTGTCTCCTCGCTTGTCGAATCCTCGAGACCTTCGGTAGAGTTAGTCCTTTCAAGGACTCGATAACATTAGTATTCGCGGTTCGCTTGCTCTAATTCGAGACCTTTCAGATAGAGTTCCGCCCTTTGCGGGACTTGACATTATTAGTGTTCGCGGCATTTGCTTGTCAAACCCCAGTACCTTCGGTGGTGTAGTTCGCCCTTTCGCGATTCTGAAACGCTTTCTGTGATCGTGGTCCCCAAATCTTTGCAACTTGACATCTTTTTTTGTTCTGCTGCTCTTTCTTGTGTGAATGTACTTGATGGCATGCTTGGTGTTCTTGTCTCGATCTTTGTGATATTAGTGTACTTATGTTGAACTCGATGACCCTTTGTTAGAGTTCGGTCCCTTGGGACTCTGTCATAGTGGTTTTGTCCTGCCTGGTGAATAGTATAATTGCGTATATGCTTCCACATTGTATTATTTTGTGATTTTAGCGGGCAATAGGTTGGTGATTTACGAGGTTCATGATTTTCATGTTATGTCACCGAAGGTTTTAGTCCAGAGCGGAGATTGTTAACCTATTGGCCCACTACACCAATTAGCCCAACCCAATATTATCACCCTCTTGATTAAACCTAAAACTAACCCTAATATAATATTATTTATATGAGTGTTTGCCCTCTAGTTTTATGAAGCCAAAAAGAATAGAGCTTTCCTCTTAGTTGTTATGTGCACTTGTGAGAAAGCTAATTCTTTTGTTCCCTCTCAATAAAATACATTTGTGTGTAAACCTTTAAGAGTCGGGTAGATGCTTCGATTCGGCCGACCTCTGCGCTAATTATGAGACATTTGACTTCTGTCATTCGAAATCAATTAATCGCACCAACTAAATCTATTAACAATCCCATTTCCATCTATAAAATCACTATAGTTCATATGATGATAAACAAAGAGTATATTAGTGTCTATATGTTCATGGATATTATATGTGAATACATGATTTAGTATACGAAAAATTTGGAAATCGAGTTTGAATGACAAGACAATTGAATATGAATTTCAAGTTTGAAAAGGGATTCACCAAGTGATATACTTTTTTCATAAATGACTTTAAGATTATTGCCATGTATATGTGTCGATATGAAATGTGCGAGACATCATCTTATATGAGATCCGATGGTGAAGAAAGTAAGCCATATGTGAGTCAAGTCTTAGAATTTCGTATCATAAATATATCTTGATGATACGAGAATCTTCAATTCATAGTGAGATGTGTTTGTTCAAAGAATTAATTTAGCCAAGGTGCTAAGATCAAGAGTTTTGAAGTGCTAACTTCAAAGATGATCTTATTTCTATTTTATTGAAATAAATTAATACATATTTTAGAAGTATATTTGAGGTACACTATGAAAATGGACAATTACTTGTGTATTAAATGAGAGTGATCTTTCAAATATCACAAATGATAAACAACATTGTCGCCATAAGTTTTTTTTGAGATTTACGAAGTGGAAATACACAAAAGAGATATTAGTGGGATTGTGAAAGGAAATTCTAAATTATATTCATTTTGGAAAGTGACTTGAAATATCTTTAAAGTGTGAAAGAGAATCTTATGAGGCATGATACTTTAAATATGGCTATAAAGGACTTTCACCTAACTTGTGTGTAAATATGATTATATTTATTTTGTTTTATATGATGTGATAATATATTTATATTATGAGAATGGAAACCATGACAAAAAAGATCGTGAAACGTGAAAGGCCTGTGAGATAAAGTGGTCTGCAGAATATTTAAGTTCTATATTATAGAACTTGTGCATATTGGTTTGATCAATCGATCTACATGTTTAGACAGCGACATGATTAAATCATGAAGGAGCCTCTAAGTAAGTCAAAAGATTTAGCTCAAGTATTTAATAAAAAAAAAAAAAATTTGACTTAAATGGCGATTTTGAGACTAAATTTGGAAATTGTCAACTGGGGCATATAGATATCTCAAACTTAACATTATGTGGAAATACTTTAACGCAAGGATTTTTAGAGAACCTACATTTTAAAGTATCAAGCATGGAATCTAAGTAAATTCTATATATATGTTATGATATGAAACTCAATTATTCTCTAAGTGTTAGTAAAAAAGGCAACAACGAAAAGAGAAATGTCACTAGAAGTTAATAGCAGCTGATCTATGATAGAATTCAAGAGTGGTTATCAAATCAACCAACAAGAATTCTCTTCACAAATGATGTTATGACGTAATATCCCAGATAGTAATGACAAGATACAAATTATAGCATATTCGGGGTACATATGTAAGTAGGGAAACGCAGATCAAGCGAATTTGAGAAACAAAATTAATCAGAAGCCATATTGACGAAGTTCGTAATGATATCTCACCATGTCCCATTGTTTTCTAGTAAACCAATTTGTGTAAATATAAAAATGATTTAATATCCACATACAGAAACGGGTGTTTCGTGAAGTCTTAACCTATTTTTGAATAGGATATATGGATTATTATTAAATAATCATGAAGGCAAGAGAAGCAAGTTTCTAAAGGAGAAAAATGAAATTATTTCTGTGTGTAATTTTGAAAAATAAACATCCAATATCATTGTGATGACGTATTATACAATTATATGCATATGTTCCAAATGGATGTTAAATATGAGAGTAAAAAAGTTACTTAACTTGAAAGATATTTAGACCAACCTCGGCATTACAGATATCATGGGTAGTCATCGACGACAAGCACGGCATACGAGATACGACTTCATCTGTTTGTAATATGCCCTATCTCGGCTTAAACAAGTAAAACTAAGATATTTGAACTGCAATCTTTCATTGAAAGATGTTAGTGAAGAGTATAATATTTATGGTAAATGTGGAAAGGAAAATATGAAATATTTTCTTACTAAAGCTCACTCTATAAAGTTATTGGAAAATCCAATTAACTTGAAGAATTAAAATTTATAAATCGATAGAAGTTGCACAATTTGAATCGCGGCGAGCCATTGCAGTGCAAGTGCTCAGATACATAACACTTGAATTATCTTCGTATAATACTATGTTAAATGTCAAGATTCACTAGAAAATTCCTTTATAAACATTGGAAAGAAAGTTGATGGAAAACTCGAATTATTAAGGAAGACTATAAGGTTAGTCTAAAATCCAAATGTTCTAAAAGGGTCATGCCATTTACTTGCATTAATACGAGATAATAATATTTGTGAAGTCAAATTAAGATGGAGAAAATTTACAACAAGGGGGCAAAAAGCCATATAGAATTCGAGTATTTTATTGGATCAAGAGCAGTAAAAGATACGCAAAATGTAAAAGTTGAAAGTAAGTTATGGCCATAACCAAGAATAAACTTATTTTCACCGCAAGAATGTAGATCGGTCAGCGAGACGGTATACCAAAGAAAGTATAGACAAATGTGTAAGAACATCGAAAAGGAGTGGTGACCATATTATATGTTAAGACAAGGGATAACATAACCGATTCTCTTACAAACCATCATCAATGTGAAAATGGTTAGATGACGGTCACAAATGGACTCCGAAATATCACCATAATTGCTGACGGAAACTACCATCGACGCTGAAAACTTATATAATCTCGGAATTCAATGGCACAATGTCATTCTTATGTGCTAGAATTAAGAGCATTCCGCATATGCTACCTGCTTTTCATACATGGAGAAGGTCGAAGTTTAGTACTTTAATGAAGTTATTATTTTAGTTCACTCTAATAACCTGAGTAGTCAAACTTCACCTATGCATTTAACATAAAGTTGGGTGGTCGCTTTCTCATAAGAAAAATTGTGATTTCTTTTAATGTTCTCTACCTATTATGGATTAGTATATGACCGTATAAAATAGCGCCGAGGAGTCAGAGAAAGTGCCTTGCATGAAAACGTGCTCAGCGATAACTCGGGTTCTAGCAATTACGGGTTCAAGTTCAATCTTCTTATTACCTAACTCAGGCTTTGAGAGTTGTTTGCACTAATTGGAAGGTTCACAGAGCTACCTATCTTGTATTCCTAAACTCGTCATGTAAAGTTTTGTGAGTCTCAAATAAATGGTGATCATTAACATTCGAGATCGCCGAGTTTATAAGTCCTCGACCTAAGTCCCGACGCTGACTTTTTGTTCCGTAGAAAGATCGAATAGTTCGAGATGTGCTGCCAATACCTAAGTCCCGTTGTCGGGCCAAGTAGACGAATTTATGTTGCATTTCAAAAGGTATCCGTTGGTCAGATGCCTGGCATACAAATAGTGTCTTTTGTGATGTGATTCGGTGCACAAGTTTGTTGTTGTTCTTCATCGCGGTGAATTATACGGAAATTTCAACATTATCTTCTCTCTAGCATTAATCCTCCAACAAAATCCAATAATAATAATAATAATGATAATAATAAACCAAGGCTTCTAGCCTAACGGTTATCACCCAAGCCTCCATATGAGAGGTCAGAATCGATCCGCCTGTGTCGGCCACCGAGGCAGAATCATTATAATCCGTAACACTGCAGTCACCAAACCGATGGACGACTCCGCTTTAAAAACTACTGCTTCATCCAAAAATTTGATTTCCATTAATATTCTCAAATGATACGCTTTTAAAATTTTACAAATCCATCAAAGTGACATCTAACTAACCAACACCATATATATATACAACATCTCCGAATAACAGAATGCCTAAGAAGGCTACAAACAAGAAGCACCGTACTCGTAATACAAAGTATCTGCCGACAAGCAAAGTTCAAAATAGTACAACAATCAAAAACAATGGGACAACACATCAAACTCGATCATGAGGATCCTCCGCCAATTCGATGTTCACCTAGCCACCTAACAACTCTCCAATGCCCTCCCGGCTCAACTACTGCCCGTCAACCCGGCACAAATGAAAAATGCCGCCATAAAAAGGGCGTGAAGCTACTTAAGCTTAGTGAACACTTAATAAAGTGTGAACTTACCATACGTAACGACGCACAATATTATAATATCCCAACACGGATAAATTACGTATATATATATCCAGACTACCTACAAAGTCATACAATAATATTCCAGCATGTCTCAATAAGGTACACAAACACTTCCTAATAAAATCATGTAGACCAACAATGACTATAACTCTAGTCATCACCTTCTATCTCATATCTCCACAAATATAATTAACATCTAACGCTATGATATACTCAATCCGCCTACCCGCTATGAACGGATCAACCGGCTAATAAACACCGCCTCTTATAATCAAGTATAAGGCCAAACCGCACAACTATACCGTAGCATGTGGCCACAATGGCCAATGCACAAAGCAAAAGTTCGATCATAAAGACTCATACCGGCCCTTATACCGTGAAAAGTATAATCTAAACCGCCGCAACTATACCGTAGTGATGTGGCCATACCGACAACGCACACAACAAAGTGATCAGCAGTCATACCGCCTTATACCGAGAAGATAAGGCCAATAATGGCCACATATCCTAAGGCAGCGAAATACCTAACCCCTAATCATCCCAACATAAGGTCAAATCCCTGATACTCAAGCTCACTCTGTCATACATAACTCCTAACCAACACCTCTCAATAACAAACTAATTTACTCCCAAACAATATCCAAAGTTATTACGCCTAAAACATCTCACAATCGTAAGTCAAACACACCGCCGACAAGGGCTACGTAAATACATGTTTTGGCTGCCACAGTGGAATACAACAGCATCGACAAGGCTACGTAAATCATCGTAAATATAAGTCAGGGGAGTTCAAGCTATTACTTACCTCGCTACCTCAACGCCACGTATCATAATTACATAATCATATCATGGCTCACACAAACGAATCACATAATCATACAAAAATTATGCATGTATATCATTCTCACGTAATCATAACACAATGACATGCATCATTCTCACATAATCGTACCACAATAACATGTTCATACAATTAAAGTAAGTACGTAAAAGAACACCATGCAGATAAGTACTCACCCCTGAAGCTACCACAAATCCCCAAGCATTAATACACCTTTTTTTTTGCCCTAACGAGCCAGAGGAAAGCCTAACTCGACCCGGTTTCACGTAGCCAAGTGTGTTCGAGTGTCTGCTGGTGGCGCTAAATAAGATACCCCGGGGCGACATCACCACCGCACCGCTCCAATGTCGATTCCGATTCACGGGGTCGCTCGCCGCATCGGCCCTTCTACCCCCCACCATCAAAAAAAACTACACCAATCACGGTAATCGCCTTACCACGATCAACGCCCAACAAAACACCCGTAAAGTATAATCAAAACCTACTACAATACTGCTTCTCCCAGAAGGCTGACACGCTACCAACTCTAAAGGAACTATTTTAAACGGTCTAAAATGACTGATAACAATCTAATCAATAATCCTTGGCCGGACACAATCCAATCGATCTCCTAGAATTTCACCTTATTATTTTAACATTTCAAATCAAATTATAAGTCATTCTAATTAACCCTCAAGTCCATAATTAACAACCTATACCCAAAATATCTATTATAAGTCAACTTGAAAAAATAACACTTTTCAACCTAACTACCTTTTAATCAATTTTAAATCACAACAACTACAATAAGGTCCTAATTAAACTCCTACACATTTAAAGTCTTATAAAAATATCAACCCCAAAAGTCAACCGAACCTAGAAAAGTCAATAACTCGACCATAACATCTCAAACCACCTCTAAGTCATGAATTTATCACTTATATACATCATAGCATCCATAACAAACTAAGCATCCATCATAAAATCAATTACGTAAAAAGTCAACCAAAAGTCAACCCTAAAAATCAACTAAAAACACTATTTTCTTACCTCAAAATCAAGGGAAGACGTTGGAAAACCTTAATAATCGACTGAGTAGTTCTTTATAAACAACAAAGCGAAGAAATGGAAGAAAAAATTCTTGTTTTGTCTTTATGGGAATCTCAAACTAAAGATGTAGTAAGGCTTATAAGATATTCAGGTTTGACGAGATAAGATGGAAGATGTGATAACTTAACTCTTAAGTCTTGAAAACCGCACAGAGTTTGCGGACCGAAATCACGCCGACCGAGTTATCGAATCCATCGAACGATCTAACTAACTCGGTCCCTCGCTATTACTACTAAATTATAAATGTATTCGCTCAAATAATTTATGAAATAATATTATCATCGAAAGTATACTATCTCCTGTCCCACCACCGACCGAAAAATTTTAAATTTTTTTTTTTTTAACGTGAAAGGGTTATTACACCCACTATTTTAATAAAATTTCGACTCGAAATTTAACAACCCCACAACCAAGCAGTTAACATAAATCATGTAACACAAAATCAAATACCATACCAAACAAAAAGAAATACAAACTCACATCTACTCGAAGAGTCGTTGCACCTGCCTCATCTCATCCTCACGCTCCTAAGTCGCCTCCTACACGATTCCTCCATTTGACTTCACTCATGCCACTACCTTACCTCAAAACCTTCTTCCGTCCAAAATTTCCACCGGTCTTTCCTCAAACGTGAGGTTCCTCCTGCTTCCACCGGAGGCATTAAGAATACGCGAATTCGTCAAGAATATACTTTCTCAAACAAGTGACACAACACATTATGAATCCTATCCAAACTCGGGAGGCAACGCCAACCGATAAAGCCCACGGAGCCAACTCTCCCAAGTGATCTCAACGTCCAATATAACGAGGACTCAACTTCCCTTTCCTCCCAAAACCATCACTCCCTTCCACGGAGATACCTCAGAACACAATGTCAGCCGACCTCAAACCATGTTTCCACTCAAGGATGATCCGCTGCATTTCTTCTCAATACCTGAAGCCGTCGATGTCAGCCGAATCAACCTGGATCCGCTTCTGAACAACTCTCGACCAACTCGTAATCAGAACTTTCCTCACTCCTACCTCATTCCAACAAACTGATGCCACACCTCCGCCCATACAATGCCTCAAAAGTGTGCTATCTCAATAATACCAAGACGGAAAGCTCGCCGTTGTAGCTAACCTGCATTCGGGAAACTTATCATCCCACTTCCGGAGAAGTTCAACACAAGCCCGAGCATCCTCCAACGCCCCGTATCGCCCTCTCGCATTGCCCATCTGGCTCAGCGAAAAAGCATTTACTCAACTCCACTCTAGTCCCTGCCTCCCCGGAAACCCCCTCCTGCACTGTTGAATCTAGCACGAGGTCCGAAATGATCGACAATCGAACCCCCGTGGGTAACCTCACACCGATTCATAGATTGCCAGTCTCTCGTGCTCATCTCAGAGATTTGATAGGTAGGAAATGAGCCGACTCTCGATAACTCATCCACACCACCTGCATCCCGCCATGCCGCCCAACGCCCTGCAGTTTCAAACACAAAGTCCATAGTGATATTCTCCCATGTCCACTCAGAAATAGGAAGAGTCTACAATAAACCCGCAGGATGTCTATGCTCGGCCTTCACCTGCTGACAAACCAAGCCACAAACTCAAGGATCTCTCTCTTCATATGGCCACCAATACGCCAACCTCAAATCACTTGCAGACATCTGCTACCCGGCGCACGCTTATGTGGAAAGACATGAAGCCTCATCAAGAATCTCCTTCTCACCATCCGAATACCAGACACAATCTGCCGTTCATCCTCAAGGCTCCACTCTCATCAACTGTGAAATTCGATCTCGACCCTTACTACATCACTACCGATAGCCTCAAATTTCATCCCGTCGCTACAATTCTAAGATTGATCTATAAGCAATCGGTCGAACTCTCATATGGGCAAAAATCTCCCTGGCCGCTACCGACATTAAAACGACTCCCCAACGTTATATCTCTCTCCGGGTCCTTTGATTTCTACTCAAATAAGATCAACTACTACATTTTCCTTCCTCGCGGTACTCAATAGTCAAGTCATAATCACCGATGAACTCCATCCACCCCTCTCGCTCAAATTCAAATCTCTCAAGGCCGGAAGATACTTCAAACTCTTATGACAAGAAAATCGCATTTAACCCCATACGATAATGTCTCCACACTCAACGCGAAAGACTATCGCCGCTTAGCTCAAGATCATGTGGCCTGATGGGCTTCTTCCTCGTGATTCCTCAATCGTCGGGGAAGCATAGGCAATCACCTTTCCATTCTCGCATCGTAACACCACAAGCCCGACGCGAGGCATCGCTATAAATCACGTAGGCCTCGTAACTTGACGGTATCGCCAACACTAGAGCCTGCAGTCAATCCCCTTTAGTACCTCGAAACAATCCTCACAATCATCATCCGAAATAAACGGAACTCCTTTTCCGGGTCATCAACTCGGTCAATGGCGCTGCAATCAAAGAAAAGTCCTCGATGAATCTCCCTGTAATAACTACCAATCCCCTAAGAAACTCCTAACCTCGGGGCCACACTTCATGTGGACGCTCCACTGTTCACGCCTCCACCTCTCAAGTGATCAACACAAATACCCTCGCCGTAAATAAATACGACCTGTGAATCAGACTTCGCCAACCGTAACTCACATTTAGAAAAACTTCTGGTACAACCGGTGCCGCTATTGTCCTCAACACACAATCCCAGCCTCTACGCCCTCCTCCCTCTGTAATATATAATCGAATATCATCAATGAATACCACCTCATAAACTCATCCAAATACCTCGAAACACCCTTGGCTCATCAAATCCATAAAGCGCCGCCGGTGCATTCACAATCCAAATGGCATCACTATAAACTCATAATGTCCATAACGAGATCGGAAAGCCGATTAAATATCCTCTCTTTGATCCTCAACTGATTTACAACTGCATCGCAAATCACCTTCAGAACACCTCGCATCCTTCACCGAACAAATCGTCAATTTCGGGCAATGGGTATCGGTTCTTAATATCACTTTATCTCAACCTGCCTATACTACCACACGTACCGAACCATCCTTTTCACAAACAACACCGGGCGCACTTACGAGATACACTCGGCTCCATGAATCCTTTCTCCAACAACTCCCCAGAATCGAAAGTCCACCTCGTAACTCGGCCGAGCCATCCGGCACGGTGGAAGAGAAATTGGCGCCGCACTGAATAACCTCAATAAAGAAATTCACCCCTCTCCGGCAATCCTGCAAGTCCTCGTGAAAAACATCCGAACTCTAACAACCCGCCGCACATCCTCTAATCCGCCTCTTCTCTCTATTCAAATCAACCATACCCCAAGAACTCCAATACACCCCTTTCTCGACCAATCCTCCCTAAATTCTTCAAGTGTCGATACAAAACTCGAAGGCAAAATCTTTTTGTCTCCTACAAATCGGATATCCGGCCCTCCGAACCCACAAAAAGCACCCTTCACGCAATCAATAACGCACGATGTTTCCCAAGCAATCCATACCCAAAATAAGGTCAAAATCGTAAAGCTCAAAATGGAAGTAAATCGACAGACAACAACCTGACCACATACAATCAAAGGACGTTTAAATACAAGCTCCAACCACAACCGACCTCCCTACCGGTGTCATAATCTCAAGGAACAGTGCAGTGCACACAACATACGATAAGTGTAAATAAAAACTCGAGAAACAAAAAGAACGCTAGCCCCAAATCAAACAACACTCTAACCTCAATATCATTTAAATAATGCACTGCCACCACTGGGGTATCCCGCGCCTCCGACGAGTAACGGTACGAATCGCCTCGATCGCTCCACTCAGTCGCTACCCACTGCTGCCTCCTCCGAGGTCCCTCCGGCCCCATATCCCCCTGCCTCCACGGCCGATCACCACCACGATTCCTCTCGACAATTTCCGCCCGGTTTAACCGCTTAAAGTACTAGCACCTCTCTAAGAAATCGGGGGCACGCGATGTCTTCGTCAAGACGATAACACATCACCCTCTCTAAGAATCCCGGTGTACGTGTCTAATCCGATCAAGCAACGGTAACAAATGATACTTCTCCTCGAACTCGAAGACTACTCGACCCCACCGGATCTCGCAGCGCCCACCGCCAAGTAAAGAGCGATATCAATCCTCGGGCGAATCGCCGAGCATCAAGAATCCCGCCTGTGACGACTCACTGTCCAGTCCTCCTCTGAACTCTAGAGCTAGTAGGCCTACCGGAACTGAAAGTCTCAGGTCGACTCCTCCTCGATCCACTAGCCTCTGGCTCTGCTAACTCCATTTCCATCTTCAACAGATTCTCACATCACGGAAACTAGTAAAACCATCAATGAGATCCGCGACGTATCTCCCACAACCCATCCCCGAATCCTCCAGTTGATCCTTCGCCTCTACCGGATAAACATCAGAAGTAGTCGGCACATCACCTAACTGCCTCGTACCTCCACTCCACTCCTCAACCTCCTGGCCAACGAACGCCTCTCTCTCCAGTGCCGCCATGCTGGTCTCTAAACAATAATTCTCCCGGTGCCTCAACAAATCGCTCCTGCTAAATACGACCTCTTCGTTAGCCAAAAAGTTAACTCGGGTTCTCCCACTGGCCACTCTGCACTCGAAGTCTATAAGTAGCAAACTTCACTCTCATCTCGCCCACAATCCCCATCGCCAAAAATGGACTTATGTCCCGATTTAACTCAATAGCCTCAAGCTCCGCGAACTCCCCTGAAACTTCGGAGATCCCTTCAAAACCGGGTCAAACAATCCTACTCTAGAATTGACCTCCCGGCCGTCACCCACTGAAAGCATCTACACTCTCCTCTCCAAGGTCTACCTCAACCCGCCCGGCGATCGCACCTCCTGATCTCTGGCCCACGCTATACTCATCAACAGCCTATACCCTACCGTACTGCCTCCTCTGGCCTACCCCTAGCACCTCTCGGCCTACCCCCTTCCACTTAACTCTCAAAGATCCTCACCAGCCTACTAACAAAAAGAAAGACTCGCACTTTACAAAGTTATCACCACTCACAAATGACTCCAAACAAGTCGCATTGACAACCACACGTATAACCCAAGTAATCCGAAACCTAAGCCTCCGATACCAAAATCAGACCCATCCGCCCCTGCGTTACCGCCCGAAAGGAATCATTATAATCTAACACCAAAGCTCACTCAAACCGACGACGACCTACTTTAAAAACTACTCGCTTCATCCAAAAATTCCGATTTCCATTAATATTCTCAAAATTTATAACAGCTTTTAAAATTTTACAAATTTTATAATTTATACGACAGTGTTCTCTGAGTTAGTTGGCTTATTGTTGCTCCTGGTAAGGTGTTTAGATTTTCCTGCTTGGTCTGCCTTATTTTCCCTTTAAAAGCTTTAATGAGTGAGTATTCATGTCGCAATTAATTTCACATATTAACATCTTCTAATTGTTACTTTTGCTTGCAAAATTACTCAGTAACCATTCTCTATGATATTGTCAACCAACATGTTTATGGTTTGATCTATCTTCCGTACTAAAATCAGAGATTTATTTGATATAGTTCACTAAAATATTAATCTGCTTAGAGTCATTTGCACTGTAGCTTCTAAATGTTGATTTGAATGTGCCCATTTGTAGTTGTAAGCATATGTACATTAATTTGTTTGGAGAAGTTGATTTCATTTATTAATTCAGTAGCGGGTTTAAGATTATTTTATGGACTTTGTTGTGCTTGCTGGGGACTTGTAATTGTATGCGTTTGATGATTTGGAATGTTAGTGTTCAATTTAATGGACCAGAGAAACATAAACTCGACGTAGGAATGGGAAGATCTCTTTGTGATCTCCTCATTTGTTGCAAGGTCTTTTCGGTGAAGTTAATAATTTTGTTGTTGGTGCGTAATAATTTTATCATATGCCATCATTAACTGCTTTTTCTCAAGAACGCCATAACAAATGGCCTTTGAGTGTTTACATACTATTGGAACATATATTTATAGCTCATTTATTTTCTAATGAATGTCATAAAAATGTATGCTCGTAAGGCTTCACTTGCAAGATTTGCTTCAAGATTTACGATACAAAGATTTTGGTGATTTGTTGAAGATCTCAAAAGATATTCTTTCAAGACGTTTCATAAGATTTCTAAGTCATTGTTTTGGCCGACCATGCTATTAGCTGAAATGCTATATCAAACACATTACCTTATCAATGGTCAGTTCTGCAGGTTCTACATTATAAAAAAAAGACTTCCATATCGCTAATCAAAAGTTACATGTAGTTTGCTGTCTCTGCTTTAACTCGATTTGAAAATAGAAATAAATAAACAAGTAGAATAAAAGAAGAAAGATAGGAATAGTCCTTTCATTGCTAATTTTATTCATTTTATCATTTATTAACTCATAATCATATATCGAGCACTAATCATTTGCAACTTGATGAAGCAAAAATAAACAATTCTTATGTTATTCAAGCACTGAACAAAAGCTATATTTATAAATAAAATTGCCTAAACTTAGATCAATCAAATAATTCGATTTCTCTGCAATAATTTGCTTAATTTATTTTTTCATTGCTTGTATCCTATTTCAACAAGATATAAAAATAATCGGATCTATTAGATAAGTTAAATTCATTTAAATCTTAAACAATCGACGATTTTATTTATCACTCAATAAATACATGGTTTTAACCTCATTTTGTTTGCTGCTGGACAGATTCTGCTTGATTGGCGTTTACTCGACAAAATTCCATTTTGACAACAAAAATTAATTTTATTTTTTTTCAATCAAAAATCCTTTCTATTTTCAATTATAACTAAAATTCTAAATATATAAACCCTATAACATAAATTGTTATCCTTGTTCAAAGATGGTCATTTGTATGTGTATCATACAAGACTTGTGTAAGATGAAAGGCGTTTCCGGTCAGATTCCTTACACTTCTGTGTTTTGATTTAGATTTCTATTTAATTTATTTCTAGTCGAATAATTTCTGTAGTTCATTGTCTGGATTCCGAGTCGGCTTTTCCATTTTTTTATTCCAAATTTTCCATGACTGAGAAGCGTGCCTCTTTATATATTGCTTTTCTTTCCACAGCACTCCTAACATTCTTGAGAGTAAGCAATGCAGTGTTTAGTGTAAGGGACATTTAAGCGGTGATAAGAACTCTAAACTTCTAACCAACGCATTCCATCGATTACGACTCTACGCTATAACAACTTCATACCTTTTACTTAGATTATTTGATCGTAAGTCTAAGACCCAAGAAATGTCGACGCCGAAAGTCTAAATAGACAAGAAGAACCCAGTCTCAGTTCGGGGACGTGAAGAGAAAGAGGGCGGTTTATAATACCATTGCATTCGCAAAGATCCTACTGTAATTTTTTCATCATCACGGCTATCCTTCACCCATGTTGCCCCTGCACTCCATGCTACATCGCAGACCGGTTTCAAGTTACCACATCCTGTATTATTTCCTTTAAAGTTCTTTTCTTTAATGTTTGTTCATTATTCTGTCAACTATTAGTGACCGTTGGTTTAACAACTGGTTGGATAGTCGGAGTTCACACTTTCATTTATGTTTGTTATTATGAGCTTGGTGATGATCTTTTTGTGTTCATTAGTTTTAAGTCTACAATGTCCCTTATTTTACTCATACAATCATTATTTTATTATGTTAAGAGAATAAAGATAATATAGTGTAATCATAAAGTTTTGGAGTTCTTTTAGGAGTAATTTTTTACTGCAAATTTTAAATAAACTGATGTATGGGATTGGAATCCGATGGCCCATGTGATTAAGGATTGTCCTGATCCTTAGTTTGCTTTGTTTTTCAACTAGTACTGTACATATTATTAGCACTTTCATCAAAATCAAGAACTTTGTCGATGGGAGCTTTTGTATATCTTATTTTTGTCTGTGTTTGAGGGGGAGGGGGGAGGTACATTTAACAGGTTATTGTTTCAAGGTTTCAGCTCTTCTCAGTTGTCTCAACCAACCAATCAGACACAGTCACAAATATATGGCTTTGTATTAATTCTCCTGGTAAGTGTTCTCTCATGTTTTAGATTTGTACCTTTTAGTTTTTACTATACTGAAATGATCCCTTAACAGTTTACTTTATTTGTAATGTAAATAGTAATAATGGCTACACGTAATTAGTTGGATATATTTTGGATCATATAGTTTCCCAAACTTTTATGAATATATTACACTATGAATGACTTATGAGAATCAATCTTTGAAAAAAATCCAGTCAGGTCTTATGTTTTTTTGCTCATCTTTTCTCTGAAATGATAAGCGTGGTTTGCCAACATACTTATTCAACTTAATTAGGAGAGTATCATTTCTTTTTCTATAAATAAGTATGTTGGCAAACTAAATGTATGAATCTTTTTAGAGAAAGAAATGATACTCTAGATTTTCTTTATTCTATTTCGGCATAAATCAAATGTGAAATTTCTCCCCTCATACCTCTGCTCGAGTTCAGATTCAAGATTTACTCTAGCTTTTGCTGTGTAGCTAACCCCTCATTCGAAGCTCTGGTGACCAAATTGGACATTGCTCTAATGACTTTTTGAAGAAAGAAATATTCCAGAGCCGTTATTTTCTTTTTAAAAATGGAGTACTTTCAAATTATTTATGAATCATAACTAGTTTTAACATCGATTTCGAAAACCGATTGGCAGAAAAAAGAGTAGCTCAGAGGTTTATAGACCCTAACATATTTAATTTGGGATAGAGTCCTCTAATACACTCTCTATGTGGAACCCGATTTCAGGTGAAACATGGAGAATGATGTTGGTGGTACAAGCCTTCTGGCTGAAGATGTTGGTGTACCGAGTTCTAGCCATGTTCTTGCTACTGTGGACGATGTCGTGGTGGGTTTTAAGAGAGAGAAAGATACCATCATGGAGTGTCTTGTAGGACACGAGAAAGGATTGAAAGTCATCTCAATTGTTGGAATGCCTGGAATCGGAAAGACTACACTAGCCATGAATTTGTTCAAGTCTGATTCCCTTGTTCATCACTTCGATATTCTAGCTCGGGGTATTGTTTCTCAAAACTTTGACAAACGAAGATTGATCCTAGCAGTTTTAAGCCATGTTAAAGCACTTTCATCAATGGATATCAGTCAGTTGGATGAGGAAACATTAGCAGATATGCTTTGCAAAAGTTTGAAGAAACGTAAATATCTTCTTCTCATTGATGATGTATGGGATATCAATGTATGGCAAGATTTAAAGCGATATCTCCCGGATGATAAACAAGGTAGTCGGATACTCATCACTACTAGGAACAGTTGTGTCGCTTCAGATATTGGGAGTCAGGTGCATACTCTTAGTCTACTGAATGAAGATGAGAGTTGGGAGTTGTTTCAAAAAAGGTTGTCCCAAAGAGAGAATTTGTCTGAGAATCTTTTGAACATTGCAAAAAAGATTTCAGAGGGTTGCAAGGGATTGCCACTCTCAATCGTTGTAATAGCTGGAGTTTTATCAAATGCAGAAAGGAGTGAGGAAATTTGGAATCAAATTGCAAGAAGCTTGAATTTGCACATTTTGGCTGATCCTCAGTTCAGTTGCAAAACCATACTGGGTACGAGTTTTAATAATCTGCCTCAGTATCTGCAACCATGTTTCTTGTACCTTGGAGTATTTCCTGAAGACCAAGAGATTTCGGTTTCCCGACTGAAGTGGTTGTGGATGGCAGAAGGATTTGTTCAAGACACTGAACAAAAGAGCTCGGAGGATGTAGCGAAAGTTTATATAATGAGTCTTCTGATGAGAAACTTGGTCATTCCTGCCAAAGAAAGATCTGAAGGTGGAGTCAAGACTTTCCATCTCCATGATCTTCTTCGTGATTTCTGCATAGAGAAAGCTAAAGAAGGGAAACATAACCTGAGGGTATTAAAACACATAAATCACTCATCAATTCGGCTTATTAGCAACCCCCCAGGTAGCAGCCACAACAGGTTATCCTCCCACAATATTCATTCATTGTTGTTATTTTCTCGCGAGGGCAACGATAAAATGTACCCAATAATAATGTCTAATGGGATGATGCAACTTCAAGTGTTGGACGCACCTAACTTGCTTTACACTAGCGATGATATATCACATTTGGTTGGTTTGAGGTACTTAGCCATTTGGAGATCAATGGCTAACTATTCAACTTCTATACCATCAATAACTATGCTTCAGAACCTTCAAACTCTCATTTTCGAAGAACTCTTGCCTTTTGGGTCTGATGTGGTGGAAGTGCCAGATTCGATTTGGGATTTGCTGAAATTGAGGCACTTGCATGTACGTAATCGTGCTTCATTCGAGTTAGATAGCCTCAGAATTCAGAACAATCCATCATTCTTATTAGAAGATCTAAGATCCTTATCAAAGCCAATGCTTTCTCATGATGATCTCAAGTGGCTTAGGAAATTGCCGAAATTGCAGAAGTTGAGTTGCATAATTTCAGACACTTGGGATGATTGTCTAAAATGTCATCGGCTTCCGGAAATGGACTTTCTTAGCCAAATCATGTCATTGAAGATGGAACTCTGGATGCAATCAGAAGAGGACATGAGGAGATATAACTTTCATTTGCCTTTGAGTCTCAAGAAACTCACTCTGAGAAATTTCATTCTGAACTCGGTTGATGTTTCAGAAATTGGAAAAATGCTTCCTTTCCTACAAGTCCTTAAATTATATCAGAGTGGTCCATGGGATTCAAAAGAAGTTGAAGTTGAAGAATGGAGTGTGAACGATGATGATTTCCCACAACTGAAGGTCTTAAAGTTGGCAGGTGTGAGATTTAATAAGTGGACTACTTCTGATGATTCATTCCCTTGTCTTGAGAAACTATGGGTGGAAAATTGTTACTATCTTGAAGCTATCCCTCTTCAGTTCGGAGATATTCCTGAGTTACGCCTCATCTTCGTAAGAAATTGCAGAATGTCTGTTGATAACTCTGCAAAGGAAATCGAGAGGATACAACAGGAAGGACAAAATGCAGAACTGGAAGTATTTATCTACCCAAAGAAACCAAAGCGTACTAAAGATGACGGTCCAGCAGGTAAGTTGCATAAATTCACTATATATAAGTCATCTTTATATGCAGTGGAGGCACCGGGGCACAATGGTTGGCTGTAAGTTTGAAAACAAAAAATATCCTTACAAAACTTCATATTGTTGTCTTTGGAACCCCCCCACACCCCAAAAAATAATATCATGCTTTCCTTCATTCTAAATCCTCGTTCTCCATTGCGAACAGTCGTTTTGCTATATTTGGTAACTTTTTTATATGGCTTAGTTTGGCTTTGATGAAATTATTTTTATACGACTCAGACGAAGACAGCCAGGATTCAGAGGAAGATGGCCAGAAAGGTGAGAGTCATAGCGGCGTAGGCTTCAAAGAGTTTTGGGGGTAACCGAAATAGTATTTCATAGACAAAGCTGGAGTTCAAAAGGTACATTGCACAAACTTCCCTAGTTGCAGACTTGCAGAGTTTCCAGGAAAGTAGTCCATTTAGTACTGAATGTTTGGGCTAGTTGCTCTTAAGTTCTAGATATTTCAAGTATGGCAGGTTTGGTCCTCAATGTTTGACAATTGTGGCATCTTTGATCTCTTGATCAAAGATTGAAAAATGAAAATAAATGGTGCAACTTTAAAGTATTTGAAGCAAAACTTGGTCGAATTCTTTATTGCAGGTTTTTATCCTTTTTGACATCCACTGTTGTAAGTTACAAACATGTACAAGTTATATGCAAATAAATGGTGTAACATTGAACTATTTGACTATTTTTCAAAACATGGTCGAATATTTTATTGCAGATTTTTATCTTTTTTGCACATTTTGACATCCACTAATGTAAGTTATATGCAAGCTATTCTCCGTCGGATTACCTACGAAATAAACCTGATAGCATACATTATATTGTTTTCATCATTTAGGTGTTACTAATAACATATTACGTGCGTTGCACGTGGACAATTTTGTAGGAAAAAATAGAAAATTTCATTTTTTGAGGTTTAATTTATTAAAATACAAAAAATAATTCATAATAATGATAAATTTATGTATGTATTGGGTGTCTAAATAATATAATCATATATTATTTATTGAAATTCAAATAATAATGAAAAATATTAAATTCCATAGGTTGTAGTTCAAGTAAATTATAAATAGATTTTTCATATTGACATTAATTTATTTCAAAATTTAAACAGTGTCCTATTTGTATTTTTGAATTATACTTTTACTATTTGCAATATGTAAGTATTTCACCTTATATCATTTTCAAATGCTTCCTCCATAAATGTTGAAATTTACTATTTTCAATTTTCTTATAAAATACTCCATATTTAAAAAAAATTAACTTTATTGTCGTAAAAGAATAATTTTGCAGACCTTTTCAAATCTTACATTACTATGAGGAGGTCTCGACAACTAAAAATTACTAATAATAGATGTTCGAGACTCAGTGAACGACTTACGAACTTATATAATTTAATTCTAAAATAGTCTTGACCATAATATGGTGATGAAGTCTTATACTTCATTGATTCAAAAAAATAAAAATACGAATTTAATGTAAAAATAATTATTATACGTTTGTGTTGAAATATGACATTAGGCTTTTCAATATGATGACTATTGATATACTTCAAACTTAAAAGTGTTTCATAACATACAACATAGTTGTACGTTTTATAACTATGACGACATGAATTAATTGAAGATATATCAAATGTGTTTTAAGTTGTCATAGTACTTTATATTTGGAGTTAAAAGAGAAATATTTTTTTCTAAAAATAATATTTTCACCCTTTAATAGTTAAATTCATCAAAATAAGTATATGTATATGAAATTACACTAATAAAAAATATTATACTTTATCACTTCTAAGAGTAATTATATATGATTGTGTACTCAATTAAGAATAAATATTATTACAAGTATTCAAATCTTAGAAAATGGGTTAATTTTAAGATTTAATTGAGTATATAAATTTTAAGGAAGAAATTTTAAGTATTCTCTCTCATCGCTTAAAGGTGTTGATATATAGTCTTAGATTTAATTATTCGAATTGATCACTTACGCATAAATTATAATCTTATTTAGTTAATTCAAAATGATGTGTATTTTATATATTTATTTGTATTCAACTTTTGATATCTATTACCATCATCAAAAGTATAACAACATCAATGTTAAATCTTAGTAAAATACATTAAATCGATTACATGTAAACATCAAACCATAATAAATATTTTCGTTTATTCATTTAAATGTAAACATCAAACCAAAAATATCTTGCCATCTCTTTCGTCGTCTTTCATTGATTTATATGTTCTAATAAAGTCATAGAAAATAGACTAATAATATAACTTGATCTATAATAATGGTTTGAAGAATAGAAATGGTATTTGAGAAATTACCTAAGAATTATTGATGGTTGGAGATATAGAAAGTGTTATATCGTCCTTTGAAACTTTCTTTGGGTGCTTTACTTCAAAATAGCTAACAACATGTACAACGTCTTGGAAATTAATGTTTCGAGACAGAATCTTTCTCTAATATTTGAAGATGATGTTGAAATTACATAATACCTAGTATACAATAATGGGTATTTATAAAACAAATAATATATAAGTTATTTTTTATGTAACTATGAAAAGCGCAAGAATTAATCATGTAACTTCCAAATATTTTAATGAGTTATGGCAAATACATAAATATAATTATTCAATCATTATTCAATATTTTTGTGTAACTTTCAAGAGGTGGAATAATAAGGCATGTAACTTCCAAATATTTTAATTATGAGCTATAATTAGAATGAACTAATAACATAAATACCATTATTTATATTAATTGTCCAATAGAGTCATGTAATATCAAGTTGTAATTTCTTTTTTTATGTTTAATAATTTTTAACTCCCATTGTTATTTAATTATTATTGAAGTTTGATAATCATTAGATGTCTTGTAAATAACTTTATTTGGGAGGCATAATATTATCTTAACAAAAAATGGAAGAAACACATTAGTTGATTCATACTTTTATACGCATTAAAGAAAGTAGACGGCGATTTACTTAAATTCAATCGATGCTTCAAATATTTGATACAATTTTTATGTTTAATTCGGAATTATTCTAAAATCACAGAAAAATTACAATTCTTCGATTTTTTAATTAATATTTTGATTTTTTTGGAAGTGGACACTTTGATCATGAATAAATCTTAATATAAGATGAAAAAATTATGTTAAAATACTTATGATTAAATATTTTTTTTAAAAAGATCATTAGTATAAATTTCTTATAGTACGCCCGTTACTTTTTGTGAATAATATTTATTTTATTTTCTAGTACATTTTATTTCAAGTATACTTTTATTAGTAATATTACTTAAATTATTAATAATATATTATTATTAATACATATTCAACAAAAAATAATAAGTTTTTATAAACTTAAATAATATATGTCAACAAGGTATGTAATAATATTTTTTAGTAAAACATTAGTAATATAATATTAACATCCAAAATTACATTATTTGAATAATAATCAATCAAATACAATTATATTTGATGAATAGATAATTAGTTTCAAAAGATGAAAGATCTTCAATTTAAACATCTCATCTCTTT
Source organism: Lithospermum erythrorhizon (assembly GCA_019722365.1). NCBI lineage: Eukaryota > Viridiplantae > Streptophyta > Magnoliopsida > Boraginales > Boraginaceae > Lithospermum > Lithospermum erythrorhizon. The sequence continues at coordinate 61,852 of JADFUC010000174.1, read as the reverse complement.
TCCTCCAACTAAGAAAAGAAAAGAATTTTTTTTTACATGACACATTAATCATATTAACATGTTCTAGACCTCTCGATTACTTCATCAACTAACGGGAACACGTTATCTATAATGATAATATTAAGGAAATGATTTGGTATTCCACTTGTATGTTTTACTTTATGATTTTGTTACCACATAAAGTTGGAAGAGAATGAAGAAAATTTGCTACGACATGGCTATGTCAAACAGTTTGGGATATTCAGTGTGCTTGAATTTCGTACATAGAGCCGGTGAAAATAAATTATTGAGAATCCTAATGCTTGTATATGACTTTATCATTATTTGTTAAGTGAAACTAAAATTATTAGTAATTAACATCTATTATGATTCAAATGGATAATTAATAATAACAATAATAATAATAACAACAATAACAATATAATTCTACCAAAAACATATAAAGATATGCTACATATTAATTTGTCAGCTGTAAATTGTGTCAAATATCCACGAATGTGACATTTGTAATCATATCCACGAAGCTAACATTTGTAATCAGGATTGGAAAAAAAATATATATCAACTATACCAAATTGAGATGTCCATAGAGAGATACAAATATTACTTTAACAATTTGATGTCCCTTGACTAAATATATTGACGAATTGACTAATATAGTATCGACTTTTTGTGTTTATGTCGATTAAATTGGTATAATTTAAATTTATATGGATGTCAATATATAAAATTCATATATGTAGGAAATTAAATAACAATAATAATAATAATAATAATAATAATAATAATAATAATAATAATAATAATAATAATAATAATAATAATAATAATAATAATAATAATAATAATAATCCTACACCAAACATATGATTATTTAACTAATACATATTATAATAATAATAACAATAGTTCTACATAATAATAAATAATAATAATTCTACATATGATCATATGATTATTTAACTAACATCTATTATAATAATAAAAAATGTATCTACATAAAATATATTATATAATAGTAGCTAATTGTAACGATTCGCCCCTGTGTCGGCCGCCTCGAAAGTAGAGTCATTAAAATCCTGAACACAGAGTCACCAAACCGATGGATCTAATTTAAAAACACAATTCGTTTCATCCAAAAATATGATCTCAATTAAGTTTCCCAATCAAAAACAGTTTTTAAGATTTAATATCCATCAGCTGATATCTAAACAACCAACCCATATATATATATATACACAACATATCTCAAAATAAAGTAATGCCGGCAAGGCTACAAAAGATCATACATACCGTGATCCTCGAATAAAATGACAATACCGACAAGGCTAAAGTTTCAAAAGGAAAAATACAACAATCAAAACGGTTGACAACACATCAAAATCGACCGTGAGGATTCTCACACCGATGCTCGCCACCTAGCCACTGAACAAAAAACTCTCAAAATGTGCCTCGCTCAACCGGCCGGGCTCCAACTCGCACAAATGAAATGCCACCCAATGCGAAAAGGGGTGTAAGCCACAGGCTTAGTGAAACTTAAATACTGTGGGTGAACTTACCATACGAATAATGAGTCAATGAATAATATAATAGTCAAATATGAATAATATACATATCCAGACTATCTAATCAGCCATACAATAAGTGTTTCAAGAAGGTTCAAGCATAACATGTTAAGATATAATAGAAGGTCTCAATAAAGACACAATCACCCAATGAAATCAAAGGTAGACTCAACATCGACTATAAATCTAGTCATCACCTTCTATCTCCCATATCTCCACAAGTATACCAACCTCTAATGCGCATATATACTCAACTGCCTACCTGTGAATGATCAACCGGCTAATAAACACCGCCTATACCAAGTATAAGGCCAAACCGCACGTTATACCGTAGTATAAAAATACATCAACAATGCACAATGTTAGAAAGTGATCAAAAGACTCATACCGCTCTTATACCAAGTATAAGGCCAACCGCACGCTATACCGTGAGTATGTACACACCGACAATGAACACAAAGAAAGTCGATCAAAAGAGAGTCATACCGCTCTTATACCGAAGTATAAGGCCAAACCGCACGTTATATCGTAGTATGTGGCCAATAGCGCCACATATCCTCGCAAGGGCGAGAGTCACCTAATCCCTGGTAATCCCAACTATAGGGTCACCCCCTGATACTCAAGGCCTCAAACTCATGCATAACCCAAACAACTACTCTACTCCCAAACAGTATTACAACACACAGCTAAAACATCCCACAATCGTAGATCAATCACAATCGCCGATAAGGCCACAAACATATCAAAAGTGCCGACAAGGCCACAAACGTACAATAGTGCCGACCGGCCACATATAATAGTGCCGACAAGGCCACATAATATAATAGTGCCGACAAGGCCACAGAATTCAGAAATATAGGTTGGGAGTTCAAGCTACATTTACTCCATCAATCTTCATACGTAAACACAATCATAACACAACAATTACATGTATATCATTCTCATAATCATAACACAATGACATGTACATCATTCTCACATAATCACACCACAATAACATGTATATCACAAATCAAGGTAAGTACGTAAAGTAACACCCGTGATAAAAAAAAGATTTACCTCTCGCTACTACCGGCAAAACCTTTCGCGAAAAACAATCGCTGCACCCGCTCTTTCCACGATCAACGCCTAAACAACACCTGCAGTATAATCAAGACCTACTACTATACCGGCGTTTGTGAAGATACATAACCAACTCTAGAGGAACTATTCTAAACAAGCCACATGACGGATAAACTATCGAATTATAATCCCCATCGGACACAAATCCCAATCGATTCCCCCGCTAAATTCCATCTATCACTTTCTCATATTACAAATCGAATTTATAAGTTATTCTTTAACTAATCATCAAGTCCATAATTAACAATTCATACCCGAAATATCAATTATAACTCAATTGAATTTACACTTTTCAACATAACACCTCTTTAATCAATTTCTTAGTTCACCAATTTAACATCATAACAACTATAATAAGGTCCCAATATAACCTCCTACACATTTAAAGTCTTATAAAAATATCCACATAAAAAGTCAACCGAAAACCTAAAAGTCAACTCGACCATAACGTCCTCAAACGATCTCTAAATCACGAATTCATCACTTATATACGTCACAGAACCCATAACCAACTAAGATTTATCATAAAATTCAATTATGTAAAAGTCAACTATGTCAAAACCCAAGAAATATCTCGAAAGACTTGAATTTCTTACCTTAACTCGAAGAGAATGATGAAGAGAACAATATTCTACAAACGGTTTTGAGTTTGAGCGACAATTGAAGAGAGAAATGGAAAAAATGTTCAAGGGGAGCGGGTGAATATTTCGCCAAACCATGAAAAAGACGATGATTTAAGTGTTTGATAATGATGATGCGATAAGTACGACTAGATATTTAAAAAATTGAAGTCCCGCTCGGTTTCGGGTTAATTTCTCCGCTTATCGCATTTAATCTCCACGAACCCGGCCTCCAAAGATAAAATATCTCCATGGAAAAAACTAATAAATTATAAATGTAATTCGGCTAAAAATTTTACTTAAATAATATTATCATCGAGATTATTTAAAATATCCCCCTGTCCCATCACGACCTAAAATTTAAATTTTATTTATTTTTTTTCGTAACGGGTTATTGGCATTAATTCCTATTAGAACCCATGAGTTATCAATTAAGAGAGGGATTATTAATTAAAAATAATAATATTTTTTTCTAACTTTAGATTTTTTGTATAGGCTGCACTTAGTAATTAATAAATAAAAGCCGAAAGTTAAAACGTACAAACACAACCCTTATTCATACTTTTTATTAGTTTATCCACAAAGATTAACCACTTTTAAATTTTGTTCATCTCTTGAACTTTGACCTTAAATATATTTGTTTGTGTCAGATAATATCTTATAAAAACATATTAATGGAAATATTGAATGTAATTTCATTTATATAATTTTCACGTGATTATACAATACAAACAAAAATATCTACACAAAAGTTTCAATAGATGAACAAAGTTCAAAGTTTCGACACCATGGATTGAGGAAAGATATGTTAGTGATATACATATTTTTAAGTAGACTCAAAACTATGTTACATATCACACTGCCTATAATTCATTATAAATGAGAAAACGATTGGGGAAATGTTGATTTGAGAGAAAAGATACTGATCTAGAATAAATAAATGAGTTGAGCAAATACTCAAATTTCACTTTTCTAAATAAGATTCTTACCTAACTAATTAAGTAGGAGTAGTATATTTAGGTTCAGGCGAGTTGGTGTTCTTGTTTTTTGGTTCTACACAGCTAAAATTAATAAGTTATCATATGTAATCTTATGCGAATATACTAAGGTGTTTCAATTATGGACGAAGCGGATAAATAAAAAATACTATGGACTACATCCGTTCTATTTTAATTGGAAAATTTGAACAATTGCTTTCAAATGAATTTGATCATAAATTTATCTTGTTCAACCACCTTTTTCAATGTTCAAAATGTCAACATATAAGTTATTTATGTGTAGTGCTCAAGATAAGAATCCATCTCTATAAACTCCAAAATATTCGAATGATTTATTGATTACAAATAGGTATTATTTTTTGGAAAGAATCATTCCGATTAAATTAGGATAAGAATATAAAACTATAATAGACTTGTCAGTAGAATTTAAATTTTCCTACATTTTTGTGCCAAATGAAATGTTTCTATAAAAAAGAGATGGAGGGAGTAAATTATGATCCAAGCCTCGAGAAAAATATTGAAAACGTCAATAGAATGAATCAAAAGGAGTAGTTTCTGATGTAATTTCTCTCACAATAATATTTTATAACAAGCTGCCAAAAACACACTATATCTGGCACTCCAAGAAACCAAATTTCAATAGAAATGACTACAACAATATGGTCCATATATCAGAATAATTTATTGACTACTAACAATTTATTCTGTAAGATACAGAATTATATGGAAAGCTAAATTTTACAAGCAAGCAAGGGAAGTAAATTACAATGCGAGTCGAGAGTTATGTACCAACTGCTAGACCTCTTGGGCAGAACTCTGAGCATATCTGATAATGTGAAATATGATGCTAAAACTTTCCATCTCAATGAATACATCCATGCGAACTCTCCAACATGTACAACTAATTACCTGCATGGATGCATGAGAAGTGAAATAATAACTTTGCGAATCAATTAGGTTAGAAAGGAGAGATCAGGTTCTATATGGACTTGATGCGAAATAAAATTATAACTAGTATAGTTGGGAAAGGAATTACAGCTTAGAGCGCCATTTCAGCTTGCAGTGCAGCAAGTTCATCTTCCTCAGCAGTGCGTCTTTGAGGAGTAGGGCGAGCAGGTTGCCTGCCTGCTGGAACTTGCACTGATGCAGCAGGAGCAGTAGTTGCAGGCTGAAGAAGTTCTTCTTCCAATTCAGCACTTTCTAATTCTTCAAGTTCGGCCTCTAATTCATCCTGCAACGACCAATTTAATCAGAAAATAGCATATTAACAAATTTAGACCGACCTAACATGTTCAAGAAGATAAATTGATCAATGGATTGGAAAAATCAGAGAGTCATGGGATGGTTGGTAAGGAACCTCATCAAAGTCAGCCGCAGCACCAATTGGAGTAGCCAATGCCTCCTGTATTTGCTTCATATTCTCTGTCTGTTCATTTATTTCATCCATCGTCTGATCCACATCATCAATGTTCCTGTAAAGATATAATAAACAAAATTCAAATGCCAATTATCCACAGTTGTTATTGTAAGGAGATTGAAGAAGCTAGTAATCTCTATCTTTTGTTACACTTATCATCTATGTGAAACAACAAAGCATACAAACAAACAATCTTTGATAGTTACGGAATTCCATGTCCAACATAAAAAGATTAGCATATTTTGTGCACGAATATACTTCAGATACCAAGATGTTGAACAGAGTGAGGATGACTTACGTTGCTTTTTGCATTGCTTTCATTGCAGAAGCTCCGCTTCTCAGGGCATCAACAGTTTCGGTTGTAGCTTTCGCACCTTCCAACATTATCATCTGCCAAATAAACAAAGACGAACAAAATCAAGGTGAGTTTCACAATCATATTTTCCGATCATGCGTCAAACTAAAAACCAATGGACGTGACAGTTGAACAAACCTGATCATGAATGCGCAATTGAAAATTGCCTAGTTGCTCAACCTGCTGTTCATAGAGTTTTTTCCTCTTTAAACATTGGATGGCAGCTGCACAGAAAACTTCTAATTAGTTTTTAAGCACTGTTGAGAATCTATCTATTTATGTACAAATTCTTGGCAATTTTAACATGGAGATAAGAGCCAACCCATATCTATCTTCACAAGTTAGAGAACCCTACTTCTTCCATGCCTTTAATTATTCACTATATCTTGAACAGTCTAAAAGATCAACAAACAAAACACTCTAAAACAATGGCAGCAATATATATTGGGGATCTATAAACAAAATAATACCAGCTAATGTAGAAACAATCAACAAATGTCATTGCAGATGAGTGGTAAAGCACACCTCTCTTATTTTTTGCTCTCGTATAATCCTTGGCCTTTTCAACCTCTGCAGAGGCCTTCTTTAGAAGCACCTTCTCTTTTTTCTCGAGCATTTCCAGAGTCTAGAAACATAACAATGAGGATCGAGACACTTGAACGGCAGAACACTCTCAGTAAATATTTTTCATGGACTAATAACTGCTCGTAAACACACAGGGATTCAGGGAGTAACAACTTTATTCACTCTTCCTAATAAAATCGCCGCACTTATGGTTGCTTAAGGTTTTTCAACTGCATTTATATTAATTCACAATCATCCATTTACTCAATTTGGATTAGTTCCAAGTAAAATCCACATGTATTGTTGCTTATGGTTTTAACTACATTTATTAGGGACAGGAACGAAAGCACTAATTCAACTGAAACTAAACTGGTCGAAAAGAATGTGTCATCTTCACAATATAGCCAGGCTCGACGAGATTGTGCAAAATACAATATCATAACCTGAAAAAAAGCTCATCTGCTACATCGAGCTAAAATATATATGGAACATCATAAAAGTTTCCAATTTTCACTTCAATTACACTGACTGAAATACTAACTAATGAGAGAAAGACACATCCAGAAAAATCTCGCTCCATAGCTCAATTTTTATAAGTTTTAATCTCATAAAAAATATAAAATTTCAGCTTCAAAATCAATTTAACATTTTTGTCCCTGCTTTGTAAATTGTAAGTAAAAACAATCACATAAAAAGTTCACATTTTTTCAGCTTCAAAATAAATGAAATTTATTTCTCCCTGCTTCATAAGTAAATAATCACATAAACAATTAACATTTTTCAGCTTCAAATCAATACTCCGTAAGTTTATTTTTCAGCTTCAAAATAGATAAACTTTTTTCTCCATGCTTTGTAATTAAACAATCACATAAAAATCGATCTTTTTCAGCTTCAAAATCAATGAACTTTGTTTTTATCGTATATTTCATTAAAAAGTAAGCAACATAAATAATTAATATAACTAAACCAAAACTTATCGCACTAAATAGGGTCGGGTATATAAATACGAGAAAAGTAATCGATTAAATGAAAATTAAAAGATACACATAACATACCTCGTTTAATTTATCCAAAGTCGTGAGGGCATTAGCCTCTTGCTTAGGTTTACCAAAAATCTTTGTAAACATCTTCAAATCTTCTAATTACCATCACACAAACAAAAAATATGAAAAAATAATAATTTGTTAAAAAAAACATAAAATCCAATTATTTATGATATATGGAAACAATTTTATATGATAATTGAATGATGTTATAGATGTACCTCTAGGATCTGATATGATTAAATCGAATTCTTCAAAAAAAAAAAAGAAAAAAAAAAAGTGAAAGTATAGATAGGGATGGATTAATTTGAGAAATAAAATTAATTTAGAAATACTCCGTATTATGTTTATGTTCGGATATTTCTGGAGGAAGGAATAAGGAAGAGAAATAGTTTATGGTTTTGCTTCAACGCGTCGACGATGTTAGAGTTGTGTATGAATCGAGCCATAACAAACAAGTTATGTTATTAAGTTCGGAAAAATGAGGCTCGACTCATTTATATACTCCCTCTATCCTAATTTTATGTATTCAAGTTTGTGAATTGAATTTCAATTATTCTAAATATTCAGCACTCAGCAGGGCACCATCAAGAGGCTATCCTACTCCTCTTTCCATTTCCATTACACCTCATAGTCCTTTTGCTCTTAAGTAATTCTCCATGACCTCACGCCAATGAACATAGTATTTGCCATCAAAGTGAGATATATTGATGCTTACTTTTTCTTCACTCATTTGAAACACAGAATGAAACTTTGATCAATGTTTGAACCATCTGATCTTCCCTCGCTCTAATACCAATTGTTGAGATTGCAACTCTCAATTGTTCAGAAATGATTCACACAAGAACAACAAGAAACAAAGTGAAAGAATATGAATAACTACAATTGCAATTGCCAGGAAACTTGTAATCTTTATTGAGATGAACTAGGCTATATATAGTAAATTCATTACAACTGACCAGCTAATATCAAGTTATGTAGTCGTTCCTAGAATCCTGAAAACAACCTAATCTCTAAGTAACAACTTTAGATAGCACATAATATGGAAAATCTAACTACCTTATTTGAACAACTACGAAAATAATAAGGCCAAGTCTGCATGTGCTTGTATGGCTTGAGATTAACTTCAGGGCATAGGAATGGTGTCGGCGGCTTTGTTGTTGTAGTAAAGGGAGGTGATACGCCGCCAGAGCCGCGTATTGCCGATGCCTTTAGGGTAGTGTTTATCTCTGCTTTTTCCACGGTAGGCTGGGGCGACGACTTCTGGTGGCGCAGATATGCTCGCCATCGGATTGGGGCGGAAACAACTTTGTAGCTGGGCTTTGTTGCTTTTGGAGGAGGGGCGAAGCGGTGTCATACCATCGCTGCATTTAATGTGGGGCGGGGACGATAAGTGAGGCGATTCTAGGACCATTAAGGGTCAAGGAATGTAGAAGGGCGCTGGGTAAAGCGCTGGGAGAAGAGGTCAGGCTGGTGGTTATTCTAGAAAGTGGGTGGCTGGGTAAACGACAAGCGGTAGTGGGGAGGGAGATAAGATTGCAACTCTCAATTGTTAAGAAATGATTCACAAGAACAACAAGATCCCAACTCGAGCACATTGGCTTTTTGCACCATTGTCTTTATCAATTACGCTATCGCATGATCTAGCGGTTGAGCTAGCACCGCTTGATCCTTGAAGTTAAGAGTTCGAATCTCATGTAAGGAGGGTTAAGAAATATTACAATATTAACTATAAAAAAAATATGAAAAAATAAATTTTAAAAAAAATTACGTTAGAATTTCACTTGCAATTCACATGATATATAAAATATTAGAAACCCCTCTAGATTTAAGGTATGTGCAAAACACCCTTTGGAACACTCTATTAGGCCGCCCCCGCTATCTTTTGTCCGAACCCCGTTAATTCGAATGAGATAACATAATCGAATCGAGTCATACCTTCTTCTTCGAGATTGATATTGAATCGAGTAAAACATCAAATCGAGTTGAAACTAGCTAAATTCAATTCGAATCTACTTGTTCAAATAAGATGCATTTATCAGTTTCAACCATAATAAACAAAGTGCTGTTTCCAAGAAAGATACCTTAACTATTGTTGGTAGTAAAAATTTATCAATAATTATCTAAAAATTAATTAATTGAGTAAACTAAATTTTGTAAAATATTGACAGAAGCAGTTAATTAAATTTAAATTAGTCCAAACAAATTCCAAGTGACATTTATCTATTCAATGCAATTGCCACTGAATCAGCTTATTTTCATATTTTGACCAGCCTCTAAAGCCATGTCGAAAGTTCAAGTCAAAGTCACCATCATTCAAGAACAAACTACTAAAGCTCTTGGGTCCAAGTGCAAACCCCACAAAATAGGTTGACGGAGGTAGCCGGATTCAAAATCAAGCTCCTCGAGCCCTTTAGTACATATCCGAGTCAAGCTAAAAGCAAGTTGATGAAACTTTTGAGTCAAATTATAGACACTAGTATACATATAAAAAAAAATTAGATTGATTGAATAACCAATATTTGATCATATTTTCTTTGTAATAATCAAAGTTACCTGTAATTAACAAACCCAACCCCGTCGAACCTGAACATGGTTCGGCTCGACTCGAACATAAGGATTCGAGGTTCGATTCGACTCGAGGTTCGAACGAATACGAAAAATCAAGGTTCGATTCGGTTCGAAAAGTTCAAAGGTTCGAGTCGAACCGAAACATTCAAATTTTAATGATAAAATATGCAAAAAAAGAAAACAAAATAAATAATTTATGTGGTTCGAGTCGAACTGAGCCTTCAGCTCGAGCTCGACTGAACCTAAAAATGAGGTTCGAGCTCGGCTCGAACTACATTGAACCGACCTTTGAATTGAACTTTTCAAGCCGAACTTCTCGAGCCGAATCGAATCTTTAACGGGCCTACCTGTAACTATATTAGGTTGATTCTAATACTGTAATAATTTTGCACACAGTAACTACTTTTTCCTGCCAAGGTCAAGTTATTAAAACATGTAAGAAAAAGTATAGCATTTTTTTTTGGTCAAAAGTAACTTATATCCACTCATACTTTTACTTCAAGTCTATCTTAAGTATGAATGGATACAATATACAGGTATATATTTGCAAGTGGAATAAAATATGATATTTTTTTGCTTTCATTTTTAGTAGTTTGTTCTTCATATTCAAAAAAATTGAAAAAATGTCCATGCAAATTCCCCGTAAACAACATTAATTTAAAAATCATGATATAAAGACCCTAATTAGTTAAATAAACAGATTCAATTTATTCACTTGCACATCAACTAAAAACATGATAGACTGTACAAGAAATTTGTTGGAAGCTTAAGCTAGAATGATGAAGATTGAGAAGTAAAGTACAGAGACAATTGTGGATGACAATATTATGCTTTTAAAGAGGGATTTCTCTTTTATTACATGAAGATGTCAAGATTATATGATGGCCATTTTGATGTCAAGATTAAGAACTCAGCTCCAGTTTCCCCATTTATAGTCGTATCAATTCAACAGTGTTAAGTATTTATCAAGAGGGTTCATGCCAAACAAAGGTAAATTTAAGGAGTAATCAGTAGCTCTATGTAATAAAGTTCTTAAGGCAAATTCGATATGCCAGGAACTGAAGTATTGAGATATGCATATTATTGAGACATTCAAATCTAACCACTGATTCATCAGCTTCGTAAACTTTAACAGAAAACAAAAAGAAATTCTTCCGCAAGAAGTTATAGCAACAAGAATCACCTTGATGGTGAGACGGAGCTCATAACTTTCTAATCTTCCAAAACAATGTTTAGCCAATGGATGATCTTTATGGGTAGTAACCAGTGAATGTGAACCCTCTTCCGACAATCTCTCCAGCACAATACCAGGCAAAGCACTCTAGGCCAAATAGAGCAGCAATAGCAGCATCCTCAACCTTCAAATCATGCCTGTTTTTCCATACATGCTTAACGTAGTCAACTTCCTTCCAAAATGCCTCATAACGAACAGGAATGCTGCAACGTGAACAGTTGTGTGATTTCAAATTAAGCAATTAAATAGATACCAACAAAATGCAGTGTAATTCACTTCGTCTCAAGTGAATTTAAATACTCCCTCCATTTCAAAAGGATCGTTTAGTTTTCAATTTTGATGGTTTACTTTCTAAATTTTGAATTCAAATATAAATACAGATGTTGTATAATTTTTGTTGAAAAATATATCAAAAGATATTATTTCAACATATAATACTATTAACATAGTAATTTTGATCTGAATCAAAGTTATGTGTGTCAATTAAGGTTATAAAGTTGGTTAATTTTGAGCATTGAAAAACAAACTGGACACCATCTTTTTGAAATGGAGGTAGTATTAAACTATCACTCACACCCAACTATGGTTAGTCAAAATACTCCCGTGTCATTTTATTAGAGATGCTTTCCATTTGTGAAAATCCCAAAACTAGTTATCTTTCATCAAATTGTGAGATGATTAAATAGAGGAAAAACTAGTTATAAGATGAATTTAAATTGTCCTTAAAATTAGTGCAAATTGAAATACCCAAAATCATCTTTGGATGCAAAGATAATTGAAGTACAAGTAGTTTTCAAAATGAGTAGTTGGCATTTAACTAGTGGATGACGGTCATAAATGTAATAAACTTAGTGAAGGACATATTGGTCAGTTACCATGGCTAACTCTAAAAACACACAGGAAACCAACCTTTTTTAGAGATGCTGGTCTAATTCTGATTAAGCACCAGCAGCTACACTCTATCATTGTTATTACAGACGGCTTATTCTCACAGGTTTGGTTGAGGCTATATAATAGACTAAGCAAAGACCAAGAGTGGCAAGGTGTTCTCAAGGATATCTCCCAAGCTGTTGTAGTGTTTGGTGGCACCCCGCGAATGACGGATGTATTGAAAACCTTTTTGGATGCTTCTTTTGATGTTTCATGTAATAGTTTAATTTCTAGCACTAGTCGGTGCCATTGAACAACCAATTAAGTTGTAATGAGTCTTATTTCCCATTTTAATATTAACTATAAAAAAACCAAATGGTAGTCAAACTCAAAAAAGATTATGGCATTCAAGCTCTAGTTGACCAACAAAAAGGTCTCTCTAAAACCATCTATATAATTTTATTCTTACTAAAAAACTGAACATAAATATACTATATCTAGATTCTGTCAGTCGTGTCATGATGTTTAATATGTGTCAACGAACCAATTGGTAAAATGCCAAATAGTAACATATGAAAAAGTAAATGTACCTTGTGATAAATAATGCATTAGAAAAAGTGTATGCACTCATAGAAGAATACCAGAAAATAGATGTTTCACGCTCAATTCACTGTTATGGAACACTGCTCAGTACACACCTATATACTACTCCGTATTAGATCTTATAATTGCATGCATTTTACAAATAACTTTCAGTAGACTGGTTTGTGAAGTGCCTTTTATTATCATAGGTAAGAACTATTAGAATTCTCGAAATACATTTGCTTAAATGTAAAAAGCAAGAAGGGAGAAAAAACTGCACCATTCATGCATAATCTTGGAGAAAAAACTGCACCATTCATGCATAATCTTGTATCCTCATGTAGTAATTCAGGTGTTCATCAGGTTATCCATGCAAACTCATAATAGACTAATCATGGAATCCATGTAAATTATGACAATTGTCATTCACTCATCACACACAATAGAGAATTTTATTTTACACGTCATCAGATTCTAACGTAAGTCAATGCAAACATGCTATATTGGATGAAATCAGAAATATGCAGATATGCATCAAGATAACAAATATTCAAGAATAAATAAATATATCAATAAAACTCATGCAGATAAGACATGTAGAGTTAACATTGCAGGGTAATCACCTTGCAAGACGCGTGTAGAACAACTGTTTGGACAATTCATTGCATTTTTCTACAGTTGCTGGCTCCTGAACATACTTCTTGTTCTGCTCCATTAACTGCTTATAGTAGGTAGAACCATGTGTAGAAACAAGCTGAGAAGCTTGACGTGCCTTGACCTGTAACTGTTGCAACTTGGACGCCATGAAGACTCCAATAAAGCCTACAAAATTCACGATTTCCAAATTACATGAAACAGATTGTTCAATGGCGACATTCATTATATAACAGAAAATATTAACCAAAATAAAGTGTATTACACATCCAGAGAGAGAGGAACTACTCAAAATAAATAATAGAATGTACTCCTGGTCATACTCTGGGGCTTAACACTTATATGTAGACCGACCTCATCGCAACCTACTTAAGAAAAACAGTGCTCTGCATATTTCGTCATATTTTCACGCAATCAATTTCTTATGCAGAAATACAAAAACCCAAACTCATTCTAAGGTGGTTTATTTAATAAAGTAAGCATGTCAATATAAGGGAATTTATTTCTTCCACCTTTAAGCAGTACCAGAACTCGGAATTATAATTTTTATATAGGGGTGGTGAAGATAACAATACAATAAAAATATGGTGGGGGGGGCTACAAAATAATTTTACGAAAAATGTATAGTATAACAATAGTAGACGACTATTTTTTAAAAAATTAGAGGGAGGGACGAATGCCCCTACGCCTCGCCCTAGTTCCACCACTACCTTTAAGCTAATTTCTTCCTACATTTTGTAAACCAAATAAATCTTCAAAATCAAGTTCATCCACATTCAACGAAAATCAAAACTATAACCAACCTAATAAAATTAAACCACAATAATAATACTCAAATAATAAAATTAAACCACAATTATATCTAGTTTGTAAGCATTTATACTCAGCTCAAATTGAGGTTTAAGTTAGAGAATTGGAAAACATTAAAAGTAATAATAATAATAATAAAAAATTGGAAAATGGAAAATTGAATTGAAACAAGAGGAGATGAGATCTACCTTGTTGAAGGGTTAACGAACGAAAAAGAAAAAGAGTAAATCAAAGGCTATCACTAGTCAAGTCATAGTACTCCTATTTGCACACATAAATATAGGTTTATTTTAATATTTCGATTGTACCCCTTAAAGAAATTGTTCCATCTCACTTTGAACCAGTAGTTGAGGTTAGTGGTGGTTGTGAACTGGGCCTTGTGGTCCGTCCAAGGCCCGCCAAAGGACTGGTTCGACTGCCTCAGCCCACGCGGCCCACGAACAGCCCTCGCCCATCAAGAAATTGACTGATGCAAATGAGCGATTGATCCCAAAGCCACGACCCTCGCTCGAGCCCATCCAAAATTTGACGCCGCATTCGGCCCGGCTCAGCTGAAATCACAACGCCAAGCACTATTTGGGGATTAAACGCACCGCTAAATTCCTGAAATATATATATTTCCAACCGACTAAACTGGTACCGCTTATATTAAACGTGTCACCGCTTAACACAGCTTTGTATTCTCGTAGGCAGCACGCTACGATTGTAAGGCAACCTGCGAAACGTGGCAAGAATAAAGGCATAAACGCGATACTTAATATGTCAATCACCTGGCGACAACACAAACATAAATCACACAAAACTAAAAATATTTGAGAATCAAAGTACAAATTTCATAAAAACTAAAATGTTTGAAATAACCGATGCGACAACACAAATCATATTAAAAATTCAAACCTATCAATATCAAGTACATGAAAGAAATTTATAATTGTTTGAAATTAAAAAGTACATGAATAATTGTCCACTTTCAATGTTGATACGCCATCCCTCCAAATTATTGTCATCGCCTCTCTTTTTGTATCTCGACTTAACAACTGCCACTGGGGTCAAGGCATTGATGTGGAAAATTCTACGGATATATGAGTATAAATACAAATCCATAATTCTAGTGATCTTTAAAGTCAAGATACTACATTATTTTAAATTAAAAAATATATATTTACAATATAATTTAATAAACAGAGTACTTACATTGCAATGAGTAAATTCCACTAAGTTCCTTGACGGTTCAAATTCGCCAACGTGGAATTTTGACTTCGCCTCACGTAATATCAATCGTATGATATTCCCTACCCGCCACCTCGGCGAGCCAACCTGAACTAATTCCACGCCAAGAAACAAGCGATTTAACAAACCAAAAACCCCAAAAATTCTTGGGAGAATTTCTCGCCAAGGGGGGCTAAACTTTTTAGGGTTTCAGGATGTACCCCTTTCTCAAAAACTTATGATGAAAAACCCTAAAGTTTCGTTTTATATAAAAGTGCATGTTAAAAACAAAGTTCCTCGATGTGTTGAACCCGGCAAAGATACTGACTCGTTAACTCCTGCCAGTTCGCTAAGACACTAACGAGTTGCTAATTTCGAACTATTTAATTGCTTTAATTAAATAGTACGAGTCAATATCAATAATCTTTCAAGCTTACGAGCAATACTAAATTACTTGAATCAATTAAAGTCAACTATTTAATTGGACTTATTTGTTAATCAATATTCTACATAAAATGTAGAACCCTTTGTGTAATTGAAAAAATACATTTCTCAATTATATAATTCTCTTTAATTTCATACATGAAAATATAACTCAACGCCATCAGACAAGGCTATGGACTTTCAGTTGGGGATAATAGTAAGTTGTATAATAATAATTGACCACCATTACTATTATTATAACGCATTAATGAGTAAAGACTTTAAAGAATCGCCATAACCCCTTAAATTATCATGAGAACTCCACACTAGTAATATACAATTACTAAGTTGAACACTAAGTTTTGATAATCACATTTAACCTAACCGTAAATTAATGATGCACAATTGTCGCAACGGCATAATAAATTAATCACCCCTTTATTGATTTCCAACAGTATCCCTCGCATTTGTCAACCTCATATCCTCAACCTCGCCGAGTCGCATTTATCTATCCCAAGCCTCATCCCCTCAGATCTCTTTCCCTTCTCTTCTTCGCACCTTCGCTTCTCATCCTCGTGACCGCCCTCGCATATTTGCCCCCATCTCACCGACAATACGGCTAACATGTCAAGCTCATTGACTTAGGAAAGCCTGATCGGATGATCCATTTCTAGATGACTTTGCTTTGGTCGAGTGAACAAAACCGGGTCAGGATAGCTGGCTCCCCTGTACTGTGGTAAACCATCCCCAGCGGGGCGTAACCTGAGCGTGACATCTATCGAATCCACCATATATCATCCATCAAAACTCCTAAATCTCTCTCAAAAAACTTCCCAATTTAGCAAAGAACTCATCTCCTCTAAGAAGTATACAACCCTCGGCAAGCAGATTGTCTACATATCATGGTGTCCTTCAATACGTATGATTTGGTCGATTTTCTAAAACGGGAACACCTTGGCAGCTTGACCAACAAATAGGAGAGTATCATCCCATAATGTAGCTGTTTCTTTGATAGTTAATATTGCCGTAGGTAATCGGCATGAGATTAACGTTAACCCCATTCACAATAGCCCACGTAACAAAAGCATGTACGAAAGTAAGCTCCGAGGCTTGATTATTCGTGGGCAAAATGACCCCTTGAACGAGCTTCCAAATGAACTTTTGAATGCCGTTCAAATTGTACTTATAGGCTAGATGTGGCTTCTTAGCATAACGGCCATTGTTAAGAATGGCCGCACAATCACTTTTGATGGTCGCGTGAGGTCACTAGATTTTAACAAAGACCCATTCAGTCCAGAGAAAACAATGAAGAACTACTGTCCCAAGTCTTATTTAAGCGCTTATCAAGTTAATTAATGTATTCGCTACCATACAAGACTGTATATCATATGTTGTTAATCTATATTAGCAAGATATAGTTTTGCATCACAAGTACTAGTTGAAACGGAGTTAAACAAATCCTTCGATACCTTGAGGTAAAATGGATAATGGATCGGCTCTTATTCAAATACCTCCTAAATCGAGCTAATCGATACGCCGACAAAGGATATCTATCTCGATCCCCATAATGGAAGATCACATATCGGATATTTATTCACTAGCGGTGGAACGGCTATCGCGCTTTATCTAAGTAAAACAAACTATTTCAAATTTTACATCACTTAACCATGCCGAATATCGGGCAATACACGGCAAGTCGCGAATGAAGTTTGGCAAAGAACTCTGTGGATCCATCATATCCAAAATACGTGTGGGATTAGTATCTAAAAAATTGGTCCTCACGATCCTCAGATGTAAGATGATTCTCAAGTATGGCCAGTAATGCAGCTTAAACGGCGATATATCAAAGGAGATGTAACAAAACTTATTTCACCAAAATTCTCTTCACTCCATGATCTCAAAAAGAATTCGCGTAAATCGACGTCCAAACCCCACTCCGCCGATCTTGTGATAACTGCGTATATATTCACTAAATCCTCACTCCCTACCTCAACATTCGAAAAGTTATCCTCAAAAGTACGGGACTACTTCACTCATGGATGCCGTGTTGATTTGGGTCACAGGGAGTTAATGCTGCTTGTACTCCCTTTTTCCTCAATCAAGGTTTTGTCCCAAAATGATTTCTTCCCGAGTAAGGTTTTAATGAAGCAACATTATAAGCGCATGCTGAGAATACACGCATTTTTTCCTTCATTGGATTTTTTATCCCTCAGACGGGTTTTGCCTAGTAAGGTTTTAACGAGAGAGATATTTTAGTTAATTGTGACATCCATGAGCGCTATGAAAATATTATGGATGTCTTGTCCACCAAGAAAGAAGATAAATTGCTTAGGAAGTTATTAAAGTATTTTGCTTACCAGTTTTTTTATTTATTTACCAAGTAATTACTATGTATTATATATCGTGGTGCTCTTATAATAGACACTACTCTAGACAGATACAACACAATAACAAAAAAACAATAAAATAATCCTCCTTATCTATTATTTCTTTGTCCTTTACTTTACTGCTATATATAACAAAATATGATTTTTTTATAGATACACCTTTAACGAGGATTAAGAACACAAATAGTGATTTACTTTAAAAGAAACTCACTTTATGGGAGCAACCCACTTAGAAAAAAAAATAATTTTAAAGTCAACTTAAGTTTTCATAAGTGATTACTAAAATTTGTAAGTTGGGAATTGAAATTGTATGTATAATTACGGAAAAGTGAAAATTATAATAACTATAGCGGGATCGAGTGTTTGTCACTATGCGGCCGATTTTTGAAAAAAAAAAGTAAAAAATTATGGCAAAGGATAATTACAAAACGAAGAGAAAAGTGATATGTTAAACAAGTGAGTTTTGAAATTATACTATTACGTTAAAATTAATTGACGCTTTAACTTCTTTTAATTATATCATTTTGACTAGTTAGTTTTTGAAAAATAATTTTATAATATTATTTCTTTTTGTATTTTTATAATATAATTAAAAGATTATTCATGATAAAAAAGATTATTCATGAAGATTGATAATGTTAGTATCCATTTTATCTTTTCCCATTGCTTCACTAATAACAACATGGCAAGGTTAAGGATGAGGCAAATAACTTTAATGTTCATCAATATCAAGTCATTTCTTGAATAACAATTCATAATCACCTTTTATAGGTAGATTTCCGGGACTTCTTGTTAGATGGGAATTCCAAAGCTCAGTATATCTCAACAAGACAGGAGGAAGAAAGTTGCTTGTGAATACAAGGAAAACAAATGCCCCCTCAAGCTTTTCCATTGCGAATAACATATTCCAACTTGGAGCTTCAACCTTTTTTGTCTCAGGCATTTTCATAATTTATATTCAGATTCAAATAAGTGTGAAATGCAAAACCCAAGTTACAAAAAGCCATGAGCAGGTTTTTACATGGTGGTGATCAAGAAGACTACTCCACATTTTCGATGTCTTGTAGCAAGAACCATCTCTTGAGCAATATCTTCATAGCTGTAGGTCTTCTTGTTTTTCTTGTTCATTTTGTATTCGGGAGAGCAGATTCTGCATAGAACTATTGTCACACTATACAACATACGACTGCGTATAGTAGTTTAGTCCTCATCTGTTTGCCTCTCTCTCTATTGTAACTCACCACGTATATACCCTAATGCAACGACGCACCTCATTACGACTTACGAGATGGAGCGTTAGATATTGCGCATTACCCGGCCATGCATCTTACAAGTGATCCATTCGACTCTTACAATGAGAAAACAAATAAGGGAAACGGATCCCCAATCTTCACGCGCCCACTTCCAAATAAGTGGAATAAATGACTGCAACGGCGATAGGTCTGGATCTTTGTAGCGTCCCTCCCTGGATTCAAGATTCTTTTAGAAGAGACATGTAGAGGAGCATTGATGTTGTTAGGGTAACCTTAATGTAATGAATAAGCTATCAGACATCGGATGAGACTTCCTCTTTCACTGAAAAAGCAATCATTGTTATTCCCTCATCTGTCACCCCATTCAGCATGACTCTGAACCCTCCCCCTCCTCGAATTTTGCCTTAAATAAAGGGGTTCCAATAACTACCTCCTTATCTGCTTTCGGTAAACATGGTGGTGTAAAATGGGAATAAAGAATCTCCCTTGGCTTCTTCATGCTTATGGGGATACATCCTCGGCGCCTTTCAACATCACGCCCCACCCCTTCTAAAAAAGACTTGCGCCTAAACAAGCATAAAGAGAAGCTTCCATTAGAAACAACCTTACGGCGTGATGTCTTTTCGGGATGAGACTATAGGAAGTAAGCTTCTCTTTCTTTCTTTTTTCTTTCGAGAGATCCACTACACTTCCCCTTGTCTTTTATCTTTGCTTCTGCACTTGTGGGCATATATTAAGGTAAACAATAAAACAATATCCAAAGTGCTAATGTATGTATATAGATTTACGGACAAACAATGTTATTATAGCAATATTTTCTACAGAAATATGCAAATCTCCATCAACAAGATGCAATAATACCATTTACAACCTTCAATTAAATCCTGACTAATATTAACCCATCAATGGGTTATTACCCTATTTGGGTTGACCCTACTATATAACTTAAGTACTTCTAACTTGTTGATGTTTATAATGACAGTTTCTGATACAGAGCAACAAATGATACATAACAGTTACAACTATTTGGCTATAGAAACCAACGAATGCCTCTACGTGGTAAATTCTTTACCGTCATAGCTATCATCGCCACCATTAATCAAATGTTCCCTGCAGATGCATATGAATGTCACGACTAGCATTTGATCTCAGATGCTAAATGAAAGTCTAGTGAGATATTTTGCTCAAACAATGGCAAAATGTAGAAACCAAGAACTCGGATTGAACAAATTATTAAGAGATGGTAACAAACCTTAATCTTTCACAAAGACGAGCTAAAGCATCTGATCCAGTTCTTGAAGCAATGTCTTCAATCACTGCAGCATTTGCAAGATTAACGCTGTCAGCCAGCTTGAACTCGCATAATTCCTTCAAGGAACAAGCATCTGTTAACACTGATGAATGACCACCACCAGCAGCCAACTTACGCACCTCTCCGACGCACCAATGTATACATTTTGTATGAGCAGATTAAAAACAAACATGGAGAACATCTAAACAATTAATTACTTTCAGATCTTACCAATCAACTGGTGAGGGATACCATGCATATGTAGATTTCTCATTAGCTGCCTGACCATAACTATTGTAACCCCATCCATGAATTCTACCATCTTTAGTAGAAATGAGAGTGTGAGAATGTCCACAAGCAACTAGTTGCACACCATTAGGGACGACTAAAATAGGTATATTACGGAGCATCATCTCTGAATCTCTAGCTACACAAGAGAAGATTCCGTTTTGGGGACCAAGGCCTAACTGCCCTGCCTGACCTCCGCCCCATGCATAAAGACCACCTTTCTCTGTCACAGCACATGTGTGGACTCCACCACATGCCACGTCCTTGATGACAGTTCCATCTAGGGAAACCACACGCCTGGGTGTAAGTTCTTTGTCACCAGATTGAAGAGAACAGTGGCCAAGTTGACCCATACTGCCAAGTCCCCAAGTATATCTGTCACATAACAACAAAAGATAATTCTTCTCTCTTTTTTCTCTCTGGTCATAAAAGGGAGAACTGCAGAAGTTAGATGACTAGGGTTGGGTAGAAAATATTCCTGTGGGCTCTGTTTTATAAGAGATACATCAGCAACCCCCCCTTTCACAACTTAATTAGGGCAGCATCCAAACAATTGGTGTGATAAATCATTTTTTCATGAATAGACAGATCAGTTCGATACTTCAATCGGATTCAAAGTAAATGGGGGATTTAAAAGAAAACAGAACCACAAAACGTTGATCAATGAAAATACACACACATCTTGATGGGATTTTTAAAAACTTAAGGGAAGCTTTATAATCCTTAATATACTTCATCTGGAGGGCAGAAATAGAGTTATGGGTAAATGGAGATTTATCTTCCAAACACCTAACTCGTCAAAAGTAAATTAAGTAGCACCTACTCATTAACTGTCATTTTGATTGTGAATATCAGTGCTCTTACAGATGACGAAACATCAGAAGTTGATATGGCAATCTCGACATATAAAGTGTTTGGCTAAGCATTTTTTAGAGCTTTTCTAGAGCTTGTATGAGCATAAAAGAAAGCTTTTCTCGCACAGTCACTAAAAGTTATAGAAAATGTTGCCACATATACACAAAAGAATGTTGGACTTCATAGAAGTTATTTCTTCCCAAGTGCAGGTAAAAAAAGTGATTAAATTGCAATGAAGTTATTTCAAATACTATGTAGATCTTAATAAGTTAGATTAAACATATAATAAGGGGCTAACAACTTGTAAAAACCCATAAACCATCCATAAAAACAGTGTTTTAGGATGTTGCTCTCGTTATGATACTTGAAGCTCCATAAGGTAATGCCCTGTTTTATATATCTAATTCATGTTCCATTTGAAAACCAAGTAATTAGGGTTTGTTTAGTACACATGGAAAGAGGGAGGGTTCAAGGATTCCGTAGTTCAATCTGCCTCCCTTTACACCATTAACAAATACCCCCCTCTCACAATTTAAGTGAAATTGGGAGGGGCCTTCCCTGTTACTTTTCCCTTCACTTCCCTCTTACTTTTACTAAACAAAGTGAATGCAAGGTTCTTCTCCTCCCCTTCCTTCCCCACCCAACTAGTATATGAGAAACACAGGTATTTACAAGGCTCGACTAGTGAAAGTGTTAATCTAGTGAGGAATATCTTTGTTGATCGTCCAGAAATGTCAACCCCATAACACATATATAACAAATCTCAGTGTTTCCTAAAAGAGATGAGAGGGAGTGGTTCTAGCTACTCTAAAATCCCCTCCCCCCTATATAACCACACTCACAGAAGACTACAATTGTTTCATATTCCAACAATAATCTTTTCTCCATAAAAAAGGTCCTTAAACACTTACACCTCGCCCATCTCGGAAATTGCCGCAGTGTGGTACTCTCCAGATGCTACTTTGATGATCTTTACCATCTCAGGGGGCTCGTCAAGAAATCTAGAATAACCATCTATTATTTGAGCCCCCTGAAGACCTTCACTGGTGACACCTCTTCCAAGCTGACCATATTCATTATACCCTAGTGTACCAGATCAGTCAAAAGTTTTTAATGAATAAATGGCAAAAAAAGTTATACTTTGTGTACATTTCTGGAGCTGCATATACCATAAAAAGTTATACTGTGCGTACATTTCAATCTTTGCACACTTGAATCACCATGATTGTGAAGGATGGACTAGATTTGGTATACCAAGTTAAGATGATAACACACACATGGTATAATTAAAAAGAAAAGTCACAATACCCCAAGCTTGTACCAAGCCATCTTCTGACAAAGCAACAACATGAACAGCCCCGCATGCGACTTGGCAAACAACCTAGATCAAATGGATCAAAGTAGATAAGTTATTACGGGGTTAGCTGTTACGGCTTGTGAATTTGAGAAGCACTTCAAAACTGAGAAGACTGTATGCAACAGTAAATATTATTCATTCTGCTGAGGATCAGAAATATCACAAGCCAGCAAAAATTAGTTCATACTACACTCGGCTTAACTGGTAAATAATACAAAGAGAATGTCAAACGTAGTTCAATGAGATATGTACTAAATATCGCTCGCATACAACTAGGAGCGCACACAACTAAGTACTTCCTACATTTTTATTCGAATGATGGACTTTTCCAAAATAAGTTGTGTAAGAATAATGACCCATCTCCTTATTTTTACCATTTAGAACACTTACCGTTACATGTAGCAAATTTGCTACATTCTATTTGTTTACCCTTATGTTTCTACTAATACTATTATTTAACTTTAAACAAAGAGTATAATAACACATTTATAGAAAGTCAACCACTTTTCTTAGTTGTTATGAAAAGTCACGATCATTCAAATACAAAAGGTAACAAATATTCCAAACTCAACAAACACCTCTTGGCAGGAAATTTGCTATAATAATGGATACTTCTACAATAAATTCAATACTGAGGGTACAAAGGCTACCGTGTTTGCAGTGAAGGCACCCCAAAACAGTCGAGGATAATTTGAATTCTGTAAAGACAAAAATTATATATAGTAAATGATAACCATTCAAAAGAATAACTTCAAGGATACGGTTTAATAAGTATATTGATGATAACCTGATTCTGTCCCCACACCCATAGTCTTCTAGTTGAAGTGGTTCCATCATTTTCACGTGGTTCTGCAATAGCAGCAGTACAATGGGCTCCGCAGGAAACAGATATCACAAACTCAGTCTGCAACTGTTTTACTTTCATAGGATATTTTCGACCAGTTTCAGTTCCATCCCCCAGCTGACCAAACTCGTTTGCTCCTGGAAGAAAAAAAGAAGAAATATTTCTTTTAAGAATGCTAGAAAGCAGAAAGAATGGAACAACAAGTATATGTGGACTCAGGCAATTCACTATAGAAGATGCTAACATGTCATGCTCATCTTAAGTGAAATGCAGGTTGCCCCCTTGTTAATAGACTGATCTGCCAAAAATTCCATAGACACATAGCGAAGACAATGGCATACTAACTGGAAGACAATGGCATACTAACTGATAAGTATAGACAAATGCAAGAGAAATGAAATCATTATTGCTATTGTAAAACAACAACAATGGAGCGTATTGAGATAATCTCTTAAAAAGGAAGTGAGAAATTTTGCTAAAATATTAGTATACAGAACTTTCTTGACGTGATTATAAAGGGAAAAAAAAAGAGAGGCAATTTCTGATTAGATCTAGCTCCACTAAGGCACTATCGCATTTAAATAGCAGCTTCAATAATCCATAGTCAGGGTTTTCCTTAGCAACCTCTGCAATAAACTTGCAAATGGACATTCTTATCGAGAAAACCTTTAAAGAATATATATGCTAAAAGAACACCCAAAGACGTGTAGGAATTTAAAATGGAAAATATATCTCCATCTAAATCAACTACTTTAATTAGCTTTTTGTATCTTCTTCCTATCAGAAAGTACTATGTCATTCTCCCCTCATGCCAGATTAGCCCGAGTATCGTAACATGGAGACGATTAGATTCCTTAAATATGAAACTGAATACACAACAGCAAAAATAAAATTTGTATTTGAAATTGAATTGGTAGGCAATAAAAGCAGAGATAATAGTACTCCAACATGGCACAACAATAAGGTCACTGGATGAAAATTGTTACAACCTACATCTCACTTTGAAAATCATAGGTCAGATTATAGTAAGCTGAACTACTAGTTTCAACCAATTGTTTATAAGGCGGCACTAAATTTGTTTCTATTTCCCAACCCGGTTTATCAAAGTCTCCCCTTGCCAAGGTTCACACATGCTTAACACAACCAAATACCAATATACTCCGTACCATATACGGACCTCGAAATGCTCAAATGCTCACATTATCCATGTACAAAGGAGAAGGATATATCTTACTAGTTACGAAATCGAAATATGAGAAGTAACACATTTGCAAACAAAATATTAATGAAAACACTAATACTAATAATTCCCAAAAGCTACATCAATAATCAGAGTTCAGATTCCATAAGTAAACAATCAACAAATTTAACACTTCAATAACAATGCTAAAACGCTCGAGTGAAAAGGGTCTAACCCCAAGTAAAAATCGATCCATCGGACGCCACTGCAGCGGTATGCTCTCGCCCACAAGAAATGTCCAACCATCTCGAATTCCCTCCAACGGGGCATCCAAAAAGCTCGGGTGGAAGCTGTCTTGGGATTCTCAAACTCTTTTCTTGGCCCCTTCTACCAGTTTGCCCAGATTGATTGTATCCCCATACATAAATTGCACTCTTTGTGGGAAAGTTCATTGCCACCCTAGAGTCTCCAAGAATCTCACCAATATCCATTTCAACTTATTTATATCTCAACAAAGAAAATGCCCAAAAAAGTAACACAATAATTTTGACCTGATCATGTGTAAAATTAAATGAAAATTCAAACTTAATTATATATAGACATCAAATACAGAATTTTCAACTTATTTGTCTATCTCTACCAACTGAACCAAGAAAAAGCCTAAAAAATTCAAGAATCATTTTGACCTGATCATGCAAAAAACTAAATAAAAATTCAAACTTTAATAGTTTCACACATCAAATCCAAAAATTTCAACTAGCCCATTACCTTATTATTGTTAAAATTTAAATACAATTATAATAAAATATGATGTATTCAATCAAATTTAAGTCACAATGTTACTGCCTTAAGTTAACTAAAGCTTTTCTGGGTAAAAATAGATTCTTGAATTAACAAATATTCTAGGAATATTGGCTTGAGAAATAAAAATCCTGAAAATGGCACAATATAATTTTTGGTTTGGTTGAAAATTGAGGGAGAATTCAAGAAATTGCAAAAAAATGAACATTATTGGATGAAAGAATTAGAGGAAAAGGGAGAATTTAAAGGGAGAATAAATTGGAATGAGAGATGAAAGAAGAACATATTCTACCTTTTTTATAAAGAAAATGGTAAGTATATTCTTCAGATAGTGGAGTTTGTAATTTTGTGGAGAAAGTAATGATTTTGTTCCGAAGTGTGGGGAAAATGAGAGAGGAGATCCAGTGGAACACCATAAAACCGATCCCACAGATATTTTTAACAAAAGGGGGACATTTATAGAAAACCACCAAATTATTAAAATGACAAAACCGTGACACTACGTATTTATTAAAACAATACGAATTATATTCGCTGATTGTCTTGCCCAACAATGAGTCGGTTAAAAAGCCAACAAAATAATAAATGGTTAGATATAAAACAAGCAGCCAAGATTTGTTAAGCTTGTTAAGGTGAAGCGTGGAATAAAGCTACGACACTTACTGGCTTCTGAGAAACGTAAAAGTAAATTCTTCCAGTTTGTCATCAAATAGGAAAAAAAAGATCGGAGTAGGCGAAAATATTTAGAAATGTGGTCTTTATTGATATTGAATCGAAGTCTTCTTATTAAGACATGAAATTTTGTTGGGACTGCTTCGCTGATTTGTGATAGTGGTTTGATCTTGTTAGCTAGATATTAGTTACATGTGTTGCTATGGCGATTTAGAAAACTTGATAAATTTTTTAGTTAAAGCTTTATGGCGAAGATATTCGCGTCTTATCACCGTGAGGTTAAGGCAAATGGAGTCGTGCGGTTGACATGTCTTAACCAGCCGGATAGACATTAAATCGGCATTTGTCCGGGCATAGATAGAAACTATTGTATGAATTAATTGAGTTAAGAAAAAATAGTAAATATGAAGAAATTGACAAAGTGAAAACATATTTACACCATCCTACATTTTTCCACCAAATACGAAATCGGTAACCGTGATGATGTTAAGATTATTGTTCGTAGTTTGAAAACTTTGATTATGCAAAATTGGGTTAAAGAACAAAGTGATAATAAAAATTGTTATTTTATAAGCGATGTTGAACAAATGGTGACTGAAGATAATGCATACGTTTATATAAAGAATAAAATACGCATGCAACCAAATTATTTTAGTTAGCACATATGTTCGGAAACATCTGAGTAACTCGTTTGTTTAGTAACAAACATGAGACCAATTAAACCCATACTAATAATTTGTTTCTTTACACTTGTTTTTTGTGAAAGATGTGTAGTCTTTATGCGTCAGGGGTTAGCGGAGACACGTTTAGCCGAGGAAGATAATGGAATTATGTTTTGTGATTGACATTTTTTATTTCGTGTTTATTGCTAAATTGACATCCAAGCGACATGCTTGTTCTCTTATAAACATATACATATTTTTTTTGTTTAGCCTTAAATCGGCCAGTGAGATGAAATTACAGCATTTGTAAAATTAATTTTAATTACGGAATATGTTTATCTACTATGAAATAAAATTACATTTTTTTATTTAGATAAAGTCAAAAGTTGTTATTATTATTATTATTATTATTATTACTATTACTATAATTATTAATTACTCATTATTGCAATAAATATAGAATTTGTTATATCGTTAGATTCGTCTTTAAAAATAGTTTCCGTAAAAAAGGAAGGAGTAAAATTAAGTAATGAAATAACATAGAAAGCGTAATTATGCTTCGGATAGAAAAAATATATAAAAGCGTAGTGTAGCGATTGAAAGCGTAATTAAATATCATAGAAAAACATAATTTTATAATCTACTGAAACATCTGACCGCATGAAACTAATCGTAAAACTATCATTAAGTTTGTCATGGTTGTTTTGTTCTTTCATCTTGGTGTGGCATTGTAACTCGGATAGCTATGGCCGGCCATGTTGGCGATATTAAGCGCTTTCAGGCGGCCAGTCTTTAGCCAGTATCCTTGTCCATCGGCCGCGCATCCGTAGTCGATACAATGTCTACGAGCTTGCATGTATGGATCGGGATGTGTCTCCAATGTGCATTGCGTATCGATAAGTGTCTTGGCCGTAGGCTGCCAATGCGTTATGAAATTAAAGAAAATAACATGTTGAATATGATCATAAAATATAATATAAGGTAATGAAAATACACTTTAACAACATGACACATGTTGAAGAGTGAAGTCGTCGTATACACATAGGCAATCATGCTTTGCAGTGGGTTATGCACTCTAATGAGTCCTTGGGAAATACCAACTCATGTAGTCGTCCGACGTCTGCGTAGCTATATATACATAAGGGACCCGTCATATAGGGTTGAACATGGTGAAATTACACATACTAGTCGGGTGCTTAATGAATCTCGTACACTTTCTTGAATATTCGTAGCATTACTGAGTTGGGTCCGCTTCCCAAAATTTCGATGGGTGAGGCGAGAGGATCGGAGTTGTACCTCCCGAGCTGGCCGTGCCACTCTACTCCCGTATCTGGCTTCATTGAAATTCGAAGCATAATATGCAGCGTGATAATATGACATCGTGGGGATGGAGGAGACGGGCCCGTAGGGTGTCCACACGACCTGTTATGATGAATGGAAACGATCTAAGTCTTTTTTCAGACAATGTTATACAAAATTTAATATATAATATTTTCATACATGTTCGGCTGTCATCTGATCCAATTGCTTACGATAGCAGATCAGCTGGCTGGGGTCGGTGTTTCGGGTAGTGTTGTCGGTCCGTCGTCTGCGGCCTTTGGTTGGCTTTGGGTACAGCTACGTGAGCTACCTCCCGGGTTAGGTAACAAAGTACTCATAGATCCAACACTGCAATATGAAAAACAATAATGATATTAGTTTCATTAAACTATAAACATGAATAATTCATTTAATCTATACATGCGGTAGTACCTCATGTAGAGTTATACATCGACCATTTGCCTTGATTAAACTCGCCCAGCGCTTCTATTTGGTGGTAAAGGTGCGCTAGGGTAGCGGCACCCCAAGCATATTCTCGACTCTATCGACATGCTCCAGCAAGTCTAAGTATTGTATTGGAGTGTGCGTCCCAGATTCATCGACAAACTTGATATGGTTCCCGTGAATACCAAAGGTAAGCACGAGGCCTTGTGCTTGAAGTCAGCTACGTCTGGCTGAGTTGGCAAATTCTTTGATGCTCTTTAATAAGACACTTTCCTGTGTTCCCTCGTTTGCTTACTGACCCTAATAGTATTGCACTGGATAAAATGCGTAGCATCGGCCGCGGGCGACCAATAATTGAGATTCCTAATATAGCGTGCACATCGTGCAGAGTAATTGTCATTTTGCGAGAAGGCATATGGAAGGTTCATCGTGCAGAGTAATTTTCGATTTTGCTTAACAATCATGATACACATTCGTTACTTTCGCAATAAACATGAAAAAGGTTGCAATGTAAACATGGAATAAACTTCGATTGTTTTCATTCTGATCATTTCTATAATTAGGTTGTTTCGTCTGATCATGGGCTAATTAAGCTTGTTTACTAATAACCATGGCTTGAATTTCAACAATAATTTAACATATACTTTTCTTGATCCTAATTCAACATTAATTTAAATGTATAAATTTAGTAAATGAAATGGTATACTTACTTGTTAAATGACTTGTTAGCGTCTAAACGAACAAAAATTGAGATAAGATGGAGAAGAAACGAATTCTTGACTACAATTTGAGAAATATTAACAACAATTTAAGAAATATTAACATCATAATATTTAAGACATAATCTCAATTCATAATTGACAAATAACTCTCGCAATTAATAAAAATAATCTCAATTAATACATAATATTTCGAAAATCCAAACATAACATATAATTTCCTTGTTTTATAGGAAACATGGAACAAATTTGCTTGAAATAATTCGATTTTCGTGAATCATGTATAGTCACGTCATGCACGTGAATCAATTTTGCGAGAAATGTATGAAAGTAATGCTTACGTTTACTATGATTATCGATTTCAAAATTATAAAAGTAGTAAGCGTTTTGAATTATATTATTATACTATCAAATTAAATTAATTATACTATCAAATTAAATTAGTTAATACTATATTATCATATTATTATACTATCAAATTAAATTAGTTATTATAGTACATCCTTTTACATAATGGATAACAAAATATAATTCTGATTTGATCAATCTCGATAGTTACGATTTTCTTGTAAGATGAAACTCAATTTACCGATTCGTCGATAAAACTCATTACATATTATACATCGGTCGCTCGAGTTAGTTATGAAAATCGGGAAGGTGATTTCCGACATAGAGTGAGGAATTTAGTAATCCGAGATGGCGGGTTCGAGGAAGCGAGAAGAACGAGGGGAACATGTTCGGGCTGTGGCAGCACGTAGAAATATTAAGTTGGCGGTCCGAAGTTCTAAGCAACGGGAAGAACAAAGGGTCAAGTAAAAGTATGGGAGGCATAACCATCCATTTCAACCGTATCTTTGAGGGAATTAGGTGGGCCGGATCGAGAATCACGAGTATGAGGTAATCGGGAACAAGAACAAATGATGCTACCTCCAAGCGACATGCTTGCATCATTAAAGAGGGCCGATCCGAGAAATGTTACCGACCTACATTTCGAGTTCACAATCACGTTAAGCGAAGATACGCCAAAGAGAAAAGAAGACACATGACGCCGTTGCAAAATTTTTTGTTTCTTTTGAAAGAGAATAAATACTTCTTCGACTTTAGTGTGTCGGGTTTGTCAACTCCGGAGATGTGGTATTCATTCACCCGGCCTCCCGTACCGTACTTTCAATGCGTATCCTCAGTGATAATGCTCGATTGCACCCTATAACGCAAACATGTATGGCGTAGCCTTTGCTCGAGGTTGTCGGGCTGACGAGTACAAAAAAAACCTTCACGGTATGTTGTCTTTCCTTGAATATGAAAGGGAGGGAAAATTACCGTGGTTTTGGCGTGGCTCGGGGCATTGTTGATAACGGAGGGGCCGCACGTGCTTGTCACGGTCGAGGTTGGCTTTTGAGAAATGCGAATAAAGTGTTCCACAGGATGCAAACACACCAATGCTGCACATATTGACCGCGTTGAACAATGTGTTCTAAATGAACATTAATACCGGCAGGATGTTGTAGAGGGATTGAGCCTACTTTGGGCCCTTGGGCCATATCGGCTAATGAGAAGGAATGGGAAGCCCAGAGAGGAGAACATGTAACATTTGAATACCGAGTTTGGCCCAGATTGATCGATTATTGCGAGAAACCCATGGATCGTCCACTACGGCGGGGAATATCCTCGGAGTTGTCAAGTAGAGCTTTTACTTCCTTGGGCCATTATACAACCAACGGTATGTTATTCAATATAAAACATCATTTTATACAAGTAATCAATTTAAGATGAAAAATATATGAATTTGATGACTTGTCATTAAATTTAAATTCGAAGGGAGCATCGCTTTGGTCGAAGCGGAACTTGAAAGGACAAAACATAAATTGACACCGTATTTCATACACTTCGCCAAAGTGATGAAGGTCAAATTCTTGGCTTGTAAAAAATTAATAGAAGTATATTTAGAAGCCCCAGGAGTCGGACAATGATATTCTTGCTTGTAACCTTTTTGAGGAACACAGTCGAGAAAAATATTAATGAAAGCTTTTAAATCTAATAAATGGAGAATTGGAAGAAATGTAAGAGAGGGTCGAGGATTCCCAAAAGAGTTGTGGTTTGTTACATTGGGCCGAACACATGAGTACGCTTGTGCCCATGTACTACGTTACATCCATAGAGATTAGCGCTTCCCTCTTAGTAGCGTACGATTATTGGCAAAAGTTGGACATAGAGTTTCACCCGCGAGGGTTACGATGAGGTGGCGAAAAAAAATCGACTAATCTGTGATACCGATGGAAGTCTCTACCGACCGTTCTTAGCGAGCTGCTTATTCTAGAATACCAAATTATCGTCGAGAAACCCAAACATGCTACCGTAGGTGCCCAGTCGAGCCAAACCCGAGTAAATAAAAAAAAGCCAAGGTTAGAATGGCATCCGCTTTTTGAGAAAGTGATGAAATTTATTAGTTCACAAGCAATCTCAAGAAAAGCGGGTGTTGGGCGTGTGTTGCCAAAAGTGGAGTTGTCGCGAGTAGCGATGAGCATTCCAAAAAAGCGAGTCTGGGTAGTCCATCGTCCCAGGGACACCGAATCTATGATAAATCGCTAACTTGAATGTCCACTACTCCCGTGAGATTGCGTAAAAGCGCCATCGTGAACCCGTTACGGCCTGAGGTTCTATTTATGCCGACCAATTCCCTCCGTATATGCTCCCTTACATTGAAAAATTTACCAATGTACATGGAGATGAGAACTGCGGCTTTAGAACAGTGGCATTGGCGATTTACGGGAATGCTGATGAATGAATCCGGGTTAGGAACGTCTTTTAAGCCTGCTCTACGACCTATTTGTTCATTCGAATGGTGTGATCTTGTTCTCGAGAATATCTCGCTCACACCGGGCCCGACTCCTTGTAGATAAATGGATGACATTGCCGAATGTGAACCGTCGTGGCTACCATCTGATGTTGTATTTGAGGCATTTACTAACGTTGCAGGAACAACCTGTCTTCCAGCTATCTTGGACCAAAAGGGACCGCCAACAAAGCACTTGGTTTTAGGAAATGTTGATGGAGGAATCATTTTATATTGGTAAGATCATATCTGCCAATTATGAATCGAAACCGTTTCACGTATTATATATAATTTGTCAAATTTTAATTGTAAGCCCTACGCGTGATCGGCGTTGATCATCGCATCCCCTCGATAGCGTTCTATTGAAAAAATGGGCGAGATGCTTCGAGGTTTAGAAATTGATATAGAGAAAGAATCGAATTTATTCAACGCGTTACCGGGCGGATGAACTTGGCGCCCCGTCGCCGAGGGGATATCGAAATTTGCAGCTGGCCGGAGGCGGCCAGCGTTTAGCCATTCGTCATTATTTAGTGCGTTTTTATGTAATTAATTATTTAATTAAATTCTTGTAATTAATTATTTATTTTTATTTTTTATGTAATTAATAATTTAATGCGTACTTATATAATTAATTATTTAATTTATTTTTATGTAATTAATTATTTAATTCATTTACTTATGTAATTAATTATTTAATTCATTTTTATGTAATTAATTTGCGATAATTCATTTTATGTAATTAATTTGCAATAATTCATTTTATGTAATTAATTTACAATAATTTATTTTATGTAATTAATTTGCAAATTCATTCTTATGTAATTAATAATATGATTTAATTATTTAACTCATTTTTATAAATATATGAAAACAAACAATCTAATGACATGCTTTTTAGGAAACAAACGAATAACCTTCATGTTTATTATCTTATGAACTTGAATTTAAGTAAGCCCCAGATTGACGAAGCGTAAAGAAAAAAAGCTCGTTGTTTATTCTTAGCTAAATTCGCTTGTTTTAGAAGAAGCACAAAAGATTTTAAATTGTTGTGGTTTAAGCGCATATGATTAAGCTTGTTTTGTTGGTAACAAATTAAGCTTGTTGTTTAGAAGAAGAAGCACAAAAAGATTTTGATTGTTGTGGTTTAAGCACAGATATAATTCGCTTGTTTTGTTATAAGACCTGAGAATTTTCGCTTGAAATAAAAGGGCAAAATAGTCATTTCTCCTCCGCGTGTTACTGTGTTGGTGTGTGTATAGTGCCCGCGACATGTTATCTGGAGACGGAAAAAACTTTAATATGTATGTGCAGTATAATTGAATAGTTATATAGAATCTGATTCGTGAAAAATATTAATCGGAAAAAATTTTACGAAACGCATTTCGTACGGATATACAACGTATTCTTTTAAAAGTTCGAGATAAAAAATATGGAAAATAATTTAGGATTAAAGGGACGTTCGATCATACATGTTTCTCGTCGTATTTTATTCTTGTCGCACGTGTTTGAAAAATATCACCGGCAGTAAATTCGTCGTGTTTGACTTTAAAGAGGCAAATTGGCAGGAGTAAATTTGTCCAAACACATTTTTGAGGTATTTACACTATTTTTTCAACCGAATCACCCAAAGATTATGGCAAAATGTGTTCGGACAATGTCACGATTCTATAGTATAAATACTTCAAAAATGTGTTTGGACAATTTTACTCTTGTTAATTTGTCCTAAAAA
Organism: Lithospermum erythrorhizon; assembly: GCA_019722365.1. Taxonomy (NCBI): domain Eukaryota; kingdom Viridiplantae; phylum Streptophyta; class Magnoliopsida; order Boraginales; family Boraginaceae; genus Lithospermum; species Lithospermum erythrorhizon. The sequence continues at coordinate 27,180 of JADFUC010000174.1, read as the reverse complement.
TTCAAACTCAACGTCCGTTGTGACAGAATGACCAAGTGAGACATTTTTTGAAACATGTATGATCCATTGTTGTAAATAAGCGGCGCGATGATGGTATTACCGCGGCGCTACAAATTCAGCGGTAAAATAGTGGTAAAATAGCGGCGAGGAAATAGAGGATTTTGGAGTTCGCCCCATTTGTGGTGCTAAGCAGCTATTCACAACTTTAGTATGATCAGATGATACATATTGAAACATGTATGATCAAATGATGACATGATGAGAATCATGTATGATCGAACGTACCTTTAACCCCTATAATTTAATATTTTTACATGTTCCTATATATTAATTGTCCAATTTTAATTTATAAACCAATATTTGTCGGATAATTGTAGAGAAATAGTAAGATATTTATACATACCTACTTAAACTTATTTCAACAACATAAGGAATTTATGTTCCCGGTGAAAAACGGGATCATAATCATAGAGTTTAAAATCGTTTATTTACTAAATAAGTATCATCATCGAAATGTGGAATACCATCTTGAAAATTGTAATTATGATCCACATGCTCTTGATCATCTCCATCAAAATGTAGATCAACATAATATGGTCACTCCGAAAGATTATTCATATTTACTGCTCCAAATATCGATATTCTAATTCACATATTTCTCCATTACTATTGTATTTATCCTATCATAGACAACAATAAGAATACTCTTTTATATCTTCATGTGACACTTGTACTGTTTTATACGCGTGCTTACTAACATGGATCCCCAGTCTCATTTGGTGACACATCAATAAGAACGTGACAAGTGAACTATTTTTTTTAAAATGTGTTCTGCTATCTTAATATCCTATAGCATTATAACACATGTCCATGTATGAGTATTTGATATAGATGATGGGGTAGGTAATCTCACACCTGTTTTGAGTTATTTGTAAATTAGAGGGGGCATCTTTAGTTAATAATCGGAGTGCAAGAGTATGAGTTCTAGGCTTAATGAATATTCAAGTTTTCTACTTAAGGAGATTAATATAATTGAGTCAGGACTTGGGTGCTTACAAAACGTACATAAAGAGATCATGATTTATTGGATCTAAGTAATTTTTCACTTGATCTAATGGTTAGGAGAACAACATGAGATCAAATTAGATATTTACAGGTGATCATTCACTAACTCTTTACTGTTGATTAATAAAGAGGAAATTAATTAAATAACATCCCCTTCATGGGTTTCAATCCAAACCCAAAGGAAGGTATAAACCAAAAGACTTATCCTAATGGATAACTATAGAAAAGTCGTGCTAAGTTTTTCATCAAACCTTTACATAGTAGTTAAATCAGAATAATTTTTTTTTTTTGTTGCTTTAATCTAAATCTTTACTGAACAGGCTTAAAGGTAAGATAGGGACTTAGATTGAAGAAACATGTTATGGTTAGAGGGTGAAGCAAAAAAACTTGAAATTATAAAATGAAATTGTTGGATTCTATTACATATCTAAATTGTTCTAAACTATTCGGATATGAATTCTATGAACACTACGGATATGCAAAACAATAAATACATGAATTCTATTTGTATGCAGATTCTTACAGAATAATATTATGATATAGGCGTAACGCGACCAGCACTTGAGTTATTTGCCCACGAGTTAAGTCGTAGCGTCACGGAGCAAGTGCCAAATCGATGGATGACTCATTTTTAAAAAGACAACGTTTTCAAACAAATACGAGAAATTTCACGATAAAAGTCACGGAAAGACAATTTTAAATAAAGCGATCGCGTCGTGGCCGTCTATGCACTGCTTGAGTCGATCATAAACATAAGCTACGAAATACTTTTCACGTGAGTTTAATAAAAATCATGAAACAAAAAATACGGCTAGATGCGAAATCAATACAAGCATGATAGACATGACTAAAAAACATAAACAACAACTTCACAATGACTAAACAGGCGTGAGGATCGTCGCATTTCGTCGGCTACTTCAGCTCGAACCCGCGATCGCCTGAGCAAAGGCGAAGATGTCAAAGTCACCACTGTCAGCGACACAAAAATCATGCCGCCCAAAGGCGAATAGGTGTAATTGCGAAGGCAGTGAATCTTATCACCCAGGGGGTAAAACTTAGTCCCACAAACAATGAAATGGTAAAATATAGCTAGGAGTATATATATATATATATATATATTCAGGTAAACCTCGAGAATAAAAGAAAGATACATATCAAGGCCATAACTTATGATTTCAAGGAAATTCTTATACGTACTATAACATATTACAATCTAAAGATTACCGATAAAATCCAATCTCGAGGTAAAAATAAATACGTTACATGGAGCAACATATCGTAACAAGTATGTCTCGATAAAGAATCAGCCAAGATAGAAATCGCGTAATCCACATTGAAACTATAACCACAAAAGTCAAGCGAGATACCCGCGATTCTGGTTATCAATCATCCATCTCCGATCTCTCGGCTATACCTCAGCGACCCGACATCCACTTTGATATACAACTCGGCTTGACTCGACATATCCGACTTTCTGCAGCTGTCGCATATAAACAGCCTCGACTTGCGGGGAGAGCGACACTTTCGTGCCGTCGTACGAGACAAATAACAACACCTTTCGATGCAGTGCGAAGGCGATATGACCTTGTTTCGATGCGAGAGTACGAGACAATAACCGAAGCGTCTTTCAAATCACCCAGGAAGTCTGACGATAACAGCCAGAGCGATCTATCCCATGATCATTTCTACTCTTAGGTAATTCGCTTTAATACTCAAATCATCCAATAATCCCATCTTAAATATCAACAAGTCAAATCAGCCGAGGAAAGCCTACACACAAAACTTGGCTTCAAACACATCGAAATCACCTATGATTCCAACTAAACATCTCCCAGTAAGCTCGACTACTCAACTTCTGACATCAATGATAAGATAACACAAAATTCACAATCATGCTCAAATATCAATCAATCAATAATATTCACATATATAAGTCTCAAGTAATCACAAACGATATCGCCATTTCCTTGATTCAAGTAAATACATATATAAACACCGTAGATAACTCTTCATTATAAATTTGGTATATAAACTCACTTGATCTGACAACAAATCTTTCCCTTTGATCAGCGCCCAAGCAAGCATTGAAATTATAATTACTAACATAATATGAAACTAGTAATATAGCCTTAACGCACTTTATACTCATATTTATACTCCTAAAATAACCCAACGAACTTCCATTTATAAACATTACTCCAACTTTAAGTTCACAAACTATCCATTTTAATGATTGAGTTCCAATTACTAGTTTCTAAAGCCATAAAGTTTCGATATTAACAACTAATTATCCATTCTAACCGTCTTTTAATCTAAAAGAAACCCATTTTACTACTCGAATCTAAAAACTCACTTGACATATTTCTTCGATAACTTATAAATCACAAGCTGCCTGAAAACAAGCATAATAAGGTCGAGAACATACTTATACCCTTTTAAAACTATTTTTGGAAAAATCAGCAAAGAAAGTCAACTTCGAAGAAATCAACCAAGTCGAACTTCCATAATTCATGAAATACTCAACAATCTTCCAATTTAACTCTAAAACAACTAATTTAAGGATCTAAGAACCTATTATTGCAATTTAAATCGAAATAGTAAAAGTCAACTAAAAGTCAACTGAGTTCAAAACGTGATAAAACTTGAAAAAGGTGCGACCTTTCTTACCTCGGAAGATGCGGAATGTTGAGGAGAATCCAAAATGCTAAAAACCCCCAAAAACCGTGCAAAATTGAGGGAGAAAAGTGAAAAAAAAAATTCGAAAGGGGGGGGGGTTTGGTGAGAGTTGTGAGATTTGACTTCCTTTGACCCACTCTTGGGTATTAACAACTAGATAGAGCAAAAAATTTTAAAACCAAATAGGGAATTCTCAGAGTTCAACAAATACAAAAAGTAGTTCGAGTCTAGAAGAAATATTATTAAAATATTCCAGCTTTTTTAAAAATATTATCACATTTTAATAATTCGACATTTAATTTATATTTTAAATTTCTCGGAGCAGGTTATTACAATAGCGATTGGAAGCGAATAGGCTTCATGATACTGACAGTATTTCCGAGTAGCCAACCAACAGTGCAGAGGCTACATAAATGCGTTTTTCTTTAGAGCGTTTAAAGTGAAAACGAAACAAAGAGGAAGAGAAAAACAATTTTCTCTTCCCAGAAAGGGAAGGCGTGGAAGGCTTCTGAGAGGGGGGTGGAAAGGAGGGCTTACCGACTTCAAAGTTGGGAGAAGTGAAGCAAATGAATTATCAGGGGTGATGCTACATATATGAAGCGAAGCCAGCGAGAGTTTCAGGAGGATGGACTCTTGATCGCAAATCCTCGAAAGCCTTTACTTGACACCGCCCACTTTAAGTTTTTAAAATTTGGATTTCGCCCGAATGTTTCCTTTATGTTTCAACTTTAGACAGGAAAGTTATAATACATTTATTATTAGTTAGATTCTTGTTTGAGTGGTCTTGAGCTCTTGGGGCCAGTCGTCAAAAGCAATATTAAATGATATTAACCGATTATTATCTTAATATATAGATTATGGCAGACTCTATTAAACCATCATAACACGGCCCAATGTCGATACGTATAAATCCCTAAATATTAATTGTGCAAAAATGTAATATATATTGAACTTATAGGTTTGAATGATTAAATTGGTTGCATGCAAGATCAAATTGTTCAATGAACATTTTCACCGAAATCTAATATCTCATAGTTACAACAGAAATAGCATGGACGAACAAAATTGTTACCCCTAAAAATAGACAAAGTGATCTAGTAGGATCCATTTTAAAATATACTAGTTTTAACTTGTGACTTTTAACTAGTGGTGTTGCTCGGTCGGGTTTGATCGAGGTAGCAGCTCCTTGGTTCTGGGACCGATAGCAGACGGTCTATGCTGAGGCTTCCGACCGAATTAAATGCGCCCACGAGGTTAGAATTGTCCCCGAATCACGGACACGAGTCACTGTCGATGGATGACTCAGGAATTTTAAAAGACACGCGGCTTGAAACAACTCAATAAAACAATATACAACGGACAAAGACATTTTTAAGAAAAAAGAATCCATCTTGGTATTTTAACCCATAGAATATCAACCAACATACAACATATCTCCCAGTATCAAAATCAACATACACTTGACGGGAACTCCCAGAAACCATGACTATCTGAACAACTTGAACTACAATCAAATAACATAGTGAGGCGTGAGGATCAGCTATACCAGCCATTGCACTAAGCTCTAAAAGCACGATCACGAAACAATAGGAGAGGAAACAGCCCATGCACCTGTCAGCCTGCTTGATGAAATTGCCGCCCCAGCTAGCGAATAGGGTGTAGGCTGTGAAGTTTAGTGAATATAAATCTCAGAATACAAATTAACCTCGATCGCATAGTGTATCAAAGTAGATGATATCGCGTACGATAGATAAGTAATGCGTAATATTATTCAACAAGGTCTTATCTGAAGTCATTAGCAATTTCATTATCATTTACGTATGTTCATAAATTAGATCCTTAGCATAACATTCCAAGATGATGGCAATCAGCAATAACATACGTACAATTCAAGGAAAATTTGCGATAACAAGAAACCTTGATCACTGGAAGGCTTTTTATCAGGCGCTTGGCTCACGACTGCGACAGCTAATCCATTTCGGCCCGACCTGATCAGCTCGGCAAACTTTTATCGACTCGACAGCACATCAACTCAGCTGACTTTATCAACTCAACTGACTCAATCGAAATTTCGATATAAGTCCATATTTACGCAACTAATGTCATATAATCGGCTTCGACTGCGGGGAGAAACTTATGCTGTCGGCGTAAAATTGCGAATCGTAGCGAGGAGTGCGAAGCAAAAACACGTCACTTATCTTGAGGGTATAAAGAGGCGAATGCAGACGATACAACTCAACGAAACATAAATCCCGGCTTCATGCTCTGACGCTCTTCCCTAATACGACTTCAGCGTCACCTGGCTTACTATCACGACTCGTGAGACCACGGAGACGCAGCTTGACAACTCGGCCCATGATACGTATTCGGCGTATAATTTAACCTGAAAATCAAATACATGTCTGGCGTACACGTATCCGTAATCAAGTAGTTAAGCAACACCCGTGGGGAATGGGTACTGCTTGGCTGTAGCAAATAATGGCGCCCGCCCTAATAATTAGTCGTGTCTCTTCGCGCTCAGCAGTGATCAAAGCGCCCGAGAGATATAATTACTACTTACTACCATAGTAATAACTCTATTTAGTAATCTATCCAACTTAGCACCCAACCGTTTTGGTTACCAATTGCCAGCAAGGTGAAAGATTACTACTCGAGTTAAAGCGACTAATAAAGCGACAAAATTCGAGGCATCGCATTTCCCAACCAATCGGCCATCACTCCTACAAACTTTGACACTTTAACCAACCTATTCAACCCCAAAATCAACTTTTTCTAAACCAAAATATCCATTGATTAGAGAATATTTGTCATAGTTTTTGGATGATTTTGGGTACTTTATACTCTAATTTGGTTATTTTTAATTTGTTTAATTGTGAAATATTATATATTATGTGATTAGGTGTTTTATTATTATTTGGGAAATATATGCTAATTTGGAAACTGAGGGAAAATGCTAAGATAAGTTGCGGGAGTCATGTAATTTTTCGAAGAGTGGACAAAAGTCGATGAAAAAGAGGGAAAGAAAAGAGGCCGATTTATACAAAGCACGTCGGAGAATAAAAAGGCCCAGGAGTCGGCCTAGCTATATATAATCCGCGAGGCGGCAGCAGAATTCATTCATTCACTTTTCTTCATGGCCGGCTGATTGATAAATCTGCGGCCCCGACTTATTACTCTTTTTATTCGATCGTTTCGTTGAAAGACAATTGATAGTATTTACACTCTTTATTCATACTCTGGATAATTTTATGCTTTTCGATAATATTATTTATGAATTATTTCGGTATGAGTAGTAGCTAAATTTATTATTCTTTGGAGGTTTGATGTAGCCTTGACGGTGTATTTTCTATCGGATTTTAGAGTTATTATAATTCTTATTTAGTATTAATCGTTGAACTTAATTTGAGTTCGATTGTTAGAATCTAGCCAATTCTTTTATATGAGAATCCACGAGTATGTAACCACCCCGACCGAAAGGAAGGCATAATAGATCAACGATTAGTTAATTAGTGGGTTGTTATACGGAAGTGTGCAACAAGTTGATTGGTTACAATAGATTCGCTTTAGCGGCTTGGGGTTTTTAGCTAGTGAAAAGATTTCACTAGTGACATGGGAGATTAATTAAGGCGAGAACGTGCGGTGAACCCGCGACCCGAGCCGACATGCCGAACTGAGAAATTGGACCACTAGTGTTGATAAATCTATTGTCGGGTAGAGAATACTCTTTGTTAGGTGAAGTCGATACCCACAGTAATCCTTTTATTCGTAAGTTTATTATGCTTGTTAACGGCTGTTAATTTAAGTTTAACTAGTTTATTACAATCAGATTCTAATACTTAGTTTCATTTACAATTACAATTAATTTAAGTAAACCTTGATTCGCCGATTGGATTCGACCGCTTCTTGAGCAACGTACTACTACACTTGACTTCGTACTCTTTGCGAGGGAATATAATTTGTTAATCAAATTTACGGCACCGTGCCGGGGAACTAGAATTATTTAAATTTTTAGTAGTTGTTTAGTTTTAAGTTATTTTATATATTTATTTTTTTGGTTGTTTGATATTTGTTTCGAGTTGTGATAATACGAGTGCGTGCTTGGTCGGCGTTCGTTGGATCTGATTTATTATCTTTGAGCGATGATATCGACAAACTTGGAAGGAATAGGTGTCAAAGTTCTAATTCTACAATAATGGTGATTCAGCAGCGAGGAAGACAAATGAAAGGCCCAGTCCTTGCCGGGGTGGTGGATCATCCTTAACTGCGTCGTTACGGATGATGCAACTAAAAATTTTGAGTTGAGGAGTTTTTGGCTTCCGTAAGCTTTGCCAACTTTTCATGGGATTAAGTGAAGACCCGACATTCTTAGATGAGTTTGGGATAATGGTAGGTAGTCTTCCCAGTAATGGAAGCTAACACATGAGTCTACGAAATTGAAGATGATGCTTCCATATACCTTGAAGATACGACCCATGGAGTGATTTTTGTCTATACTCCCCTCGGCCCCATTCACACATGGAGGTAGATGCATGAGTATTTTGTGGCGAGATTTTATACATGCGCAAAGTGCATCAACGAGGAAGCGGTCGAATTTCAGAAGATGATGAGTCTTTCAGCCAGAGCATGGGATGTTTTCGAGCATTGTTGATTGATGTCCCATGCATATGTTACCACATGAACTACAGCGCTTCGTATTTCTGCCGATGGTGACTCACCGCGTGAGCGATGGTTGGCAATCACGGCCAGAGTGCACTCGGTGGCAAGGCGATTGGAAGAATTCGAAATTTTGAATCATTAGCTAATTCCTTGCGAGAAGGGTGTTAGGAGGAGAAATACTAGAGTACATGGAATAAATTCTAATTCGACATTGATGTGGATAGGCAGGTTGGCATCCGTGCGAGCAAATTGGCTTGATTATCATAAGTTTACACGGATCATCTCTGCAGAGTGCCAATATGTATGCGTCTCGTGAGGGTTATTCGGAGATGTCAGAACAAGCAAATGCCATGAACGGGTACAACTCAAGAATGAGGAATGATCCCTATTCAAAAACACACCTATAATCGGGATGGAGAGAATCATCCAAATTTCTCATGGAAGAGCTAATGAAGGAGCAGCCCCGAGGAGCAGAGTGAATATCCATGCCAACTGATACCGGTGGAAATTTGGTGGAGAATCGGCCTCGATCAAATCTTACAAATGCTTGAGAACACTAGTGCGTGATAGGGAAGTTAAATTGAGGATGGTCGATTGGGCGAGGCTGACATAAGCGAGAACGGCAAGTTTCCTGAATCAGCAGAAGCGAGCAAATGCGGTGATGACTATGAGGTGGGGAAACTTCTTGATCACGGGATATCATGGAGACAAGAAAGTTATGAATACTGAAAGGATCAAGCAAAGGGAAGCCGTTCAGACGAGAAACAAATGGAGGTGGTAAACCCGTACGTTCATGGTGCACTCGAAGGCTCTGAGGAAGTAAAGCGGATAAGTCTTTCCTGCGAACTCTATGAAATTATTTCTAAGGTCATGCTAATTTACCTTTATTAAATGTGATTAAAAATATTCCCTCTTATCTTTAAGTTAACAAGGACTTGAGTTAATAAGAGGAAATATGAAGAACCCCTAATGAAAGGTTTTATTTACGAGATGGCTAATGTTGTACTTAAAAGCTGACTTGCCACTAAACTTAAGGACCCGGAAGTTTATGATTGATATTAGTAGTAGAGGGATTCTCAAAAAGCTAGAGCGATGTTAGATTTTAGGTGCTAGCATAAATCTTAGCTACTTATTCTTTGTACTTACTTGATTAGGGCTTAAAAGAATTAACCCTACTACTATGACCCTCAATTAGGCGACCGTTCGGTAAAATATCCTAGGGGAGTATGGTAGGGGTATCGTAAGAGGGTATGTTTAGTGCAAATTGATAAATTGATTGTCCTTGTAGATTTAGAGTGGTTCTTGAGATGGAACATCGCTTTGGTCTCGTGAATCTCCCATTCTTTTGGGAAGGCCATTTATGGCTACCACCAGGACTCTAATTGATGTGCAAAATGGGAAGTTAACTATGTGCATTAGCTTGATCAAACTGTTGAATTCTCGGTGTTTAAATCCTTGAGCATGCCTGTTGAGTCCGGTTCGTGTTTCAGTATTGAGGAGTTAAGTCAGGAGATTTTCCAAAGCTTCATGGTTGATAAAAGGGATAAGTTAGAATTAGCTCTCACTCTTGATGATTGTGATGAGGATGAAGTAATGATGCATAAGGAAAGTCTGGATAAAACTCTGTTATTACGAAAATTCCGTAGACTCTTTTAGGGAATTTTAATTCTAAAAATTGTCCTTCCGTGATTTCACCGCTAAGTTAGAGCTTAAGCCCACTTACCGTCCAATGCAAATATGTTTATCTTGGTACTAATGAAACACTTCCGAGTTTTTATTTACGCCGATTCGCTAAGTTCTGAGGGAAGAGAGTTTGGTGGAGGTCTTCCCGAGGACAATGTTAGTATAGGGTGGACTCTTTGCGCGATATCAAACGAGGGTTAGTCATTTGTTTGCGTACATAAAGTCTTGGAGGATAACGCTAGAAGCTTGCAAGAGAGAGATACTCGAAAGGAGGCTAAAATCAAGTAGAAAGAGGTATACCTTGAGGTCTTGGGCTATTTGAATCACGGGGTATTATTTATCATATCTACATTAGTAATTGGGTTAGTCACATTGCATGTAGTGGCCGAGTCTGGTATGCTCGATGAGTAAACTAAAGGAAGGCTTTGGGCTCGGTATTGACTTGACCGGTCATCTGTTTGTTGGTAATGTTGTTAAAAGAGATATGCGTTAATAAGGCAGTGCATTTACTTGGCGGCAGGTTGTGTTGTAAACCTACCCGATAGAACCCGAGAAGTGGTTGAAACCCATTTTGATCATAGTCGTGCATGACTATGTCAGGATAATCTTAGTCATCAATGATTCACACGGTTGAGAGTGTAATAACCCGTTCCGTGCTAATATTATTGAAATAGTATATACTAGTTGTTCGGTGGAATTATTTCAAGGAGAAAAAAAAAGAAAATTCCGAAGTTGAATGAGTCAATCACAGTGAATCGATCGGTTGGTAGTATATTTCGGAATTTTAGAATTTTAAAGTTGTAATGTCATTGGGTAATAATTTGAGGATATAAATCAATGTTAATGTTTGGAAGTTGATTGTCGAGATAAGTTAAAACGAGAAGTATCGATTGAATTAAACGATCGGGTTTCACACAAATTAGGTAGGCCAACCCATTTAAGCCCAAAACCAACTTGGCCCAAAAGACAAAATCCATTTTCACTCCGGAGAAGTTAGTAAGCCAGTAGTCTCTTCCCATTTTGATTTTCTTTCTTCGATTTCTCTCGTTTCGCTTGAGAACTTTCGGCCGCCAATTTACGGGAGGAGAGTTTCCCTCGTAAATCACCAAATGCGTTTCAAGGTAAAAAAGGTTCGATCTTGTTGAGTATTTTGTGAGATACTCCCGAGTTGACTTTTTGTTGACTTTTTGGATTTTGAATTTTATTACTCCAATTGATTCTTGGGTTCTAAATTAGTTATTCTTGAGTTGAAATATAGAGTGTTTAATGTGTGGAATTTCGGACGTTTTTAGGGCCGTTGACTTTTTAGGTTGACTTCGATTTTTATGAGATATTATTGAATATAATTATTGTTTAGGCTTAGATTATGATATAAGAGTTGATGATAATCGATATTTGGGGTAGAAAGTGTTGTTATGGTTGAGTTGACTTTCGAGTGATTTTGGGTTGACTTTCTCTAAAATGTGGTTGATAGTATAAATATGTTATTGGACCGTTATTGTGATTGTTTTGAGGTGAAATTATGAGTATTAGGTTGTTGGAAGAATATGTTGAAATTAATTTTAGATTGCGAGTAGTAAACGGGCTTCGGGATTTGAGGTTGTTAGAAATGGGTTTGATTAGTTGGAAAAGTTGATATTTTGGGTTGATTGAAATTAGTTGATAATGTTGGGTATTTTGGTTAAGGTGTTGATCGATTATGGGATTTGGTCGAGATAGTTGAATTCGCCATTTTAATAGTCTTTGAAACATAATTAGCAATCTATACTTAAGTTGTCGATTTGTAAGTAAAGGGTTGAAAAGTCAATTTAAGATAAGGGTTTAAATTGTTGCGAGTAGTAATTGTAATTTGAATTGTTTTTGATTAGGCGCGGAGTGTGGGAAAGGCACTTGGATCGATCAGACGGGACGTTTCTTATTGCAAACGGTGAGTACTTATCTCGAGTGTATTACTTTATGTACTTTACTTTAAATGAATTATGCGTGTCGCGCAATATAATTATGTGTAAAATGGCGTACATGTCGCCAATGATTATATTATGATACAACGACATTGAAGACTGGATTGAGGTAAGTGATAAGCAAGACTTTCCCAACTTATATTCTTGTTATATTTACGCGGCCTTGACGCTTTTTGTATTTACGTGGCCTTGTCGGCACTTTTTGTATTCTGTGGCCTTGTTGGCGCTTTTGGTATGTGGCACTTGTCGGTTGTGATTGATTCTGATTGTGTGATGTTTAGGCGTGATAGCTTTTAATATTGTTGGGAGTAAGTAGTTAGTTATTAAGGAGGTGTTGAATTTGGGAATTATGTATGACTTTAGGGTGACTTGAGTATTAGGATATGACCCGTAGTTGGGATGGTGGGAGGTAGGTGAGAACATAAGCCCCAAACTGCCCCAGTATGTGGCCAGTATCGCTTATCTTACATGTGTATAAGTGCGTTTGCCTTATCTTAATATTGTATAAGTGCGGTGAATTGCCTTATACTTAGTGTGTATAAGTGTGGTGTGCCTTATCTTATGTGTATAAGTGCGGTTTGCACCTGCTATGTGTATAAGTGCGGAGTGCACTTATACTTGGTATATAAGTGCGGTTTGCCTTATACTATGTATAAGTGCGGTGTGCCCAGCCTCTTGTGTGTGTATAAGTGCGGTGTGCCTTATACTTAGAAGTGTATAAGTGTGGATTTATATATACTATGTGTATAGAAGGTGCGGTTTGGCCTGCCTCTTTGCGGTATAAGTGCGGTGTGATGCTCGATTGGTGCATTCACGGAGGTAGACGGATTGAGCATATGCGCATTAGGAGGTTGGTATGGTTGTGGGGATACTTGAGAGAGATAGATGGTTTGATGACTAGAGTTATGGGGCGTTATTGAGTTCTTTCTGGGTGATTGTGTGCTTTACTGGAACTTTCTATCATATCTTCATATATTGTGTCTGAGACTTTCTTTGGAATTATGTTGTATGGCCTTGTTAGGTAGTCTTGGGTATATGCATATTTATTCATATTTGACTACGATATCTATTCACAATCTCGTTGTTGTGCTGTCAGCCGGTGCTTTGATGGTTGTCTTTCATTTCGGACAAGGCAACTATTTTGTGTCGGGAATCACGGTATTTACTCGATTTGTAGCCTTGCCGGCATTACTGTCTTTTGTAGATATGTTATATATATTTAGTGGTTAATGGATGAGATACCTTTTGAATGAGAACATTAGGTACATGAATTCTCATCGAAGTTTATCTTCAATCATCGATGATGTTGATTATATTTTATATATAATTGGAAAAGCTGGATTCAAATGTGTTAGAGATATAAGTTCTTGTATCTAAACAAACCCATTACCAAATGAGGTAGATAAGTTCCGTATATTAAATGAAGAATTTGGGGAGATGATTTTGTACTTAGGTTATCTTGAGTTAAGACATACATTGCTCTGTGATATTAAGGAAATGAACGACTTTGTAAGTTATGAGGAACATTTAGATGTCATAGGAGGTATGACTATAATTGGGGGTAACACTTTAAGGTGAACTAAAGATAAGTAATGAGGGGTGTATGCTTGAGTGAGGAGATGTTAAGATATATGTTTGAGTTGTCGTATGTTGAGTTGGATATTATATCGGTAAGCTTCGCTTGCGAAGAATAATAATGAAAGATATCTCCGGTGATTAAAAGGCGTCTTTGTGAGGGGGATTGTTGGCCGTGGTGTGGTTTTCGATTGTTAGTCGGAAGGTCATTAAGTAAGATTTAATTTGTGGTGAGTAACATATAAAATATCACTCTTGGGGTATATAGTCTTTAAATAGGTGAGGGATTTAAATTATTCTTATTTGAACGATAAGGTAGGTTAACCTCTGTGGCATTTATTTTCACTTTCGGCTTTTTTAGGTGACTCACTATTTTATGGGCGAGGCGTTTTATGCCTAGGTTGTTGAGGATGACAGCGATGCATTAGCCAGTAGGCTGCGTGCCAGCGAGATGTGATGGTGGCTTGAGACCTCGAAGCAGTCATACTTTTTTATTCTTTTTTGGAGTTTCGTTGTATGTAATAATTATTGTTGCCTACGTGTTGTAAAACAAGTAGTTTCATATTATGCGTATATTAATACTTTTCGGTTATTGTATTGTTGGTTAGTTCGATGGGCCAGGTTGTATTATTTTTATTTATGATGTTAAATAAAGTCGTTTTTTAATAGATTATCGTAGATTGGTGACTCTGGAATATCTGAGGTTGATGGCGGTCGACCTAAGAATTTGCTGAGGCGGAGTCATTCTGAGGAAGAGATCGGGTTGATGAATGTAAGGCTAACTTGTAAATAGTATTACGATAAAGGATGTGATTATAATCACTTATCCTTTTGCTTTTACGTGTCACGAAATGACCTAAGAGTTCAAAATACTGACTTAAAGGATCCGTGTATGGTTAAGCATGCATCTCGGAGTTGAATCGCTTCCCACGTGATTCAACAAAGTTTGGTTTTCCGCGGCGAGGCTTAATGAAGGAGCGAGCGTGAAAGTTCGGTGGGAGCTAGTTCATTCACTTTTACGGAATAAGTTAAATAGTTGATTAAAACAAAAGAAGTTCATTTGTGTTTTTGTCGATGGATGCTTGTTAGCCTAGATATAACCTTAGAGGGGGGGGGGGTGAATAAGGTTTTAAGTTACGTTATTAACTTTTTCGAGTTTTAATTTAATAATGCGGAATTAACAAATAATGGGAATAAAGATTAAATGATAAACCTACTACCCAAGCTCGAGAACGATTAGTCAACAATATAACAATCAAGATGATTAGTAATAATAAAGCGATTACTTGAAAGTAAAGAGTAAAGAAAAGAAATACAATACACGCGATATTAACGAGCTTCGGTTCCCCTACTGCTCGACCGTCGGCTTTCCAACCTCGGGATTTTGGCAAAGATAACTAGCGCTTGAAGAAATGTTTGAATCTGTATGGCTTGGCTTATACCGAGCTGATATCAATGGCACGCTCAGTAAGTGACGGCGACCGCTAAGGATTTCAACTCCTAATCAACCTAGATTGAGGAACCCAAGAACACCTTCTTAGGATTTCACTTTACTACTCAACTTAGAATAGCAAATCCTATGCTTCGCTGGCACTTGGTTACTCGAAACAAATAAAAAGGAATTTAGATATTACACTTACCATGCTTGACGGAATCTACTCTACAAAGATATTGAAGAATTAAATGTAGGAGTTATGACTTTTGCCTCTCTTTGAATTCAAGGGAATTGGTACCGAGAATTAGGTCAAAAGAATTATCAAAAGTTGTTTTGTTTTAAAAGGAGAACATATAGTGCACAAAATTTAAAATTTGAAAAACTGCCGCATCGTGACCCCATGTGAGACGGGGGGTCTCGATGTAGGCCTCGATGGGTCATGTGCAAGCCCCATCATAAGCCGCTTCTGTATAGACCCTATCGAGAGGTGGGGTCACCATTTGATCGGGACCCCTATCGAGACCCGGGGGTCTCGAGGAATCTGATCATCGGGACCCGAGAAATCTAGGCCTGGGGTCTCGATGGTTGAATTTTCTCTTCTAAAACTCGTCGTTTCAAGCCAATTCTCGAAGCGAAATGACACACTGATCATTTATGCGAGACTTAACATGAATCAATCTATACTTAGGATTAGCAACTACGGACTATACATTTTTAAAACACAATAAGATTAATTAAGCAAAAGAAGTCATTACAAAGTATATTTAAAAAGCGAAAATATCTTAGAGTGTAGAGGGATTTCTACTTTACAAAAGCCTATAAACAATAAGAACACGAGCTCCTTGAAAGGTTTGGCGTTTGTTGAGTAGACTCATCCATGAGCCTCCGAACATCGATCAACATTTTAAGCGCTTGAACTTATTAAAAAGAATAAACACGAATACACGTTCACTCGAAAACGAGAATAGTTCGTTTAATCGATTTGTTATCTTAAAAAGGTTTGAATCGAATACCATTATTCAACAAACTCCCACTTTTGACCAGTAACAAATTGACTTATACTAAGGGGAAAGAACTACAAGACGAAAGCAAACGCTCCCACCGACATAAGATTCCCCAAGGTATTCTTACGAAAAAACCATAACTTGACCATGGATGACATGCTCAGTAAGCACAAAAATAATAGCATGGAATGAAATAGATAATAAAACATCCAACAACTATCATAAGAAATAAAACATCCAACATGCTAACATAAGAAATAAAACAGCCAAAGCATAAGTCTACTACGCTCCCCCACTTTGGGATAAATCCATGAGGGGAGACGCGAAGCGTTAAAAGCCTAAAGCATAAAAACATAAGGGTCGAAGCCATCAAAGTCGTCTAGATGATCTTGGACGCGTACCAGCAAAGAAAGAGACCCCATGGCATCCTCCTCATCATCATCATCATCAATGATATAATCTTCAAGACCAATCCCACAGGAGAAGAAGTAGTCGGATCTGACGTAGATGCGGATATTGTACTGTACCCATGACCCGGTGGTATCCTCGGCCTCGGCCTCGTCGTCAGATGCGCAAATATTTCTTGTGGGCCTTACGTAACCTCATTGGCATCTCAAAACCGAGAGGAATTTCATAATTCCTTTGACATGATTCCTTTAGCTTCTTGTTTTCCTTAAAGAGTGTTTGCTTGGCCTTTAAGTAAGTTGCGCTTGATTATCCTCGATAAGCTTGTTGCCTCCCTACTTGATCTCATTAAGCCCTAGTGTCATGATCTTGGAAACATCTTGCTCCGCGCCTCGCTGAGGAGCCTCATCATCGCCATCATCACCCCTCACCATCAAGATCATCATCCCGCCGTAAATGGTCGAAGTCACAAGTAAATGGCATCCTAAATGCGTCAATCACGAGGTCTGCGAATCGTAACTTCCACTGAAGCCGTTTCTGCCGGCCGTAAATTTAGAATGGCTCTTGTCTTCCGATGAAAAGGTCAATTTGCCTCCACGCTTCACCAAAAGGCGTTAGTATGATGAAGCAATTGTACCGCGTCTTAAAATAGTCTTTGGTAATCCTGTGGGTGCCCCCATCGATGGCGTACCTGCAGGAAACGCTCACATGCCACTCCCAGGGGCTCACTTAATATGTGCCAATAGGCATTCCGGCTGAGGAAGAGTTGTTGCCTTGGTATTGCCCGTATTAGAGTGGCCTTGTGTGGAAAGCAATTATGATTGGAAGGTGTTGAAATTACATTGGCGAGACAAAACTTGTATATGTCGAATTCGGCCACTACTTTCGGTTCTATCTTGAGAACCCACTGGGGACGGCAGCTTCCAAAAGCAAGTATTGACAAATCTTGCCTACTCCGGTGTCTGAATGTAAGCACGGAAAAGTATCGACCACACCCCGCTATTTCGATACCCGACATTCCTAAACCTCGGCCATTATTCAGCATTCGGTGCGTTTACCGCCAAATCGTCGCGAATATAATTCGGGGATTTTATGATAAGCGAAGTCAGTAAATAGAAGAGTATTATATACTATGGATATATGAGTATAAATCACATGGATATATGAGTATAAATACAAATCCAAAGTCACGATGGAAAATAGAGAAACCATTCACGCTGACAACGAAAGTCGATGGAAATACTATGGATATTTGAGTATAAATACAAATCCATAATTCTAGGGATCTTAAAGGAGTGCATACTGCATTATTTAAATACAAAAGCATATATTTACAATATATGAATAGCGAAATACTTCACATTGCGGCGGCGGAGTAAATTCCTTCAAGAGTTTCACGCGGCGAATTCCGCAGCCCGGTAATTTGACTTCCACTATTCCTTTGTTGTAATATCGATAAATATGATATCTACAGTTGAATCAAGAACTAATTTATGCTGTATGAGGATGAACAAAACGAGAAAAACCCCGAAATTCTTGAGATAATTTCGGCCGAGGCGCTACTTTAGAGTTTGTGATAAAAATTTTCTCAAAAACTTATGATGAAAAAAACCAAGTTTGCTTATATATAAGGAAGATATGTTAAAACAAGCCGATAAGCAACTGGGTAAGTATTAACTTGACTCGTTAACTCTATTAGTTCGTTAAAGGCGATAGCCAGGTTACTAATGAGTTGAACTATTTAATTAAGCTAATTAAATAGTAATGAGTCAAATATCAATAATCTTTCACCAAGTTATCGATAAATACTAAAATTACCAGAATCAATTAAATAACTATTTAATTGATTCTATTTATTCAATCGATATTACACATAAAATGTAGAACCACTTGTAATGAGAAATACATTTCTCAATTATATAGTTCTCTTTAATTTGTAAAACAGAAATATAACTGTGTCCTTATTTGTATGTGTGTGACCTTGAGCTCGGATAATAGTAGAGTTGTATAATAATAATAATTGACCAATTACTATTATTATAACATTGTTGTTGATTAATGAAATGCAATCTAGCAATCGCTCATAACCCCTTAAATTATCATGAGAACCAGCGCTAGTATATACAATTACTAAGTTGAACACTAAGAGATTTACGATAATCACATTTAACCCATTGTGGTAAATGAATTGATACACAATTGGCCATGGCAGGCACAATAAATGGAATCGATTACAAATTTAGTTTCAACCAAAGTCCTCTAAAATTTCTCATCTTATACTCAAACGACGCTTCCATTGAATTCCAACAATATTTAAAAAGAAAGGATTATTACTATTTGGAGTGTGAATATGACAATGTACAAATAGAAGAAATAAACCCAATCCCAGGAAAGATAATAGGTAGGACTTACTTACAAATTTACCCGTTTTTGAACTTTGACGAGATCGATCTTAGTCCACTCGAGTCTATCATTAAAGTACCCGTCAGAATATTCAGGCTTGCCAATTCTTCCACTTTTTCCACCTCTAGATAGTAAAAGGATTTGCATTATCTTTGCTTGTGGATTTGAAGAACTCCGCTTGCCCTGATAAAGACCACTGATTTGAAGATTTGGGATTTTGAGTTCTTGCCCTCTTTTTGGTTAGTTTAGTAGTTTGAGGCCATTTTAGGGTGAATTTGTTGTTGAAAAATTGTAGTAGAATTTAAGAATTAAAATGATAAAAAGACTTAACTTTGGATGGATTGTTGATGAAATTGGTGGTAAGGCGGTTATGGGATGAATTAGGGTTTTGAAAATTTACAGCGATTTTGTGTTGAAATGGGGAAGAGAGGCAAGGAGGTATATATAGGGGTCGGTTCATGAGACCCATTCAAGAGGTAGAGAGGGGGTCTCGATGGGGGTCTCGATAGGGCCGAGTTTCTGGTGGTTATTTCCGCCATCGAGACCCACGTTGAGAGGGGGGGGTACCGATGGGCTACGAGCAGAGGCCAGGGGTGTACATAGAGACCTCATTGCGAGGAAGCGGGGGGGTCTCGATCGCGGGCAATTTGGCAGTGGTTAATTGATCATCGAGACCCGTTCGGAGGGGAGGTCTCGATGGAGGCTCGATGACTAGGTGAGGTTTTCCACAATTCCACACCAGAGTGTCCCCAATCGTCACGCCTCTTAAATATCGGCCCGACACTGCGTTCAATTTGCTTGACCGTCACTTGATTTCTCAAAACCCGAGAAAACCAACATTTTACTTACCTCGATACACAACCGTAGACCTCACACTTCATGACATCCTCAACAAATCCAACTCACCACAATCGGAAAATTTTATCGCGAAGCGCCAGAAAAATTAGTGATTCCCAGGCGCCTAAGCGTACGCTACAATTGAGCATAAAAGAACATGAGGAGATAAAATCAGCACTAGAAGATCAGAATCCACTGGCTTTCGCCTAATGCGGTTAAAATTGATCCTCGGGTAGTGATGGTTTTGGTGAAGAAGATATCGCAGGTTGATCTGTTATTACAAACTTGAATCCCGTGTTCCTTTTTTGCGCGTCCGGATGAAATGATGGCTGATTTCAATGTGCTTGGTCGCTTGAATGTTGCACCGAGATTTTTAACAGCATGTTGATGGCTGCGTGTTGTCCGCTAACACGGTACTGATCGTACTTGATCGAGTCTTCGATGTTTGTTTCATCCAAAGCACGCTGGCGACACAATTTTCAACCGCCCAGCGTATTAAAGGCTCCGCCGTTAATGATGCAGCTATTTTGTTTCTTGCTTGACCATGAGGTGAGGCTATGTCAATGAAGTGACAAGTCCCAACAAGTACTTTTTCATCGAGTGTGCAACCCGGCTTGAAATCCGCATCGAGTATCCACATGAGTTCAAAATTCTTGCTCATTTGGATACAGGGGCCGCTTGGTCAATAGTTCCTTTCACATGCAGGATCACTTTAACAACTTTTAAGATGGAGACTCTTTGGGACCTTGCGCTTGAAAGCGAGCACACAAACAAACGGCAAACATAATATCAGGGTCGGCGGTAAGATAAAGAGACTACCAATCATATCTCGATATTTTGTCTCGTTAAGCATGCACTTTCATCTTTGTAGAAGCTTGGGTGATGTAGACATAGGAGTTTCGTCACGCTTTTTCATCTTCCATCCCGAATGTCTTTATGAGCTCTTTTAAATTTGCTTTGACTAATGAAGATCCGTCATCATTTGCTTCACTTGGGAGTCCGAGAAAGAAGTTCAATTAAGCCCATCATGTTCATCTCGAACTCGGTTGTCATCATTTTTTCGAAAATTCCTCACTTGCCCGACGAAATCATTAGTAGAACCGAAAATAATATCATCAACATAGAGATTTGAACTACTATAAGATGTTTGCCTTGGTTTCCCAACAGCGTAGAATCGAGCTTTCCGCTGGGAAACCATTCGCAACTAGATGTGCTTAACCTCATTACAGGCTACAGGTGCTTGTTTTTAAACCGTAAAAGGGGCTTTATCTAGTTTAAAACATGATGAAAGGGATAATTTGGATCTTCAAGCCGGTGGTTGTTTACAAAAACTTCCTCATCCAAAAACCATTTAAGCGGCTTTTGACATCAGATTTGGTGTAGTTTGAAATCCATATGGTAGCGAAGGCTAGAATAATGCGAATGGATTCAACTGGCCTTTGAACAAAAGTTTCATCAAAGAAATTACACTCCTTACGACTTAGGTGCCAACCTTGAACAACAAGGCGACTTTTATTTACTAAAAGCGACACGGTTTCATCAAGTTTATTTCTAAAAACCCATTTTGTTCCAATAATGGTTCTATACTTAGGTTTTTCAACTAAGTGCGAACTTTGCATCTTCGAATTGTTCAAGTTCTTTTTGCATAGATAAAATCCAATCGGATCCTCACAGAGGAAGCATTTAATATTAATAAGAGTACTACTTGAGACACATAAGCACTATGAAGACAAATATTATTATTTTAAACGAGGATCGGTAGTTACACCTCCTTTGAGAGAGATCGCCTAGAATGAGGTCCGGGGGGATGATTAACGCGATTAATCTCCCTGAGTAAATCTTCATGTTTTGGCCCGTGGAATGTCGTCACGTCTTGGGGTTCTCGATGATGATTTGTTTTCTCCCCGTAATTGATGCTTCCTCATTTTGATACTTGTTTTGAGGCTCATCGCGTCTGAGAATTCTCGTCCACGTTGACACCTAATGCTGAATCGTCACCAAATACAACGCAACTTTCTTAACAAGCAGTTAGATTAAATCAAAGTTAACATAATATGAATAGATTCTTGCGGCGCATTGATCGCTACTTATTATAGGAATTGATATATGTTTTACTAGTTTTAGAATAACCAGAAAAGATTGCCTCATTAGATTTAGCATCAAATTTTCCCAATACATCTTTGGTGTTAAGGGGAATATAGCACTTACGTCAAAACTTTAAAATAATCGATGCGGATCTTACCGTACAAAGTTAAGATTGGGAGTTACGTAAAGAATAGGTCCTAAGGGAATACCGGTTGATAGTGTAACAAAAGCGGTGTCCGCAGCGTGTCCCCACAAATATTTTGGCAAGTTAACGTTCATTCAAACATGAGTGCGGCCCGTTTCTTGAAGATGGTCTTTATTCTTTAAACTCCGCTAACTCCATTTGTTGAAAGTGTTCTTGGTGCGAAAAGTTGTGTTGGATCATACTCCCCCACAAAACTCCTCGAACTTCCTCATTCTCGGCTTCACTCCATGATAGCTTCTTATGACTTTGATTTTGAAGCCCTTTTCATTCATGAGCTTTACGCTTAAACACTTGAGCTTCTTTGCGTCGCTTTTTATTAGCAAGGCCAATTACCGTAAACCTTGAGTAATCGTCCACAATAACGAATACATATTTCGATCACAAACTCTCAACATCCATTTCACCAAACAAATCCATATGTAACAAATCAAGCACATGGTTTATTGAAAGCAAGATTAATAGGTTTAAAAAGAAGATTTGTCATTTTACGAGTTGACATGCGTCCACAAAGTTGATCTTTTGTGCGTGAGCTTTGGTAGACCTTTTACATGTTAGTGCTTATGCAATTTAGATAACATTTAAATCTTAGCGTGGCCGGCCGTCGATGCCGTAAGCTTCATCATCATGAACGGCGTTCATGCAAATATTACTAAAACTGACGAATCAAGGGTAACATAATACATTATTGATCGATAGCCATGCACAACAAATGAAGATGAAGCATTTTGAAATAACACATTTATGTTTAGAAAATTTGACCTCGTAATCATTTTCACATAATTGACTCGCGCCCAGCAAATTAAACTTTTACGCCCGTGACAAGAAAGGTATTTTAATTTTAAAACAACTTTCTTACGATCATCCACTACCTAGGATTTTGGCGGTTTCGTTGTTAACAAACTTTACATTTCCAATCGCCTTGTTACCCAAGCTTTAAGAAAAGTGAAGCATCTCCCGATGATCATGTGCCTTGGCGTCCGGCTATCCGCACGTCCAATGTTTCTTTCATGGATGGCGGCCTACTGCAACCTGAAATCAAGTTACCGTTCGAGGTACCCGATGTAGGATTTGGGTCCTTGGGGTTAATAAGAAAGATGGATTTCCTCACAATCCATTTCGGTCTTAGAGACTTGGGACATAAGGTGCCATTAACCTTTGAAGCAGGGGGCATCTAGAGACTAAAGTAATTTCCTTTTTCACAATAAGTGCAAATTTCGGTCTATGAAATTTGATACCGGATGATGAGAGCAACATTAGAAGAATAGGAGTTAACACTTGAATAACCTAGCCCTTTTTGTTGGTAGGATAACATTGAGGCGTCGAAAGAATTTCGATTTCAACTTGTTTGTTCTCGAAAGAATATAAGTTGAGTGATTTCTTCGAGTTCTACATTTTCCAACTTCGACCTTATTAAGATTTTGTTTTAGCTCAATTTTCAAGAATTCCATCATTTTTTTTAGATTGGAGTCGAGTTTTTAACAAAGTAACTTCATTTCGGTGAGGTGGTTTTTAGCGAAACAAGCTTTTATTTGTTTTGAAAGTTCTTTGTTTCTTTTAAGCAATTTTCAAAACTTTCTAACAACTCGTTATAATTATCGCTTAGGCTTTGTCAAAATCATTACTCGAGTGCTCATCATCAGCGAAGAGCTCATAAATCATTTGAAAAACTCATCATCCGATAGGAGATAGAGTTAGAGGTACCTCAGCCAGAGTCTTGTGGTGCCATGAGGCAGCGCCCACGTTGTAAGTCTGACCTCGGGTCGGATTCGACTTCGAATCATCCTCCCAGTGGCCTTGTTGCATATTTT
Organism: Lithospermum erythrorhizon; assembly: GCA_019722365.1. NCBI lineage: Eukaryota > Viridiplantae > Streptophyta > Magnoliopsida > Boraginales > Boraginaceae > Lithospermum > Lithospermum erythrorhizon. The sequence goes on along the minus strand of JADFUC010000174.1, from coordinate 3,382 downwards.
CTTGGATTGAGACCCTGCTTGGCTAGGCAGGGACAATCCATCTTAAGGAGATGTCGGGCTTGTTGCACTCGAAGCATTTATCTCTTTTGATTTTGCCCTCTTGTCTTTGCAGCCGTACTTCGCTCATAGTTGTCATATTTCTTGAAGCTTTTATGTCCATGATACATTATTACTCTTTTTGAATCTTAGAAACTTTTTGAAGTCTCTAGCAAAGCATTAGCCATATCTTCATCATCTCGTCGCTCTCGCTTTTCAGAACTTTTTGTGCTTTGGCCGCCCATGAGCCATTTTCTTTTGTCCTCGATTCAGTCTTGTTCTTACTTGATTACTTCCTCTTCGGCTTTTCAAAGATCCAATGAGCTCTTGAGTGGAAGAGTCTTGATGTCTTTGAGCTTCATTTATAACTATAGCGCGCAGCCCAGGCTTCGGGATTGGCGGCTATGATTATACGTTTAAGTGCTTCTAAGGAGAATGTCTTCCACTAGAGAGCCCGAGTTGTTGATGATGGTATTGAACCTATGATGCGTGTCTTTGATGGACTCTCATGATACATTTTAAAAAGGTTTGATATTCTCTAGTCAAAGAATCGAACCCTTGTAGTCTTCCCTTGACTAGAACCCGACATGGCGGTTTAGCCAGTCCCGTATCTCCTTGGCCGACTTGCGTCCACTTGACTCGAGCATACTCCTCGTGCGCATGGCATTGTAAGAAGAACATGAATGGCTTTGGAATTCAACTCACTTTCTTGAGTTCCTCATCCACTTGGTACTCCGTCGTCCTCTTTATCCAGCGTCTGATGGAACCTGCAGGCGGCGCTAATTCTCTTTATATACGCCTCACTCCTTTGAAATTCGAGGATTCCTATGAGCTCCGGCTTGAAGAATTTGATACTTCATGGGAATGGGTGGTCCCTTGATGATCACTCTCATAATTTGTAGTCGATTCTTTGCCGTGATACTTGAGATGCGTTGCACGATAATCATAATTTGATCCGTCGAGCAATGGTGGCCTTGCGCTCGACACGCCCGGCCACAAAAAGTTTCGAGCTACTATATTCCGTTACTACCCATGATCTTTTTCTACAAGATTTTAAGCTTAAGACGTAGAACACGGGCTCTGATACCAATTGTTAGCCTAGATATAACCTTAGAGGGGGGGGGTGAATAAGGTTTTAAGTTACGTTATTAACTTTTTCGAGTTTTAATTTAATAATGCGGAATTAACAAATAATGGGAATAAAGATTAATGTGATAAACCTACTACCCAAGCTCGAGAATGATTAGTCAACAATTTAACAATCAAAATGATTAACAATAATAATAAGAATGTGAGAAGTAAAGAGTAAAGAGAAATACAATACCTGCAGATTTTAACGAGGCTTCGGTTCCCTCTTGCTGGGCCGTCGGCTTTCAAACCTCGGGATTTTTAGCAAAGATAACCCCAAATGACAAAGAAATGTTTGAATACATAAAAGCGACTTCTCTCGAGACTATTATCAAACTTACCCCAGCCTCAAGTAAGTGACCCACAGTACCGGTAAGGATTTCAACTCTAATCAACTGATTAGGAACGAAATTTACCTTCTTAGGATTTCAACTTTACTACTCAACTTAGAATGTGAGCCTACATGCTTCGCATAAAGGATTTCACTTTCAAAACACAATAAAGGAATTTAGATATTACAACTTACTGGCTAGGAAACTCTACCACCAAAGATAATGAAAATTAAATGTAGGAGTTATGACTTTTTGCCTTTTTAATTCAAAGAATTAATTGCTGAAATTAGGTCAAAAGAAATTATCAAAGGATTGTTTTTGTTTAAAAGGAAGAGGCTTTTATATAGTGCACAAAATTTAAAATTTGGCTTGCCAGCGTCGTGACCCGGCCGAGACCGGGGTCTCGATGAGCCGATAAGGTTATGTCACAGCGGTCATAAGCCCAGCTGTATAGACCCTGCTCCCGAGAGGTCGAGGTCACCGATCGCCGGGGACACTATGTCGAGACGAGGTCTGAAGGTCTCGTCGTTGGGACCCGGGGAACCTGCCGATGGGGAGTACCGATGGGTTGAAGATTTTCTCTTCACAAATAAAGGAATCGTTCCAGAAGCCAATTCACCGAAGCAGTAACCATGTTTGCATCTGAGACTTAACATGAATCGTCCCATGCCAGTTGAAACTCACAGTTGCATCCATTTTAAAAACACAATAAGATTAATTGCTTAAAAAGTCATTATAAGCATATTTAAAAAGCAGGCAGATATACTAGAGTGTAGAGTTTCCTTACAAACACTCTATAAACAATAAAGAACACGAGGCTCCTTGAAGGCTTGGCGTTTGTTAGACTCATCGTGAGCCTCCGAGCGTCCGATCCCGACGTTTTAAGCGCTTGAACTTATTAAAGGAATAAACTAAATACAAGTTCACTTTCGAAAGCGAGTTAGTTAAGTTTGTCGATTTGTTATCTTCAAAAAAAAAAGGTTTGAATCGAATACCGTTATTCAACGTTAACTAAACTACATGAATAAGTGATTCATTCATATAGTTGCCATTCCCATTTATTTCACGTAATGGATTTGAAATATATAATATACATATATTGTATCCTCGATGGTGAAAAAGATTTATTCCATGCAGAGGCAGCTGCATGGGATAGTAAAAGGCCTTGGTCGTTGGAATGTCGTGGATTAGGGCGACAAGCGTCGTACTGTGTGGTAACATGGTGTTTTGATTAGTGATCAAGATTGATCACGTTAGCTGCTGAGGACTAGATCGATACCGTGGGAAATTTGCCCGGTCTATGTGGTGGGGGAGGCTGGTATGACCGAAACAAATTCATAGAAGATATGTATATTTACGTCTATGACATTTGTTTAGAATTTTAAGGTTCGATGAATTCTTAGACTACGATATATAACTATCGTATTTATATGAGCTACATCTTTATTATGACAGCGTACGCCTTAAGCGGGGGATTATAACGCCATATGTTGGGTCACGCGGTGTAGGTATAATGATGAATGTTGATATATTGGGAGGGATTCCGTCCTTGATATCTGAGGAAGATCTCGGGGCACCGCGCGGTTAGTGCTTGATTGGTTTGTAAGGATGTAAATTCTTATTCGATTCATACTCGAGTAAAGAAAGTTGTGGGTGTTCGCTGACACTTCTTATGGATTAGCCTACGACTAGAGATCGCGCGATAAAGGTGTAAGGTAATGCGTCCAAGGGCAAGTGGGAGTATTGGAAATCAATGAGAATTGATTCCCTTTTATTATATCCGTTGACGATTGTGTATCGATTCATTTACCGGGTTGGTTAAAATGTGATTCTTGAAACTTAGTGTTCACCTTAGTAATTGTAGCCGGACTTCTTAATACGTAATA